>CM076571.1:998452342-999025918 GCA_034641835.2 Pinus albicaulis
AGAGTCAAAAGGGATTTGGGGAGGGTCAAAGTTTCTTATTCAATGCAATGGGTTTTAAGGGAAAACCATGAGTCTCAAACCATAGTTTGAGACCATGGTATCTGTGCGCTAAGTTAGTATTAATATGTAAAGGTCGAGTCATGAGGAGTTTTATTTTATCTATTGTATTGTTATGGTTATTGCCACAGGATTTCGATCTAAGTCTGGGTTTTTGGTAGAAATGTTCCTTCTGGATGTGTGCACGAAGACCTAAGTCCTGGATGTGTTCGGACTCTGCTTGTTGTGTGCGTGGAAGGTAAATTGTATTAAAGGAAGGAATATATTGGAACTACTATATCTCTTAATAAAGAAGATTGTTTTGGCGAAATGTGGATTGTTATGCATTTGATGTTACTTATCTGTTATCTACTTTAAGATCTGGAATTTTTTTTGTAATTGCATATTTAATTCTCTTTATGATCACATGCATCTACACGAATGAATAAATTATATTATGCATGAATATATGTTTATGAATAAGTTTTATTAAAGTAGATATTTTTACTATGCTTGAATACATATTGAAGCATTATGTGATAATCTGCGACAAAGTTGATCTGTGGTTATGTTGATTTGTTGTTGCACACACTTGTATATCATTTGCTATAGTTATGTTATAATTTTATTTAGGGCCACTACATTAAATTCTTCCTCAGGTTATGGAAACCTGGTTCTAACACCCCGCCATACTGCTTCAGGTGAGACTTTGATCTGCGGAAGTAGGTCATTGCCGAAAGGGCCAGTAGTAGAGGGTTTGTTGGTTTCACAATCAATATTAACATGTTTTAGAACCCCTCAAGCCAACACATGACCAGTTTTTCAGTGGAATATCTTATCAAAATATGTGGCAACTTATTCCCACTGAATACTTTGACCAATGTGGCATCCAGTAAGGCGAAACAATCAACAATATCTGATATCACCTCCATAGTTTCTCGTGACATGGAAGGTTGGTCCTCCTAAAAGATGAGCTTGTAAAGTAGGATTATGAATTGATAACTGAGTTGCTCCATGACTTTGCGATGACTACAATTAGAGAGTGTTTTGCAATAGATATATATGGCATTGTCTCTCGGTGTCCATGTCTAGTTCATGTCAGGGAACTGATTCTACACACAGATTGTATCGAGTAAGTATGCATACATACAGAAGTGTGCTTTCTTGCCCTTGTGTGGATTACGAGCTTTTGTCACATGGAATCTCAATTGATGATCCAATAGGTATGACAAGTTGAATGGATTCCTCTCATCCACTACCTCGTTCAACAAGATATCCCACCCCTCAAGAAGGGATTCTGTGTCTGGTTGGCCATAGATTCTGTAAGCTAGTATGATCAGAAGCTCATAGGATTTCTTTGAACTTCACCGGCTCCTTCACCCACCTCTTGATGATATGTCTTGTGTTCGTGTAGCTATGAGTGGCATAAAATAGTGATTCCATGTTCTTCACTAGCCCAAGAAGATGATACAACTACTTGAAATGTGTTCTGCTTGAACTTCGATGACTCCTTCACCCACCTCTTGATGATATGTATTGTATTCATGTAGCTGTGAGTGGCATAAAACAGTGATTCCATGTTCTTAACTAGCCCAAGAAGATGATACAACTACTTGAAATGTGTTTCTAGGAATGTAGCAAGATATTGCTCGCTGGTGTTGCTCAATGTCCTAGTTTCCCCATCAATGTTTAAGATAACCCAATTGATCACATCTACACATGGGAAGGCTAGATACTTGCATGCAACCTTGTCAAGCCCTGACTACATGATGTTGAGATACACCTACTGGTCATCTAAGTATGCCTGGAAGTCCTTTGTGAAATCATATTTTTTCTGTTTCCATGTTAGTTTTGATATCTTCTCTATGAATAACTGAGTGTCCAAGTAAACTGGAAAGTTAATCATAAATTTCTCAAATGATTCCCCAATACTACTTTCAATAGTTTCCTTTCAAGCACCTCTCTTTGACGCCATTGTGAAAGTGACTATTGAGTTATGCTCAATAACTTTTGTATCTGTTGGATAGAAAAGACACTGATGACAAGAAAATATCACTCATAAGCAAAACTAATTCCAAGACATGTTCATGCAGAACACTAGGAAAATAACTCGAAGGATTGTGAAATTCATGATGGGAAGAGGGTCTCATTGGCTAGGAAACTATGCACTGCGTAGTCCCAGCAGTTAGTGTTGAAACTTGTCGCTTGAGACTGCGCAATGCGCAGTTTATTCTGGGTAGTGAGAGAGGAGAGACTGTCCATTGCATATTCTAAGTGCCCAAGGATTCTGGATGAGGCCTATCACATTAAAATGCGCAGTAATGCCAACCTATATTATGCATTGCGTAGTTCCAAAGGCTAGCCTTGAATCTTGGGCTTCCAAATTTTGCAATGCCCAACTGGGCAAAGTGAATTATGGCCAAGGGAAAGGCAGATATTCCCAAGGGAAGTATGAAAATGAGCAGATATGAGAGATTTTGAAGTCATGAGTGAATATCTGACTAATTTTTGATGAAACAAGAAAAATCAAGTGTAGAAACTAAAAAAACGAGAAGTGAATGAGATCAGTGAGGAGAGTCACTGCAACGACGACCATTAGTGAAAAAATGCATAAACCGATGGGACACTTATGAAAGGAAAATGAAAACTTGAAACAAGACTTATACAGGCTAAAGTAAGTTAAAGTGCTAGAATTCATGCAAATAAAAAAGGAAAACAAAAATCATGCAAGTCAAATGGTAAAAACCAACAAAACACCCTACTAAAAGCAATAAATACAAAACTCACCCAGAAAAGTGATGATGATTGCACCAAGGTTCCATGATCTCCTCGGGAATTTTGGAGCTCTAAGATCAAATTTGATAATGAGGTCTAGGGGTGTTGATTGGATATATTTGAGAAATGATGGTTTATGACGTGCATTCCACAAGTCAAGGGAAAAGCGACACTTGGTCGAAGTTTCCAAAAATAGAATTTGTTCTTCCTTTGGGTTACTAAAAATAGATCCTTGAATTTTAGGGATGATTTTTTCCTTTTTTTTCTTTTCTTCTTTTCTTGGGAAAAAATTCTATGCACCTCACCGAGAACTATTCCTCAGTTCCGGGGAAATGGAAACTCCAAGCTTAGTGCACTACACATTTTTTGAGCTTGGTGAGTGATTGCACAATTTCTAGGCGTCGTGTAGGGCTGTCTATCATGACTACGCAGTTCCCAAGCTCAAGGCTGGGATGCTAGTCGTGACTACACAATTCTGAACATGAAGGTCAAGACTGGCTCCATGAATTGCGTAGTTTGTAGAGGCAAGCCCATAACTGTTGTGCAAGACTTAGAAAATGAGGTCATCTTGTGGCTTAGAAAAATTTGCTAAGTGAAGAGCAAGTGAACACAAGAAAAACTGAAAGATAAAAATTAGTCAAAGCATAGATGTCTGATAGCACTGCAAGGTAAGCTCTTTTGAAGGGAAGTTAGGATCTAAAATCTAAGCAATGGAAAAATTTTGGAGGGTGGTTGTATCTTGTATAACACATGGAAAAGAGTAAAAAACTAATGGGGCATATTGTAGCAAGTCTCGATTAGGATACAGGTTAGATGGGGATGACATAGTCAAAGGTGTAAGATGGTTAGATACACCTAAGAGGAGAGGTATTTCTTGTGGGTTCTATTCCAGTTCTGGCTTAGATAGACAACATGGTTATCACTGGCATCACCCCTATAGGAGAAGTGAGTAGAATTACTTGCCAAATGAGTTCAAGAAAACCAAGCTGATCTGGATTTATGCAGGAACATAATGAAACACATAAATACACATAAAACGAGATATGTATCAGAAATAAAACTTCATTTCATTAATAACAAATAAATAAAGTATGCTTACATACAGAATGGACATAAACTAGCTAGGGCGTTGGTAGCTTATCTCTAAGAATATATGTGGAGGCTACAGGCCTCTGAACTATGTTACAATGAGGCTTAATGGAGTATTTGTTATTGAGCAACAATGTAAAACCCTAAACATCCAAAAACATAACCCTAGGAGATAAAACGCCAAAACTATGGGCCTCGTTTGGGTAAATTGGTACGTCAATCTTCCCGGGGACGTAACTTTGGCATACGATATTTGTTTGAGGCACACAATACCTCGTTAGAAAAATTTATCCGACTACAACTTTTTATGTGAAAAAAATTAAAAACAACTTCCATTTTTCTCCCAGTTTTTCCAAAAATCATATTTTAGGGCCTCAAAATGGCTCTAGAAGTTCAGGACCCGAAAAAATGCTAAAAATAGTAAATTGTGCTACAATTAAGGAAAATAAAAAAATGAAAGAAACAATGGTGGGGACCCAAGTGGAATAGACGGGTGGCCACCAATATCCACCTAGATCATTCCTCCCCCCTTAGGAAGCAATGGTCCCCATTGTGTTGAATTCCTCCATGAGATGAGGAAACTTTTGCTGAACTTGGTCCCTTGTGAACCATTTTCCTTGGTGCAGAAGTTGGCCATATTTGATAAACCGATACAGTTGGATCTTCTGCTAGTGATTGTTCTTGATTTTCATGTCCATTATATGATCTGTGGTGGCCTATTCCATGTATTTTGGGTTTAACTCTGTTGGTGTGAGTCGTTCTGTAATGTCGGAGGTGTCTAGTAGAGGTGGGAAGTAGGGCCAAAGGCGATCCACATCGAACATTGGGTGAAAACCAAGGAATAGTAGAATACTGAGCGTGAATACATTGGCCCTTACAGCATTAGTGATGGTGTATGACCCATATTGGAGTAGGTGAAGCTTGCGATGGGGTCCAACGAGGCCTTGCTTCTGCAAATGTAGCCACACTTTGTCGCATACCTGGAAGTTTTGTGGCACCTGATGTTGATCATGGAATTTCTTGTACTTAGCATTGGCTCTATTCAATATGTCATTAAGCTATTGGAGGATGAGTTGAATTCATTGAATGAAGTTGTCTTCCTTGTCAGCTTCAGACTAGAAATGATCTGAATCTGCCCGAGTAGGCACAAATGACATGACTACGTTAATGGCACATAGTGGATGGAATCCCAAGCCCACCCGAAAGGGGCTGTGGCCAATTGAGTTGTGGATAGCCCGGTTATAACTGTGTCGTACATAGGGAAGGCTCTCATCCCATGTGTGTGGATGGTTTGAATTTTACATGCGTAAAATGTGTATGATCATCCTGTTGACAACCTATGTCTGGGCATCAGTCTGGGGATGGAAAGTTGTGGACTTGGTGAGCTTGGTGTCCAACAATGACCAGAGGCTAGACCAAAATGTGTTGAGGAACCTCTTCTCTCGATCTGAGATGATAAACTATGTGATATAAAAGTGCACCCACACTCGTTCAAAGAAGTGTTTAGCAGTGGCTTCGGCTATGATATTCTTCTTACAGGCTGCCATAATGGCCATCTTTGAGAATCTGTCGACAACCACGAAAACACAGTCGCTTCCATGCTTAGTAGAAGGAAGGCCCGACATGTAATCCATGGAGATGGATTCCCAAGGTCGACTAGGGGTAGGCAGTGGAGTATAGAGGCCTTGCTTCTTGATTGTCAGTTTGGCAATAACACAAGCAGTGCAAGATCTTATGTACTTTCCGACATACTATAGAAGGTTCATCCAATAGAAATACTTCTGCAGTACTAGCATTGTTTTCTTGGCCCTAAAATGCATAGTGATCCAACTATAGTGCGCTTCTGAAATCATCTTGGGATGCTCACTTGAAGGAACACAAAGGTTCCCTAGGTGACATATCAGTGCATCCTAGAGGTGAAAATTTGGAACTAGTGTATCCCCCAAGAGTGTCTCCTGAATGTATCAGTGAAGAAAACTGTGGTACTTCAGCACCAAATGTTTCTCTAAATCTTTGATACCCAACTTTTTGTGTAGGGTATGGAACATATTCGTTAGCTCATTCACATCTTGATCCCTTTGTTGCCACAATGTAGCCATTATATGTACTTTTCCTCATAGCTCCCCACGAAATAATATTGTTCCTTGATGGCATCTCAAAAATAATTCCAAGCGGGTACGACCGAGAACAGAGAGGGTTCCATTCATCCCTTTTTTCACAGTAGGTTTCCCACCATTCCTTGGCATGGAGGATGGATTTGAGTGAAAAAATAATCTTCTCTCGGTCGAAAAAGTCATGAACCTAGAAATATTCTTCTAATAGATTCAACCATCTATCTATGACATCCACATCTATTTGGCCCTCAAATATGGGAATGTCAAATTTTACTTGTACCTAAAAGGAATGGCGCCTCTAGAGTGACTGTTGGATGTATATGCGCCACTGGTGGGAAGTCATTAAAGGATCTAGGAAAAATTGTCCATCATCACATTCCTTTGTTTCTTAAGGGCCTCCTTGAGCAATATTTTGATAGGATCTGCTTATCCGTCATCTTTCTTTTCTTCCCCCATGGGAAACCTTCGGGGTTTGTGAGGCTGAACTTGCAAAGGTTCAACTAGATCGAGCCCTAACTCCTTATATGCCGACCTCATTTGGGACATGCAAAGAAGGGTCGAGAAAGAGCAGACCACTCTGATACCACTGATCCGGATTTATGTAGGAACATAATGAAACACAGAAATACATATAAAAGAAGACATGCAGGAGAAATAAAACTTCATTTCATTAATAACAAATAGTTGAAAGTATGCTTACATACAGAATGGACATAAACTAGCTAGGGCACTATTAGCTTATCTCTGAGAAGAGATTTGGTGGCTACAAGCCTCTGAAATGTGTTACAATGAGCATGGATGGCCTATTTATTATTGAGAAATTATGTAAAACCCTAAAAATCCAAAAACCTAACCCTAGGAGATGAAGCGCCAAAACTATGGCCCCATTTAGGTAAATTGGTACATCAATCTTCTGAGAGACGTAACTTTGGCACACAATCTATGTTTTACGCACACAATACCTCATTAGAAAGATCTATCCAAGAAATACAACTTTTGATGTTAAAAACATTGAAGGAACATCCATGTTACTCCCTAGTTTTCCAAAAAACGTTGTTTAGGGCCTCAAAATGGCTCCGGAATTTCAGGACCTAAAAAACTGCTAAAGATAGTAAATTGTGCTAAAATTAAGGAAAGTGGAAAACTAAAAGAAATAATGGTGGGGCCCCAAGTGGAATAGGCAGGTGGACGCCAATATCCACCTAGATCACAAGACTCCTAATTTCAATGGAGATTTAAAGAAACCAGAAGATGCAGAAGCATGGCTACTTGGGATGAAAAATTTCTTCGATATGCATGATTATTCAGAGAATATGGAAGCTAAGATAGCGATATTCAGTCTCAAGGGAAGATAAGATATCGGGTGTGAACATGTGAAGAATGTTAGAGGTATCGGTATGGAGGAGTTGAGTTGGCATGAGTTTAAAAATCTCTTGAGGAATAAGTACTTGTCAAAGAGATATTCTAATGGGAAGGCTAAGGAGTGGTACAAGTTGAAGATGGGGTCTATGACAGATACACAACTAGGTTTCTAGATTTGTTGAGGTATGTGCCATATTTTATTTTTAAATATTTGTAAAATATTAATAATATACTTTTTATTGATATTATAACCTAGTATAAAATATACATATTATTGTTTTTATGATGAACGTAGTATTTTAAAAAATAAATAATAATAATAATAATAATATTTCATTCTGTAAGACACAACAAAAAAGCTGGAAACAAACTTCAACAATATATTAATGAATGTCTCAAGGAATCATGTATAATGTGTACACCTATAAATACATCAAGAAACTGTTGAATCAGTTCCCCAGGTTTCTTGGACTCTAATAATTGATTACGTAACACAAACTAACCCAAGGATTAGTTGCCTAACATTCCCCCCTTAATCCGAAGGGATATACCAAATTCCAAGAATGAGAGCTCAGAATGCAGAAATGCATCTCAGCCAAGAGTTAAATGTCTCTCAGAAATGGTTTTCAAGGATGACCATAAACCGAAAATGGGAGAACTCAATGTCTCCACCAAAACTAATTATGGAACCTACATAACAGTTCTTAGAAAAAAAAATGTGGTTTTAAGATGACCACAAACTTTGGAACTATCACAATAGTTCCGCGAACAATTCCAAACCAGGAAGTGCTTGCTCAGAAACAACTCAATCAACTGGGGTTGTGGCTCAGGATGTGGATCACTGACTTAGGCTCGCTTGACATCTCGAACTCGAACCTGTAGCTGGCCACCCACCAACAAATCCCCCCTTGTCAGATACAAGGTGAGAAATATTCGTCATCACTGCAATAATCGTCACTCTCGAACAAATTCTTCGATATAATCTGTAGGTCTTCTTGGCTTCTTTCATCCATTCCCAAGAAGAAATCCATCCAAAACTCAACTTCCCTCTTGCAATTCTCTTCTTTTTGGAACATTTGTTTGACTTGTGATTTTGCTTTCCACAATGTTTGCACGGGAAAAGATCAAAAAATTGATCTTTCATATGTCCAACTTTGTTACACTATTGGTATTTATCAACCTTTTCTGGAACTACACCATCCAAAATACCTACACTTCAAAATTTTATAGGTTTAGCAAAGTCTAGAAAGTGAAAAGATACATCACTGTTATAACCAAGAGTTGTTCTGTGTTTATTGTGTGTCATCTCTTCCCATGGTCTTATAACAATTTTCACATCAACACTTCTAACTGCCTCCAAATTTTCACCTGAAATCACTTCATTTCTCTAATCATTCTTTTACTAATGATCAGGCTCAAAAAAATTGTTGTTCTGAACAAACACCAATTCAAAATCACAAGTTTTCTTTTGAATTTTTTCTTGCTGTAGCTGTGATTCTAACGCCAAGAATTCAATTTTTCTTTTAGCATTTTTTAAACATGATTGGATGTTAGAAAGCATGTATTTTCTAACTTGGAAATTGTTATGGATAATAGATAGCAATAAATTTTTTAATAACTATACTAAACCATTTAGATTGGCCATTTTCTTTGGTGCAGTATCAAAATAAACTTGCAATTATCTCATAAAGAAGGGGTATCGGTTACCACCAAAAATGCACCCAATACAAACTTTTCAATGAATTAACCGGGTGTCGGGTTCAACCGATCATGCACCCATCAATAATACAAATCATAACATGTAGCAAACAACTTCAAAACTTTAAAACTTTCCTGGAAGTATACTACGAGAAATACCAATGAGCCAACAAAAATATACACACTGCAAATTCTACACTCCAACCACCTTTTGAATATGTCAATTTTCTTATCCCTCCAACAAAATGCTCTAACAATATAATGACTAACTTCAAAATTTTATTTTTAAATAAAACTTCATTAAATCTTGATGCCAAAGTTTTAATAATATACCTCAAAATGTGTAATTAACTCCGCCCAACATACCCTTTAGAGAAAATTCCAATAATTTTAAAATGCCAACTTCTTGAATTAGAAGGGATAAACTATAAAACTAATCTTCAAAATTCCAAATAATACCTTGACATTTTGGTTTAGATGGAGCAATAACCTTCACTAGATAATGTTGAAGAAACCCGCTTCTCGCCACTCATTTTGGCAAACCTTAGTAGCACATAACTTCAAATGAGCATGAAGAATGAATGAGAGGAAACCTTGGTCAACCTTTTGGAGAAAACAACAGAGGCATCCTCTTTTCATGACATTTACAGGGTCTTACAATTTTCCTCAAACAGTTTTTTTTTTCTCCAAGCTTAACATAGTCAATATTATGTCCCTGAAATAGACATTTAATGGCTACGATTTTGTAGGCAAAGCGGAGACCAACAACTTTTTTTTTATTATAAATAAATTGCAGAGCACACCACCACAATTTTGCAACCATTTGGGTTATCTGTAGTTCTCATTAAAGCTTCTTGCCAGCCCACAACTGATGTTCGAACATGTTTCCATTCCTACTGATTTAATTGAAAAACAGCCATGCGGTTTATAAGACTATAGGGGGAGATAAAAAAATGTATGCCAAAATAGAAATTTTATGCTTTGGCATTGTGTCTGCCTTATTACCCAAAAATTTCACTCTGATAAGACACAAGATTGGAAATAATGATTTAACGCTTGGAAGTCGATAGACGATTTCATAACTTGTCCAACATCAAACCCTTCAGCGTAGTTCATTATCTAGATCAAAACTTCTGGTATACTCCATCGCATTTCCAGACTCTCCTATGGCCTATCACCTTTCATCTCTGGTATTGGATTTATTTCAATCAAATTGCAGGCATCTTTGCACCTATCATCTTCAATCTGGATTTTTTTTTTTTTTAAGACGTGAAGGAAAAATAAAGGAAGCCAAGAAAGTGTTTGAATAAATATTGTAGAGGTTGTCTATTTCAGAAATAACGTCTCACTCCTACCAGTGTTGTCCATTAAAAAATAATCACAGATTGTCGTCGCAACACTTCCACTATGCCAAATAAGGTAAGACAGAAATTGATGCCAATTAAGTACGAAAAATTTATCCTAAGATGGAGTGTGAGAGTTTTACATACTAAGTGGGCTTCATAGGAAAATTTGGCTACGCTTTTCACAAGTTCGAACAACAACTCAATGTGAACAATTGACTCAGGTTTTTGGAAGATGGACATGCTTACAGGAAAATCTCTTGGATTATTTACAACCATAGATTCATCGTCAACCGGTTTAAATAAATCTGATCTCTACTTCCACATCTCTCATAAAATATATATCTTCACATTCAGGTAACACAGAGGCAAGGAAGTATAACGAGATCAAAAAATAAAGATGTGTAGTTTGCAAAGAATAAAATTTATGTTAGTGGATACAATCCATGACTCTGTACCTTATTTCTTTCATCATCAATGGTTCGTTGAAAAGCCCGATACCAGTAAGTTCACTGGTCACTATTGAAACAATTATTCTTTGTTTAACCATCAAAATTGCATTGTGTGCTAACAAAATTATTTAGATAACTCAAACCCCTCGGCCTCTTTCACACAGAGCCTGGTTATCAAAGAATGCACAAAATCTTTGGACTGGCAAATGCAAACTCCGGTGTTCATAAAGGGCCACAAAACTAGTGGCACATTTAAATTAACAGGCAGATGAACAACTCGCTCTCATACCACTGCAAGACACACAACACACAAACTGGAAACAAACTTCAACAATATATTAATGAATGTCTCAAGGAATGATGTACAATGTGTACACATATAAATACATCAAGAAATTGTTGAATCAGTTCCTGAGGTTTCTTGGACTCTAATAACCGATCACCTAACACAAACTAACCCAAGGATTAGTTTCCTAACACATTCCCAATCATAAATAAAATATTTTGATATTTATATTAAGTGACATAATTTAAAGTCAATTTCATATAAAGAAATAAAATAATTAAAATAAAAAATATTATCTTTTCAATATTTATAATTATTTTACTTTACAAATATTTAAAAAATATTTCAATATAATTGTATAAAAAGAAAGTAAAAAATATATTTTTTAATGTTGATAATGAGATAGTTCAATTGCATACCATTTGGGTTCCCGACATAGGGTTTACTTTTCTTTCTCAACTGTAATGAGGTGCGAATTGAAGGGAAGAGAACGTGGTATTCCTTTATACAATAGACTGTAAGTTGATTTTTTCAGTGGAATTCCTTGTCCAATAACAACGTAATGTAGCGTGCTTATCTGATCTAGTCTCAATTTACTATTGATATTTTTTTTAATTTAGTTTATTTGTGTTTTTTTTGCCTTTCCTTAGAAGTATTGGATGTGTTGGAGTTATGGTTTTACCCTTTTACCCTTTGATGTATCATTTCTTTTGTTTTTTAATTGGTTTCGGAGGCATGGCTTCAAAAGGAAGATACAAACCACATTTTTCCTAGGTCAATTTCTCCACCTTAGTTGTTGTCTTGGGGTTCTGTTTTTTATCTCTTATGTTATGTGGGTATCCAATTTCTCATGGGAAATAATCCTATTGTTAAAGTTTCTATTCCTTTGGCTCACTCACATCCTCTCTGTATCCAGACATTTGGTCCGTTGGTGAAGTCTACGATTCCACGTCAGAAATGGGAGAGTGAGGCAGGGGGTGGTTGAGAGAGAGGGTAACTAAGTTGGAATTACTTGGAGGACACTCGTCAAAGGGAAGTTGTAGGTCTCAACCTTTCCAACTCACCCTTCTTAATCAAGCTACTCCTAGTCAAGAAAACCTTGGGTGCTAGCTCAGGAATCGCAATATTCTTATGGAACATATTACCAGATTCAGGTGACTAGAACATGATCATCTCCTTCATGAATGACCTCTAAAGAAACCAGTGGTACATGCATGGCATATTGGGGTTCTTTCAAAGGAAGTAGTGGTTTATACAAGAAAAAATACATTGCTTTGAAGGAATTTTGGACCACATAGAGAAACATGTTCACTGTGAGTTCTGATTTCCACCTTTACCTAGTTCACGACCAGAGAATTTTGCTTTCGTAACTTCCTCATATTCAAAATGGCTCTTGGTTGTGTAGTGATCGAGTTGGTTTTCTCGTTCTATGTTCATTTGAGTTTATGGGCACTCAAACACTTTTGGGAGTGTGTAACCTTTTTGGAAATTACCTATTGACCAATAAATTTGGTAAAAGTAAGTCCAAGAGGATTTTAGTAAGATCTACCCAATGGTGTTATATTTCAGCATAAATCAAAAGTATATATATATATTAAAAACAAGAAAATTTTGGTATTTGAATTCTTATATTTTCATGTTGAGTTTAAATATATATATATATATATATTACATGGGTAAAGTAATGGTTTGAGTGAGCATGAGAGCTTATCCTAATTAATTATAGATTGCAAAGTTTAGTTTGTTGAAACTTCATTGAAGAGGGTTGTAAAATGTCTCTTTATTTATTTTCAATGTTTTAATTATTCTTTTCTAGATCAAGGAAAATTTTAAGAATAAAATTTCATCTTAAAGTTTAGATACCTTAATGAATCTTACTAGTTTCGAATATGCAAACTATAAAAATTTGTTGTTTTTTCTTGTAAAATTATTGAAATTTTTAATGATTTTATATTGCATCTAAAAGATATTGGTGATTTTTAAGGTAAAATAATTTTGTAGTATAAAATTTTGGTTAATCAATTTTAGAAAAAATAAAAATTGGTGAATTTTTGTGTGGAAATAGAATGAAAAATTAGTCTAGCTGTGAATATTAACCTTAAAACTTTCCCTACTTTAAACATATTTTATAAACATAATTCAATGAGATTATTCTTTGATTTTTTTAGAATTTTTTTTGAAATTGTAATATTTATCATTTAAAATAACCACTGAAATTATAGAAGCTCAACCAAGTCAAAATTATAGTTTTTCTAATTTCTAAACAACTTAAACTATAATTTTATTTATTTATTATTAAAGCTATTTGAAAGAAATAAGTCAAATACTCATACTAAACTAGATTTGCGAGCGATCCATATATAACTATAGAGCTATACATTTGATATTTAATTGCCTTCAATACACTAGTTGTGCTTAATACTCGTTTAAAGGCAATCTCAAGCAAACAATACACACGAAGAGCATTTTTCATATTAAACGGCTTTTTCTTCGACAACCACGTGTAGCACAGAAAAAATCTTCTTCCAAAAGGAATTGTAGCGCTAGAGATAAGCAACGAGGCCAATTCACTAAAGACGTATTACAGACATGGAGGGTGAAATTCAAAGATCTAGCGAAGGAGCCATAATAAACTCCGTGTAATTGTGGATTCAATACGAATCATGAATTTTTAGGAATGTCTTGTAAAATGATTAGAATATAAATACAGATCTAGTTGAAGAATAATTACATAAATTTGGGAGAATTGAAAAAGAAAAATTGATATTGAGGATGAATTTGATTTATCAATATTGGTTTGATAATCAATACATAAAAAAACCAAGTTAAGCTTTGTTGTACATGCAATAACTGTGGATAATTAAAGCTAACTGAAGCTAAGTGTGCTTTATGTTTTGTTAATGTGCCCAAGCACCACATGCAATAACTAGAGTGAACTAACTAAATCCAAGTGCACACTACATGCAAGCACTCAAGTTAACTAACTAAAGCCAAGTGCACATCACATGAAATAAATAAGGTTGAACTGAATTTAATTAAGGCTAACTATGTGCATGTACACCAACACCCTCCCTTAAGCATAACTTAGGTGAGTGTGATGCAAAATGAATGAGTCCAGACAATAAAGCCGTTTTAGGTACCCATATACAATGGATGAAAAGAGGAAACAGGGAAAATTCAGTGGGAAGAAAACCCCCCCTCAAACTATAATTAAAAAAGTAAAAAAAAAAGAAATTGTTAGGTAGTCGTGTCCTTCACACCGAGATGATCTCGCAAAAATTAAAACTTCTTCTCAATGAAAGACTTGGTGAAGATAGCGGCGCATGCTCGGAACTAGGAAAACACTCAAGATCGATGCTCCCATCATGAATTAGTTCTCTAATGAAATGCATGTAGATCTTAATGTGTTTGGTCCTCGTTCGTTGCACTAGATCTCTGCAAAAATTCAAAGTACTTTGATTATCACATTAGATGACAGTTGGACGATGGACACTAATCCAAAACTCAAATAGGAAATGTTGTAGCCAAATGACCTGAACAGTGGCATTGCCTACTCCAATGTGATGACCAAGATTATTTCGCTGAAGAGACTTTACCATCGGATCAATAGTCTTTTTCATGCAAGAGGATTCATTATGATAACCTCTACTACAATGAGGACAATTGGAGTTTCCTTTCTTTCCATTCTTACCCTTGGCGCTGGAATAATCATCTAGAGGTCTTAGATTTCCTCATTTTCTTGGATATGGATCTCTTGCCTTTCCTTTGCCTTTGTATTGTTGATTTGGTTTGGAGTTGGACTTTCATTTCTCATGCATGGCAAGTGCATGTGCATTTGAAGACTTTAAGAAACCCATTTTGATGAGCCTATGCTGCTCAAGAATGAGAGACTCAATAAATGCATCAAGGTTGGGCATTTTCCATTTATCTCAGGTTGCTATTCTAACTGTATGAAATGTATAAACGAAAACAACATATTCATGGCATAATTTATACAAAATAGAAAGGATCAATTGACCTAACTGTTTGGAGTTATCAATTCCACAATCATGTAATTGTTGAAGCAATGATTTAAATTTTGTAAAGATATCTTGAATGTTCTCAAAGCTATTTGGATCTAAGGAATTTAGCACATTTTTTAGAATATGAGCCCGCATCTCATCCTGTTTTCCAAATAAATTTTCTAAGGTTTTCGAGACCTCATTTGGAGTGTTGCATGTGGCCACATGGGAACACAATGTTGGAGATATGGACAACAATAGAAGACCAAAAGCTTTGTCCATCTTGGTGAAATAGAAGACAATGGCGGAATTGGGTTCAACTTGCGTATTCATAACTATCTGATACAAGCCTTTCCCTCTGAGGTGAAGCAAAATCTCCGGCTTCCATTGGAAGTAGTTATACAGAGTAAGAATAGTTGAAGATGATAACTTTATTCTTTCAACTTGTACTTGTAGGAACAATTGCAGCAGTTCTCTAATATTTTGATATGCAATTCAAATCTCTGAATAATTTTCAATTCTTCGATCTTCAAACCTGCAAAATATTGTTCATTCACATTCTCCAAGTTACCATGTAAAATTATTAGAGCGCAAATACGGATCTACCTAAAGAATAATTGCACAAACTTCCAAGAATTGAAAATGATTTTGATTCATTAATATTGATTTGAGAATCAATACATAAAAAAACTAAATTAAGCTTAGTTTTATATGCAATAACTATAAATAATTAAAACTAACTGAAGCTAAATATACTTTATGTATATACACCAACATGAAAAGACTTATGATCTAACTACGTATATGTACACCAACATCAAACACTTGTGATCACTATACAAATAAAGTGAGAAGTAATCAAAGTCAAAAGGGCAAGTCGATTAAAAAAAATTAATATTCCACGTACAGCGCATTTGGTGAGCCCCATACCCCTCGAGTTTGAAGATTAGCACGTTTGATCTGTTCAAAGTCAAAAAGCGTGGTCGAGTTAAAAATCAATAACGCGTAGTGTTTGTTTTGAATACAACCAAGTCAAACTGAACAAAATCAAACTATCCGCAAATTCGTCCAACCATGGGTTGGAAGCGCTTATAAATAGAGCTTCATTTTCCTTATTTCAAATCATTCACCTGTACCCTCATATCTCTGCTTACATTTAACTCGACAAACATATTCATTCATCAGTTTATTATCCTTACGACGAGCAGAGAGACAATTTCGTTTGTATTGTCCGCTCCATCGAAGTACAGGCGTCTACGTTTATTGAATAACATGGCGGTCAGGGTGGTGTTTGCCATCATCATTTGCACTTTGCTAATCTCTGCGCAATTTCCAACAGCAAGCTCGAGACCTAATTTTCTCAGAGAATCTACTGCTGACTCCGGCATTAAGGACAATTCTAATACTAGTAACATCTCTGAAGCTTATATAGAACGAGCCGATAAAGCGGCCACCATTGATGTACAGTTGCTGGACGACAAACTTCCAAAAAGTGGTTATCCTCCCTCGGCTCCTTCATCATGCCACAACATGGTAATAGACACCGTCGGTGCTGCACGTTACAGTTGTTGATGCTCGTCAACTCGATAAATTATTCCATCTTCAATTCCCTGTAAATGGGTTTAACCTGCCGATTGCAAGTTCTAGGAATATCTCAGAAATATTCATAGAATCTGATGGTGAGGAGAGGGGCCCAAAAGGGAGGTAAGAGTCGTAGCACTTCTACAACTATGACTCAATATCCTCGAGTGGTAGGATTAAGTGATGAGAAATTAGCATAACTACACCAAGAGCTATATGACCTATAATATAGAGCTCATAATTTGGCGATTAGGATCTGAAGGTGAGGAGAGCTCATAATTTGGAGATTAGGATCTGATGGTGAGGAGAGGGGTCCAACAATTGACCCTTCTCCAAGATATTTATAGAATTTACAACCGATATTAAAATAATAAATGTGACATCCCACAAACAAAATCAATCAACTCCAAAGTCAATTCTGAATATGACCGTTATTGGAGTCAGATATTGAGAAAATAAAGATGAATTCCAAAAGTGTTCTAAAAAGGCGCAGTCGAATGAACCGAAGTTTTCTATTTTCAGAAATACTGTGATAGATTTTTTGGGTTGGATTATGAATTTTTTTTATTTACCATGCATTTATAGACATTTATCATTTGGAGAAATTCTGTTGAATTTGAAACAAGAAACAACAAAAAAAAATTCTCTGCACACAGTAAAAAACGTGGATTACTTAGACCACGCTGTTGTAAAATAACGCTGGGAAAAATCCCTGCTCAATTTGGACAAAATCCACTTAACCAAATTTTGTTTTGAGAATTTCAATCCAGGTGATGCTTTATGTTTAAAGTTTCTTGTTTTGTATGAGGTTCGTTGTGGATAGTTTTTTAAATGGATTTAAAGCTATTTATTTTCAAATTTAAGGATGAATAAGATGGGATATTTTATTCGTAAGAATATCTTTTATAAGTAGAATTTAAGAATATATTTAATTGATTATTAATTTAAATTTTAAATTTATTAAGTATTTATAAATATGAAATCGAAATTTAGAATTGAGATGAAATTTAAAATAGAGATGAATTTAAATTGATATATAAATGGATTTAATTAATATATATTTATTATTATTGTTTATATATATACATGTATGTTACTCCACAACATCACCTCTATGTTAAATTATAAAAAATTATTTTGTTGTACACAAAAAATTGGACAAAGTGAAAATCTATACCTTATAAAATATTATTAATTATTTTTTAATAATAATAAAATATCAGTATATAATTATAAATAATAACTCATCATAATTATGACAATTCAATTATGTTAAATTTTACAATTTATTAAAAAAAAGACAAACATTCCTTCATCAATGTAAATATTCCTGGCATATTTTATCCATTCAATAACGTGCAAAACAACCTACCTCGGGAAAGACTTAGTTACTTCCTTAAAATCCTTACCATATTCTCACGGCTCGACTATATATGAACATCCATATTGATATGGAAATAAAGCTAAACTCTGGACACCAAAAAATTGGATGAAAATTTTGGATTTTATAAATATTGAAACAAAAATTAATCTTTTGACACAACCATTTCTATCATAATGTTTTCTGTTATGTTTTTTTGTTTTCTTCCAACAACATTTGTAACTATAAATGGGACGATGAATAGCTGACGTAGATGTTTTGAAATACCGTTATTTGAAAAATATTTTATATTAATTTTACTGTTATTAGTTTCTAACTATAGTATTTTCCTTTTAGTCAAAGTGCATTTGCTTTATATTATTTGATTATTTATTTTGTAACTTTGATTAAAGTTTGGGAAGAAAATTTAATTTTTTTATAAATTTAAAAATATTTTCTCAATTTTCAACAAATTTTATTTCTAATTTTAGATTGGTTGAGAGAGCTATGATGGAACATAATTCTTTTTGTGGAGGGCGGTGGTATTGTCTGACAGTTCATTAAAAAAACACAAAACCTAAAACTGATTTTGTGAGTGGCCATTTCATTGGTTAGTGCTCCGACGATACTCTCACACTGACACTATTATGTAATTGTTGTATCCAATGATGTCATAATTGATGTAGTTGCAAACCCCTTGCATACGCAAGCAAAGACGACGAAGTGGGGTGGTTAAACAGATCTCTAATTAATACTATTATGTTTCCTTGTGCGCATGACAAAGTATGTGTGGGAGAACAGGGATGCAGAATTTTAAATTTAAACTTCTTTGCATTTAATTTTTTTAGAGATATAGTTGTGCAGGAGAGTAGTTGCATAGAACTATGATTTTGTGAGTTGTCATTCTTTTGGTGAGTGCTTTAATAGTGTGTTACTACTTTGCCTAATGATGTTAAAATTTGATGCGCTTATAGGTTCTTTGCATAAGCGAGTGGTCGTTGAACATATCTTCAATTATTATTATTATGATTCATTATCTCGAGATTTTACTATGTGGAGGATGAAGTATGTGCAGGATAACGAGGTGCCAAGGGTACTTTATTCCATAGTTACGAAATTAATTTTAAGCTTGCTTGCATTTAAAACTTTTACACATTTATCTATGATGGAGAGAAATTGCATAGAGCTATTAATATTTTTGGAATGAAGGATGTGCGGAGGACAAGGTATGTGCAGGAGAAAGAGGGTGCAAAGGGAACTTTAATTAATATAAATATGCACAAAACTTGAATTAATATTATTATGTTTCATTGTGTAGATATTTCTTGTGCGAACATTTCCTTATGCAAAGTTTTTACTATACAGAGGACATGGTATGTGCGGGAGTACGGGGGTGCATAGGGAACTTTATTTTGCTAGGAAAAAATTAACATTAAACTATTAACGTTAATCTGTGCAGAATGAAAGATGTGCGGAGGATGGGGTAGTTAATTTAACTACGAAATACACTTAATATTTCACATTTTCCTATTATATATGTGCAGATTTGTTTAATATACAAATTGACGTTGGTGAGTACTCTAACAATGACATTATTATGTTACTGCTAAGCCTAATGATGTTGTATTACCAGGGACAATAGAATTCATTTCATGGTCAAAGTGTGTTGACTCAAAATTATTTGGTTGCTTCGGTTTGCATTTTCGATGGGGTATGTGTAATCAATTTAACTACGAGAAAATCATTAATTAATATTAATGTTTCATTGTGCAAAGCTTAATTGTGTGACGCTTTCCTTGTGCGAAGCTTTTACTATGTGGAGGAAGGGGAATGTGTGGGAGAATGGGGGTGCAAATGGAACTTTATTCTACATGGACGAAAATTAATTTAAAACTATTTTTCATTTAAAACTTTTACAGAATTTGTTGTGCAGAAGAGAAGTTGCACAAAACTATGGATCTGCGTGGAATGAAATACGTGTGGAGGACGGGGCATGTGCAGGAGAATAGGGTTGCATAGGAAACTTTATTTTGTGTATGTGTAATTAATTTAACTATGAATAGAAACTGCAATTCGTAATGTAATAATATTTCACATATGAGTCCAGATTAATTCCAAAAGACAAGCTAATGGTTGAATTACAGAGATTTAAACATTAATTATTCAACATGCATGTGTTCACACACCTTTTTCTATCATATACCATTTCTCCTTATTGGGTATATTACAAAATTAGTCTCTTTTATGCAGAGATATGAAACATTCTGAACCCATAAGGATTTGCGGAGGACAAGGTATATCTAGGAGAATACATGCAGACACGAAATTTTGAAACTACTCTTTTATATTTAAAACTTTTACAGATTTAGTTGTGTGGGGGAGCAGTTGCATAGAGCTATGAATCTGTGCAGAATGAAGGTTGTGCAGAGTACAGATTATGAATCTATGTGCAATGAAAGTTGTGTGGAGGATGAGGTTAGTGCGAGAGAACTCGGGTTTGTGCTAGTGACTATAGCATTTTCCTAGGTGTTAAAGTTCATTGAATCTGTATTATTTGAGTGTAACAAAAAATTTCATCCGTAGTGTTGTGGTTTTTCCGATAAATTTTGCGTCGGTGGATTTTGTTAGTTAGACAAACTTTGAATTAATCAGTATGTACATAATCGAATTTCCAAACCTTTTTAGTGAGAAAACCATATCCTTTATTTACAAAATTTACCTTGTTGATGAGTGCCTTGTTACTTGAAAATAGAGGAAATAATAAACAGACTTAAAGCTCCAGTTGTTTGCAGCTTAAACCCCTTTCTCTTTCACACGTTTTCACTATATTATCACTTTGCTTTGTCATAGTAACCACTAGCATGTTGATATTGTCAAAATTTGATAGAAATCGCTAACATAGTTCATATTGAAGTACACTAAAATTAATGGAATTCTCAGATTCAAAATAAAAATCAGTAACTAGAACTCTCACAGACCACACTATTATTAACCCAAATATTATTGCAATTGTGTAAGTTTTGGTATCATTGGGTAGAGTGGCGGGGAATTTCTTTATTTAATGTTTTGAAACTGAGAGAAAAACAAAATTTGATAGTGTGTTTATATTTTATTATTTCATTTTAATATTCTTTCCATTTAAAACCTTTATATATTTAATCGTGGAGGAAAATAGTTTCATAATACTATCAATCTGTGAGGAATGAAGAATGTGGAGAGGATGGTATATGTGGAGGAGAATGGGGGTGTAGAGGAAATTTTATTCTACAAACATGAAATTAATTTAAAATAGGAACAAAAAATTTAATACACATTAAAAAATAAACATTACCATTTCATTTTAATAAAAAAAACCATTAATTTACACCAACAAGTTTACTAGAAACTATTAATCACTAATACATTTTTTTTTTTATGTTCTTAAAAACTTTTTATTAATAAGAAAGTTTCAATTTCATAAAACTTACATTCACTCAATCAATGTGATGGAATATCTAAAAAAGAAAAAACATTCCAAACAGTTTTTTCCTTGAAATCAAAATTTGTATATGATCAAAAAATTTCAGCCTGCAAGAGGCTCTGAACACAAGAATGTAAAATTTTCCAAGCCACTCAGTCCTTCTGCTAGCACCATTAACAACCAATATATGGAGTCTTGGATCATTGACCAAAGTGTTCATTTTCTCATCCAACATGATTTCTCATGCTTGTGCAACCAACCATGTGTCAATATTCTTAGCACAAAACATTATAATCGAATTGACCGAGTCCTATGTCTGTCGTTGAGCTTTCCATACTTCATGTTGCTATGCATTCTCATTTCCTTGGCAATAATTGGTATGACCTCAACCTCTTTACCACTTTTGTGATACCTCGACGGATGGTGTAAAGAGAATTCTTGTCTACCCACCAATGCACGGGTTCTTGATCGACACTCCTCATGCCACCACTGTATGAATGAGGATCAAACCTTGATCCAATGTTACAACCCTCATTGTAGGTATTTCCTGAGATCATAGGGCCTTCCCATAATCATAGGGCTTCTGCATAACTGTTGCCGAGTTAGCTTAACCGATGCAGTTGTGACCTGTCATGTAAACCAGCTTCCTGAGCGAAAGGAGCCCTTTCTTTTCCAGGCCACCTGGTGTGATTGCATCATTCTAGACTAGTAAAAAATATAGGCTCTTCCTCGTTTCATGCTCTTCCTTGCTACCATTCATTTAACTTCTATATGTATTACTAGTGTGGCTTTATCTATTCCTTACACCATTATTGTAGTACCTTTTATGTCGCAATTGTAAACTGTTTTACTCTGTTGAAATCTAATAGACTCTGAAATTTCCTCTGTTGGTTCTTCTACTAGCTTCACTGAATTGGATGGTGTTTTATAACTCTGATAGACTCTCAACATTTGATATTTCCCATATACGATCATTAAATTAGCTTATGTAACAACCCCTGCTTGATTTTCCATGTAAATAAAATAATAACAAGGTCATGGGATGTGCATTCAAAAGTTGAATGTTGGGAAAAACACTTTAATGGAAATCACTTGTGATTAATTAATGGCTATGGAAATTGGCAAAGGAAATGACAAAGGAAAAAATGAAATAATTGGAATTTATTGATGAAAATAAATGAAAATAGAAGAAAAGAAAGGTGAAGAGACACATATTTGCATGAAAGGGAAATTAGAGGAAAAATGAAGAAAATAGAGGCCTCAATGATAAACAGGCATCAGAGAATCACTTCTTAACTTTTTGCACATTTTTTGTTGGTTTAGCTTTAGTTAGTTTGTTTTTTTCTCTCTAATTCATTCTTTCATTCTCTCATACTCTTGCATAGTTACAGCATTCTTGGAGCATGCTTGTAGCATTCTTGTATTCACTTGGATTGGAGAAATAAAGTAAATTAAAGCAAGGGAGCACATGGAGATAGTTGGATCAATAGCTACAACAGAGAAACTTTGTAGGTAACAATTTGCATGTGAGAATTCCTTATTGATTTTTGGATGCATGATATATGCATATGATTTCTTGGTTATGTTTTTTCATTTCCACGGAGATTTTCCTCGATTGATAGTGGCTTTATCCTTACCTTGTTATTTCCTGGATAACCATGGTGTTGTGGGTTACCCACTTTTTTTTCTTATTGGCGATCATGTTCCCTAGGTTTTTGGGTTGGAACAAATACTATGGAAGCACTGGAATAGTTTGGGTTAAGTTACTAGTTCATGGAGTCATAGGTTGGGAAAAATGCTTTGGAGGCATTGGTGGGTTGATTTACTAGTCCTTGGAGCTGTAGTTGGGAAAAAGGCTCTAGTTCCATGGAAGGTTGTGGGTGGAGTTACTAGTTCATGGGGCCGTGGAAAGCTTGGGTAGAGACTGACTTCATTGATGTTAGTAATTTCTAGACCATAGAGGTGGAATCGTTGTGGTTCAGGGTTAAGTGTTTTGGCCTCTAGGAGCCCTCGTTGGTTTTTATTTGGCTTAAACCATGAGATCCCACATTCATTCTTGGAACATGGCGCATATTTTCCTATTATGATCTATAAGCATTTGTATTGATTATGTTGGCGATATTATGGTTTATTTTCCTTTTTTTCTGTTTTGGTTATTTTCTAGTTATATGTTGGTTATATGATGTATATTATCTATGGTTCTTATCAAGTTTTGATGATTATTTTAATGGTTGATGAATGCATGGGAGAATAAGTGTTATTGCAACTAGCTAGAGAGAGTTTAGAGCTTTCTTGGTGATTCTTAGATGAATAATATTCGTTTATGATCATATATGCATTCCTGACATGTAGATTATATGTTTACCATATGTTTGAAGAAATGTATATCATCGTTCAGGCATGTTTAGGTAAAATTATTGCTTGAGTTTGAATGGCTAGAATGTATATCATCTTTTCTATACTTCTGGAAAGTTACAAGTAATTATCAGTAGTGGTTTGGAGGCTAGCCTGAAAAAGTGGCTTACATCGTAGAAATGGAGGAATTGGTCATAATCACATGGAAGAAATCCTATGAGTGTGATTATAGGTGTCCAACCACATGGATGCAGTGTTAAGGGTGCAATTATGTAGCTAGGTCAAATAAAAAGAGTTATATCTTAGGGATTGATCACCTGGGGTGGTTGTGTAGCTCTTGTGTGATATGTAGTCCCTGTGAGATGTCAGTAAGTGCTCATTTTGTAGGTCCCAATTCCTTAACTCAAACTTGGAGGTTAGGTCATGTCATAGTGACACTCATCTCATGTTTACCCCGGCAGGCTTTTGAATTTGAATAAATGTGGGAAGAGGTGTTTAAGGGGTCTAGTATAAGAGCTTCCAAGTTCAAACACTTGGACTGGAAGGGCCAAATGTGATTATTATGAATGCATGTTAGTTGTTGATATGTTTATTATGCATGAATTTTGATGGTCATCATTCCAGTATTTTGTCACCATGATGATGTTGATATGTTGATATGTTCATGTCATTATGTGTACATATATCATGCTTATCTAGATTGATTATGTAGATGAGATATCCTCCCCTGAACTTCACTAAGGTATGATTTTGATGATGTATATATTTGGTTTATCTAACATGGCATGCTTGTAGAAAATAGAATATCAGAGATGACGAGAAAAATGGTGGATTATAGTTCACGTGAATCTCCTTATAGATAAATTGAGTAGAAAGGATATGAGTACTGTCTTGATATAGAAGATACATTGATAAGTCTGAAAGCGTAAATTAGAATTTGCAAGACATATAATGAAAAGATATTTGAGTCACGGGAAAGACTTTCAAGAGCTCAGGAAAAGAAAGAATAGGTTAATGCAATGATCCTTCATAGCTTATCACAATTGTTGAAACAAGGAAAACCATGAATCAATCATGGTGTCGATGGCGTTGGACTCACCAAAATTCAAGGGATCTCCCCAATATGAAGTCCCAACTAGACCTCACACTGTTTTGAGTAGGAGTCCCAACAGTGGGGTGTTTAATGATGTTCCTTGAATTGAAAAAAACATAGAGTGGTGCACAATTTATTTTGTTAAAGCAAGTGTGTGACCCTGCAGAAATTTAATATGATGCATGAGTAGTTCTAACAGAAAAGGGAGAATGAAGTGTGCTCCTTGGAAGTCTGTAATAGTACATAACTCGAAAGGAACACATGAGCTAAAAATACCTCACAAAAACTAGCAAGAGGAATATTCCACTTCTAAAGGTGATGGGTTAAAACATGAGCACACATTCAACCATATTGATACAAATGCAAACAAAATAGTTCATAATCATATGTGTAAGTTAAACAACATACAACACAAACATAGCCAGAATAGTCCAACTACATTTACAATATATGCATGAATACTTGTAGCTCTAATTTTATTATAAGATAAAGTTCCATTCATACATACAACATGATGAACCAGTTACCCCGATAGTGGAACGTGAAGTCAACAACACTTTCTCCTCCTATAGAATTATACTCCCTCTACGCTACAGAGAAGCCAAGGATGACGCAAAACTCCCAAGCCTTTTCTAAGCCTAAGCCTAGCCAAAATCTTGGCTCCCAAAATCCCTTTACAAGAGTTATGAGGATGTATGCATAAAAAAGGGGGGTGATTCTTGGCATGCCCCCTTTGTGAGTCTTTGACTCCCCCCATGACTCCTCACACTACATGTGACTCTTCACATTCCATCATGGACACATGGAATTTCACTTATACAATAATTAAAAATAATATTACAATTTCCACTCGTACCCATAAAATACAAAAGGGTAGAGACAACTTAATAACATAACAAGACAAAACACTATGATGTTGGAGTTTGGGTGAACTCAAGGAAAACATCTTAGACTTGGTGTCTCTCGGTCACATGCTCATACCAAGTTTGGCATTGTGCGATGTTATCCCTAAACTATGAGATAGTGTTAGGCTAGAAGCAAACTCTTTCCTCCAATGTATCCATGTACAATCTCTTGGAACTTGTCTTCCAATTTTCTTCAATAAGGTGCAACATTAAGTTTTGATCTGAACTGGACCACCGTTGAAGGTCTGAATTTTTTTTTTTTGATCACCATGTCCTTATCGATGACCATATGCTCCAGCTTCTTCAATTACTTATCAATCTCCTTCTAGAATTTTTGTTTGCATTTAGTATTAGTGAGTGTACCAACCGATTGGATTGACTAGGTTCTAACCATGAAATCCAAACTTATGTATATCTGTACATATGCAGCCTAAATTCTTCCGATGAATTAGGTGAGTTTCTTGTTGTTCTGGATCCACATCTAAACTCTAGATTTATCTAACTCTTCTTGTGGCTTCATATTCTTTACCAATGTGAGTGACGTGACCTTGTATCGCATTGTCCACTCATGCGCAATAGTGATGGAAAATTATATATTCCTGAGGATCTTGACGAATTTTCTGCTCTGCTGTAGAAAGTAATTAAGGTGGAAAACTACCTTATGTGTGGTTACTAACTCCTCATAAAGATCCCACATAGTGTCTCTGAGTGCGAATAATTTAGCAAGTATCACTGCTATTATCTCCTCAAGGTAGACTTGTTCAAAAGTTTAATTCTATGTTGTTGCACGTAGTTTTTCATTCTCTTGTTGAAGCGCCTATGTGTTCTATGCCAACTTCTTATTATTGGGCACCAAGCAATGGGTGTTAGATCTAGTTGCTCCTGTGAAGGCCCAATTGGCATCAACAATGACATTTGGATTCCTTCTAGTGTTTGCCATGATCACCCTTTCTCTCATGAACGTAGGTGATACATGATTATCTAAGAATTTATTTCTTCGTGCTTTTACAATATTCTTCTAAAATTCATCAAATGATATATTGTACACATCCATGACCAAAAATTCATCAAGGAGAACTACCTCCCACTCCTCACTCGGGGCTTGTTCTGTGGCTAAAGGTGGTGGAGTCTGAATGGTGGCCTGAGGTGTGCAGGGAATCAGGTCCACATCTTCATATCGCGGTTCTGGTCCCACTTCCATGTTTGTGAGTTCAATAAACTATTTAAGATTTTGATAAAACTCTTGCTCTTGCATCTATTCGCTCCCTCCTTATATTTTCAACTAATATTGTATTTGTTCTTCAACCTATAAGGTGTCATCTCTTTTTTCATAGATACTTTACTTTCTTATTCTTCTTTCCTTTTTCTACCCTCTTTTCCTCTTGTTCTAAGCTCTCGTTCTTCCTTAAACTCTTATTCTTCTCTTTGCACTTTCTGAACTGCTTCTTCTAAGGATTGCTTCTCTCTTTTTCTCCGCTCTACTCTCTCCTACAATTTTCCCATTTTTGCTTCAATTTCCAAAGCTACATTCTCAATGAGAGGATATTCTTTCATATTCCAGCTTTGTTACTCTTCTGTATTTTCATCTATCTTCCTCTTTCCTTTGTCGTGAATCGGACCGTTGCCTATTGTTGATGCTACTTCTAGAAATATTGTTGCATGTGGAACAACTTGAGAAGTCCCAGACATACTAATCGGCTCATGAGGTCAAGAGGAGTTGTAATAGTTATTCCATGGTTCCTCCTTCCACCACTTATATATCCCATTGACATAGTTGAAGTGAAATATCGCACAATTTTCTTTACAAATTCCCCTTGCATCATACAGATTGTACCTCTTTGTGTTGAACTTGAATCTGACAATGGATTTCCCTTCGGCATCCATGACTTTCAGATTCTTAATCTTGTATGATCCAACTTGCAAAGGAATAGTGGCCATGGTGCCTTCTTCATCCTATGTAGTGTTTCTAAAAATCATGTGGAGATGTGATAAGCTACCTCTTGCATGATTTTGGAGCGGGGTCCCCTCGGGTACAATTTTGGTGCAATTTTGATAAAGTTTTGTTTATGTTTTGTTATGGGCACAGTGTGGAAGAGTCAAAGGGGATTTGGGGTGGGTCAAAGTACCTTATTCAATGTAATGGGTTTTAAGGGAAAAACATGATTCTCAAACCACGGTTTGAGGCCATGGTATCTGCGTGCTAAGTTACTATAAATATTTAAAGGTCGAGTCACGAGGAGATATATTTTATCTATTTTCTTGTTATGGTTATTTTCGAGTCACGAGTTTCTATTGGGGACATGTTGGATCAGGGTCCCCTGGGTTACAATTTTGGTGCAGTTTTGATAAAGTTTTGTTTATGTTTTGTTATGCGCACTTCGTGGAAGAGTCAAAGGTGATTTGGGGTGGGTCAAAGTTCCTTAGTTATTGCAATGGGTTTTAAGAGAAAGCCATGAGTATTAAACCACAGTTTGAGACCATGGTATCTGCACGCTAAGTTAGTATAAATATGTAAATGTCGAGTCATGAGGAGATATATTTTATTTATTGTCTTGTTATGGTTATTTCGTCAATATTTCGATCTAATTTTGGGTTTTTGGTAGAAATGTTCCTGTTGGCTGTGTGCACGGAGACCTAAGTCCTAAGTGTGTGCAAAATCTGTTGGTTGTGTGCGTGGAAGGGTATATTGTATTGAAGGAAAAAATGTATTGGGAATGCTATATCTCTTAATAAAGAAGATTTTTTTGGCGAAATCTAGACTATTATGTGTTTGTTGTTACTTATATGTTATCTGCTTTAAGCTCTGGAATCTGTTTTGTAATTGAATATTTAATTATGGTTATGATCACTTTTATTTGCACGAATGAATAAATTATATTATGCATGAGTATATATTTTTGAATAAGTGTGATTGAAGTAGATCTATTTACTGTACGTGAATACATATTGAAGCATTATGTGATAATTTGCAATGAAGTTGATCTGTTGCTTTTCCGATTTGTTATTGCACGCACTTTTATATCATCTACTATAGTTATGTTATAAGTCTGTTTAGGGCCAATACAATATTTTCTTCCTCAGGGTGCGGAAACCTAGTTCTAGCACCCCTCCATACTGCTTCGGGTGATACTTTGATCTGCACAAGCAAGTCATTTCCAAAAGGGCCAGTAGTAGGAGGGTTTTTTGGTTGCACAATAAATATTAGCCTGGGTCATGACCCCTCAAGCCAACGCATGACCAATTTTCTAATGGACTATCTCATCAAAATATGTGGAAAATTATTCCCACTGAATACTCTGACCAATGTGGCATCCAATAAGGTGAACCAATAAACAATCTCTGATATCGCCTCCATAGTTGCTTGTCACATGCAAGGTTGGTCCTCCGAAAATATGAGCCTATAAAGTAGGATGATGAAGTGATAATTAAGTTTCTCGATGACTCTATGATGAATAAAATTTAATATTATCTTGAAATAGATATTTATGGCAGTGTCTCTCGATGTCCATGTCCTGTTCATGCCAGGGAACTAATTCTGCACACAGATTGCATCTAGTAAGTATGCAGACATATAGAAGCATGCTTTCTCGCCCTTGGGTGGATTGCGAGCTTTTGTCACATGAAATCTAAGCTGGTGAGATAATAGGTATGACCAGTTGAACAGATTCCTCTTGTTCACTACCTCGTTCAAAAATATATCCCACCCCTCAAGAAAGGTTTCTCTGTCTGGTTGGCCATAGATTCTGCAAGCTAGTATGACCAAAAGATGATAGGATTTCTTGAGTGATTTTGTCTTGTACATGTGGGTGGGTGTCTTCCCTGAACTTCGTTGGCTCCTTTAGCCATATCTTGAAGATATCTCTTGTGTTCGTGTAGCTGTGAGTGGCATAAAATAGTGATTCCACGTTCTTCACTGGCCCAAGAAGATGATACATCTACTTCAAATCTGCTTCCAGGAATGTAGCAAGATTTTTCCCACTGGTGTTTCTCAATGTCATGGTTTCCACATCAGCGTTTGAGATAATCCAGTTGATCACATCCACACATGGGATGGATGGATACCTACATGCAACCTTGTAAAGCCATGACCACATGATTTTGAGATACACCTGCCGATCCTCTAATATGCCTGAAAGTCCTTTGTGAAATCATATTTGTTCTGTTGCCATGTTAATTTTGATCTATTCTCTATGAAAAACTGAGTGTCCAAGTAAACTGGCAAGTTAATCACAAATTTCTCAAATGCTTCCCCAATACTTATTTCAACAGTTTCCTTTCATGCATCTCTCTTAGACGCCATAGTGAAAGTGACTGCTAAGAGATGCTCAATAATTGTTGTATATGTGCAACAGAAAAGACACTAATGACAAGAAAATGTCATTTATAAGAAAAACTACTTCCATGACATGTTCATTCAACACACCGGGAAACTAACTTGAAGGATTGTGAAATTATTGATGGGAAGAGGGTCTAACTAGCTGGGAAACTATGTATTGTGTAGTCCCAATAGTTAGTTTCGAAGCTTGTGGCTTGATACTGCGCAATGTGCAGTCTAGCATAGGCAATGAGTGAGGAGAGATTGTGCATTGCGCAGTCTTAGTGCTCAAGGATTTTGGCTCAGGCTTGACACTGTGAAATGCGTATTAAGTCCAAATTATACTATGCATTGTCCAGTTCCAAAGGCTTTCCTTGAAGCTTAGGCTACAATATTGCACAATTCCCAACTGAGCAAAGTGAATTCTGGCCAAGGGAAAGGAAGATCTTCCCAAGCGAAGTGTGAAAAATGAGGAGATATGAGAGATGGTGAATTCATGAGTGAATATCTAACTAAGTGTTAATGAAACAAGAAAAATCAAGTGTATAAAATAGAAAAATGATAAGTGAACGAGACAGGTGAGGAGAGTCACCACAATAGCGACCATCTATGCAAAAATGCAGAAACTGATGCGACACTTGTGAAAGTAAAACGAAAACTTGAAACAACACTTGTACAGGCTAAAGCAAGTTAAAATTCTAGCATGCATGCAAATAAAAAATAAAAACAACACCCATGCAAGTCAAATGATAAAAAGCGACAGAAAACTCGACTAAAAGCGATAAATACAAAACTCAGCCAGAAAAGCAACGACGATTTCACCAAAGGTTCCTTGATCTCCTCAGGAATTCTTGAGCTCTAAGATCAAATGTGAGAATGAGGTCTAGGGGAATATATTGAATATATTTGAGAAATTAGGGTTTATGACATGCATTACACAATTCAAGGAAAAAGCGACACTTGGTGGAAGTTTCCAAAAATAGAAAGTGTTCTTCCTCTGAGTTACTAAAAATAGATCCCTAAATTTTAGGGACGATTTTTTCCTTTTTTTATTTTCTTCTTTTCTAGGGAAAAATTTCAATGCACCTCACCAAGAACTGTTGCGCAGTTCCGGGGAACTGGAAGCTCTAAGATCAGTGCACTGCACATTTTCTAAGCTGAGTGAGTGATTGCGCAATTTCTAGGCTTAGTGTTGGGCTTCCTTTCACTGACTGCACATTTCCCAAGATCAACGTTGGGATGCTAGTCATGAATGCACAATTCTAAACATGAAGGTCACTACTGGCTACATGAATTGCATAGTTGGTAGAGGCAAGCCTAGAAATGTTGTGTAAGACTTAGAAATGAGGTCAGCTTGTGGCTTAGAAAATTTTTCTAAGTTAAGACAAATTGAACACAAGAAAAACTGAAAGTTAAACACTAGTCAAAGCATAGATTCCTGATACTAGTACAAGGTAAGCTCTTTTGAAGGGAAGTTAGGATCTAAAATCTAAGCAATGGAAAAATTTTGGAGGGTGGTTGTATCTACTAGAACACATGGACAGGAGGAAAAAACTAATGGGGCATATTGTAGCAGGTTTGGATCAAGATATAGGTTGGACAGGGATGACACAGTTAGAGGTGCAATCTGGTTAGATACACCTAACATGAGAGGTATTCCTTGTGGTTTCTATTCCAGTTATGGCTTAGATAGACAACATGATCATCACTGCCATCACCCCTATAGGAGGAGTGAGAAGAATTACTTGCTAGATGAGTTCAAGAAAACCAAGTTGATCCGGATTTATGCAGGAACACAATGAAACATAGAAATACACATAAAATTAGAGATGCAACAAAAATAAATCTTCATTTCATTAATAACAAATAACTGAAAGTATTCTTCAATGCATAATGAACATAGACTTGCTAGGGTGTTGGTAGCTTATCTTTGAGAAGAAATATGGCAGCTACAGGCCTCTGAACTGTGTTATAATGAGGCTTGGTGGCATGTTTATTATTGAGAAATAAGGGAAAACCATAAACATCCAAAAACCTAACCCTAGGAGATGAAGCGCCAAAACTATGGGCCCCGTTTGGATAAATTGGTACATCAATCTTCCTGGGGACATAACATTGGCATACAATCTCCATTTGGCGCGCATAATACCTTGTTAGAAAGATCTATCTGAGGAATAAAACTTTTGATGTGAGAAAAACAATATTATATTTCATGTTACCCCCGATTTTTCCAAAATAACGTTATTTAAGGCCTCAAAATGGCTCTGGAAGTTCACAACTCAAAAAATTGCTAAAAATTGTAAATTGTGCTACAATTAAGGAATCAAAAAAACTGAAAGAAATAATGGAGGGGCCCCAAGTGGAATAGGAGGGTGGCCACCAATATCCACCTAGATCATTCCTCCCCATTTAGGAAGCAATGGTCCCCATTGCGTTGATTTCCTCCATGAGATGAGGAAACTTATGCTGAACTTGGTCCCTAGTGAACCATTTTCCTTGGTGTAGGAGTTGGCCAACTTTGACAACCCGATACAGTGGGATATTCTGCTGGTAATTTTTCTTGATTTGCATGTCCATGATACGAACCATGGTGGCCTATTCCATGCATTATGGGTTTAACTCTGTTGGTGTGAGTTGTTCAGCAATGTTAGAGGTGTCCAGTAGAGGTGGGAAGTAGGGCCGAAGGCGGTTCACATTAAAAACTGGGTGCAGACCAAGGAATGGTGGAATACAAAGCTCAAAGGAACTGGTACCTATAGCCTTGGTGATGGTGTACAACCCATATCATAGAGGGAAAAGCTTGCAGTGGGGTCCATCGAGGCACTCCTTCTGCAAATGTAGCCACACATTGTCGCCTACCTGGAAGTTGTGTGGCACCCAATGTTGATCATGTTGTTGCCTATACTTAGCATTGGCTCTATCCAATATGTCATAAACCTATTGGAGGATGTGTTGAATGTGCTCGATGAAGTTGTTTTCCTTGGCAGCTTCAGAATGGACATGAGTCGAATCAGCCCAATTAGCCGCAAATGGCATGGCTATGTCAATGGGACATAGTGGTTGGAATCCCAAGCCCACCTGAAAGGGGTTGTGGTTGGTTTAGTTGTGGATATTCTAGTTATAAATGTGTTGTACATTCCTAAAGGCTCTCATCCTATCTGTGTGGATCCTTTGAATTATACATGTGCAAAATGTGTACGATCATCCTGTTGAAGACCTCTGTCTGGCCATCAGTTTGGGGATGGAAAGTTGTGGAATTGGTGAGCTTGGTTTCCAACATTGACTAGAGGCTGGACCAAAATGTGTTGAGGAACCCGTTGTCCCAATCTGAGATGATATACTGCGGGATCCAAAAGTGCACCCACACTCATTTAAAGAAGATTTTTAGAAGTGGCTTTGGATGTGATATTCTTCTTGCAGGCCTCCATAATGGCCATCTTCAATAATTTGTCGATGACCATGAAAAAAAAGTCGTTTCTATGCTTATTAGAAGGAAGGCCCAACATTTAATCCATGGAGATGGATTCTGAAGGTCGACTAGGGGTAGGTAGCAGAGTATAGAGTCCTTGCTTCTTGATGGTAGGTTTGGAAATAACGCAAGAAGTGCAAGATCTAATGTACTTCCCGAAATCCTGTCAAACGTTTGACCAATAGAAATACTTCTATAGCACTGTCATTGTTCTCTTGACCCCGAAATGCCCAGCTACCCAACTGTAGTGTGCTTCCAAAATCATCTTGGTAGGCTCACCTAAAGGAACACAAAGGTGTCCCAGGTGACATAGTAGTGCATCCTAGAGGTGAAAATTTGGAACTTGCGTACCCTCCAAGAGTGTCTTGTATGTGTGGCCGAATTCTGGATCACTCTTGTACAGAAGTGGCCAATCATAAGTCTCATGCCAACAAGAGTTGAGACCGGTGGTTAGCACCAAGATTGGTGTTCGACTGAGGCAATATGAAACATTATTGGTGCTTCCCTTATTGTACTTGATGTTAAAATGAAACTGTTGCAGATATGTGGACCACTTCTGATGGCGATAATTCTGCAACTTCCCTTGTTTCTGTATGAAATGTAGGGTCGGTGGTCTATGTGGATGACTGTTTCCTTCCCCAAAATGTAATGCATCCATTGTCGGAAAGCCTGAACAATGGAATACATTTCTTTTTCATGAGTGGAATACTTGTAGATTGTGTCAGACAGTGTCTCAGTGTGATATGCCATTGGATACCCCTATTGAGTAAGAACTGCCCAAATAACATAGTCAGAGGCATTTGTCTCGATCTGAAATGGTTGTTGCAACTCTGGTAATGTGAGCACTAGGGTAGAGCAGAGATGATGTTTCAATTCTACAAACGCATTTTTTTGAGAATCCGACCAAAATAATTTTTCTTTCGATCCTCCCTTGGTGACTTGACTCAAGATTCAAGTGATATGAGAGAATCCCAACACGAATCTACGGTAGAAACTAGCAAGACCCAGAAAGTTGTGAAGCTCTGTTAGAGTGGTTGGGGCTGGCCAATCCCGAATGAATTGGATATTGGTTGGATCCACATGAATCCCCCGCTCATCAATAATGTATCCCAGATACTGAACCTTGGTCATGCCAAAAGTACACTTCTTTAAATTGGCACACAACTTGTGTTGCTACAGTGTTTGGAGGACCTGCCGGATGTGGTGGAGGCACTCTTCCCAAGTCTAGCTGAAGACTAGGATTTCATCCAAGTACATAACTAAAATTGAGTTGGTATATCAGCCTCATATAGGTTTCCGAAGCATTCGTGAACCCAAAAGGAATGACCAGCCATTCAGAAATGCCCTCCTTGGCTTGGAAGGAAATCTTCCACACATCGAAGGGTTTGATTGGTACCTGGTGATACCCAGACTTCAAGTCGATCTTGCTAAAATATTTTACACTTTTAATTTGGTCCAGAAGGTTATTAATCCATGGGATTGGGTACCTATTATGGACAATGATCTTGTTCAGTTCCCAATAGGCAATACAGAGTCTCAAAGTCCCATCCTTCTTCTGCACCAACACGATCGGGCTCCCATAGAGGAATGAACTCGTCCAGAGGTGACCTTTCTACAAAAGCTCCTAAATCTAACTCTTGATTTCATCATTCTCCAAAACAGAGTGTCGATAGATCAGTCCATTGGGAAGCAGCGCACCTAGGGTCAGATCGATGGGGTGCTTGACCTGACAGTGCAGAGGCACCCCTGCGGGCGAGGTGAAGATGTCCCCGTACTCCTCCACGACCATGTTCATTTCTTTTTGTCATGCAAAGGATCCCTGTCTGGAGGTCGTGGCCATAGTATTCTTCTTTCCCTAAGGATGGATCATTGGGAAAACAAATTTCCCAGTTTTGGAAATGAGCTTACTGCATTGTTTTGCAGTAACCAAAGAGATAGTGACAGACGGTGGTACCTATGGTATCCTATACAAATTATTGCCTAAAGTAACAATAATAGTGCAAGGTCGAGACTCATACACAACATGTCGCTTTCACAAGTATGGTTGGCCTAATAATACATCACAAACATCAAGAGGATCAATGTCACATAATACCTCATCTGTGAAGGGATTGATGTTGTAGGGAAGGCGACTGTTGGTTGACGTGGAGATCCCATCCTTGGTGAAGCCACCCAATGATGTATGGTTGTGGGTTTGTTGTGGTCGGTGTTGGGTCTTGAAATTTTCATTCAATTCCATTACATTTTCACTTATATTTCCATATTACCACTTTCACTCCACCTCCATTTCATTACATTTACCTTACCATTACCACTATTGGGTTACATTTATGTTTTTCCAAACTTTATTAATTCTTAGCATTTTTAAGTGAATTTGGGGTTAAAAATTAGAAAATAATGTGCATATGCTTATACCTAACAAGTTGGATGAGATTGTTACCATGTGTAGGTCAAAAGGAAGCTTCTAAAAGACCTTTATGTGGCCTACCAAAACCAAATTCTAATTTGAGAGGAGAAAATCATGGGATCATGAGGATATGTGTCTCATTTCCTATTTGTATTGAAACTCTAAAAGGACATGTGTTTTATCTTTAATATTTTGATTGTAACTCTAGAGATAAAGGGAGAGATTCATGGACTCTCATTAATGAGATAAATTCTCATATTTTTGTATAAATAGGGGAAGCTTTCTCCTATCAAGGTATGTGAAAATGGTGAAAAATAGGAGAAGAAGAGAAATGATTATAGAGTGTCTTGTAACAAAGCTTAAGATGGAATGGGATGTAGATTTGTGAGTTTATCAATAAATAAGTTCAGTTCTTTGATGTTGTTTTGATCACATCTTCAAGGAGCTAAGGAATTTCACTGAATCAGTAGCATAGGGTCACTACTATTTAAGGAGATTTCATGTGTTTTCTATCTAAGTCATTTTAATTTCTATTTTAGTATATCTCTTTACTTCTTTCTTTCTAGATTGCTTTCTTATTTCACATTCATTTTGTTTCCCTGGGTTCAATTTATTGAATAATAACGAGTGAATTATAAGAACAGTGATTGCCTAGGTTTCATTTCTTGTCTTTCATAGTCAACAGTTACTGTGCTCGACCAAGTAAAGACCATTTAAATCTTAAATTAAAATGGTTAGTGACTTATAGATACAGTAATTGTCCAGCATGTTATTTCATATCATACGAGATCCTCATTACACGACAATTAATCTTTTTCAAAATATCTTCCAATAAATCTTAATTGAATGAATTGGATTCAGTTGTAATGTTTGAGTTATTAGTTGTTTTCATTTCTTGAATTGTCAATTAAGTTGCAATATCCATGGATTAGGATTTCTAGTTTTCATCATTTCTTAATTAGAAAATAGACTCCAAAAAATTGTAAATAAAACTTTGCTTTAATTCATTTTGACAACATTTCCCTTTCCTTCCTTTTTAAATAGATTTAATCTCATATTTTTAGTTTAGAATAGAATGATAAGGATAAAAATTATAAAAACTCCCAAAAACATCAAAAAAACCTTAAAACAATGAAGTAGGAAAAAGGGACACTTAGGCACATACAGTGCATTACACTTCATCAGTTTACTAGCCCTGGTCGATAATTTATGTTAACAATTTAGGACACTAAATTGACTAAACAATCGGCAAGCTCAACTGCTTCATGACCTCTTCTGAAATGAGGTTCTTTTGGCTCCCACTGTCTACAATGAACTATAGCTGGGAACCCTTTACCCACATCTAGGAGTGGAAGAGACGCTCCTCCTCCTCTGGATTTTCTTGTTCTTCCTTCTAGATCTTCATGATGGCAACAGTGGCTTTGGGATCTGCAAAAATAATTTTCTTCCCTTTGTCATTCCACTTGTTGGGTTTTGATTCAGAGTTGGATCATGCATCTGATTCAAAAGCCTTCATCTTGGCCACTAGTGACTACTTGGCCCGACACTCACTTATGTTGTGAGTGGAGCTCTTCGGGAACTCACACCACTTTCCTGTGTCCTTCTTCAACTTTGTGGTGTTATTATTTGATTGTGGGTTTCGCTGGTTGTCTTGAGCTGCCATGCCTTAGCTTTATCCTTTGTTCTACGGTTTGGGGGCACCTTTCCATTTCCTTTGATTCACAAATCCAAAGTCTCGCTTCTTTTGTTTTAATTTCTGCTCAATCTTGGCAGCATACAGGTATATTGTACCAGGAGAAGAGATGTCAAAGAACTCCATTTCCTCCTGAATGTATCAATGCAGACAACCATGGTACTTCAACACCAAATGTTTCTCTAAATATTTGATACCCAACTTTCTGCGTAGGGTATGGAACATATTCGTTAGCTCATGCACATCTTGATCCCTTTGCTACCGCAACGTAGTCCATTGTATGTTTTTGTCCTCATAGCTCCCCACAGGATAATATTGTTCCTTGATGGCATCTCAAAAAGGATTCCAAGTGGGTATGGCTGAGAACAGAGAGGGTTCCCCCTCGTCCCTTTTCTCACAGTAGGTTTCCCACCAGTCCTTGACATGGGGGACGACTTGAGGAGTGCAAAAATAATCTTCTCCCAGTCAAAAAATTAATGAACCGAGGAATATCCTTCTAATAGATTCAACCATATGTCTACGGTGTCTGCATCTATTTGGCCCTCAAATATGTGAATTTCAAAGTTTACTTGAACCTTAAAAGGAGTGGCGCCTCTAGAGTGACTGTTGGATGTAGATGTGTCGTCGGTGGATAGCCATTGAAGGATCTGGGAAAATTTATCCATCATTTCATTCCTTTGTTTCTCGAGGGCCTCCTCAAGCAATATTTTAATAGGATCTCCTGCTCCCTCATATTTCTTGTTTTTCCCCATGGGCATTCATTGGGGTTTGCGAGGCTAATCTTGTCAATGTTCAACTAGATCGAGCCCTAACTCCTTATACCTCAACCTTGTCGGGGACATGCAAAGAAGGATCGAGAAAGAGGAGACCACTTTGATACCACTAATCTGTATTTATGCGGGAACACAATGAAACAAAGAAATACATATAAAATAAGATATGCAACAGAAATAAAACTTCATTTCATTAATAACAAATAATTGAAAGTATGCGTACATACAGAATGGACATAAACTAGCTACGACACTGGTAACTTATATCTGAGAAGAGATGTGGTGGATACATGCCTCTGAACAGTCTTAAAATGAGGCTCTATGACCTATTTATTATTGAGAAATAATTTAAAATCCTAAAAATCCAAAAACCTAAACCTAGGAGATGAAGCGCCAAAACTATGGGCCTCGTTTGGGTAAATTGGTACATCCATCTTCCTTGGGACGTAACTTTGGCATATGATCCTTGTTTGACATGCACAATACCTTGTTAGAAAGATATATCTAAGGACTAAAACTATTGATGTGAGAAACATAAAATGAATTCCCATGTTGATCCTGTTTTTTCCAAAAAACTTCTTTTATGGCCTCAAAATGGCTCTGGAAGTTCACGACCCAAAAAACTGCTAAAAATAGTAGATTGTGCTAAAATTAAGGAAATTGAAAAATTGGAAGAAATAATGGTGAGGCCCCAAATGGAATAGGCTGGTGGCCACCAATATCCACCTGGATCACACGCCTCCTAATTTCAATGGGAATTTGAAGAAACCAGAAGATGGAGAAGCATGGCTACTTGGGATGAAAAAGTTCTTCAAGATGCATGATTATTCAGAGAATATGGAAGATAATATAGTGATATTCAGTTTCAAGGGAAGATAAGATATATGGTACGAACATGTGAAGCATGTTAGAGGCATCAGTATGGAAGATTTGAGTTGGCATGAGTTTAAAAATCTCTTGAGGAATAAGTACTAGTCAAAGAGATATTCTGATGGAAAGGCTAAGGAGTTTTACGAGTTGAAGATGGGGTCTAAGACAAATGGAGAGTACACGACTAAGTTTTTGGAGTTCTTGAGGTATGTTCCATATCTTAAGGATGAGAAGACGAATGTTCAATGGTTCATTAGTGGATTTCCTTTATAATTTAAGGATTAGATTGACTATGACGAGCCTTGATCATTGTAGAAATTCATCAGGAAGTTGAAGCATTATTATGAGAAGTTTTAAGTGTAAGTATGAGCCTAAGAGGTATTGGAAAGATAATGATAATAATAAATAAAATTGGGTTAATAAGTGAGGAAGACCTTAGGATGTAGGTGATAAGGATAATGTACCACCTTATAAGAAGTTCAATGCAATTGACAGAGTACATGGATTTTAGCCTGAGGACAAGTACAAAGGTGATGGAAGGAATCCTTTGTAGTGTTGTCCTTGTGGTGGAGAGCATCGAAGGAGATATTTTCCACATCAAGGTGGTAGAACTTAGATTTATAGTGATCAAGAGGCACAAATTTTTGGAGACATTGGGAAGAGTATTCCTCATATTTATGCAGCAGTGGATAATAGGTAGGATTATCATTAAACATCCATTATCGATATGGAAGGTAAGATTTGGGATCAAGTTGTTTCTATTTTTATTGATCCCAGATATAACTGTATCTATATCAATCCTGACCTGGTGGGTAAGTGTTTCTTGAATAAATAAGTGCATGCAAATCTTGGTTGGTGTAGTTGGCTATAGGGACTAAGAAAAGAGTTCATCATTGGGTGATATCTTATTCTTTTGAGTTGAATACTATGCCTACGTCAACATATCTAAATGTGCTTCCTTTGGGATCATAAAATATGCTTTTGGGCATGCATTTATTGTACATTCACAGGACTAAGGTATATTTCTATGGAAAGGATATTGAGTACCTAAAATATGATGGGGAAAGAAGAATATTGTAGGGAAAGAGGAATCCTACATAATTGAGAATGTTTACATCTATTGAGGAAAAGCATAGTTGGGGGAAAGGATGTGTATTGTTTGTGGTTAATATTTATAGTATAAAAGGGAAGGATGTTTAGGATGATGAAGTATTGAATAGGTATCCTATTTTTCAATAGTTTCGGGATGTGTTTCCTAAATATATTTCACAGTTTCCTCCTCATAGAGAAACAAACTTTTCTATTGATTTAATGTGGGGAGCAGCACTACCATCAAAGGCACCTTACAGGATGAGAACTGTATAGTTTATGAGTTGATTTTGCATCTTAAGGAAGTGCTCGATAAGGGATACATAAGGCCATGCGTTTCACCTTAGGATGCATCATTATTTTTTGTGAAGAAGAAGGATGGTACTCTCATATTATGCGTTGATTACAGGAATTTGAACAAATTTATTATTAAGAACATGTATCCTTTGTCGTAGATTGATGATTTTTTTGATTAGTTGAAGGGAGAAGAAGTGTTCTTGAATATTTATTTGAGATCAAGATATCATTAGGTGCACATCAAAGAACAAGATATTTACAAGGCCCCATTTTGTACCAAGTATGGGCATTATCAATTTGTGGTGGTTCCATTTGGTCTTACTAATGCTTCAACTACTTTCATGTGTTGGATGAACATTGTATTGCATACTTACCTAGAAAATTTTGTGATAGTGTTGATTGATGATATATTGATATATTCTAAGAATGAGGAAGATCATGTAGAGAACTTGGAAGAAATGTTAAGATTGATGAGAGAGAATCAATTGTATTCCAATCTCAGCAAGTGAATTTTATTTCAGGCTGAAGTTCATTACTTGGGGAATGTTGTTTCGAAGGAAGGTATAACGGTGGGTCCAAAAAATATTAAAGCTTTCATGGAGTGGACAACTCCTATGAATGTGTATGAGGTTAGATTCATTTATGGGACTATTAGGTTACTAAAGTAGGTTCATCATAAAATTTTCATGGATTTCCTATCCTATTACATCTTTGCAGTGGAAAGGGAATAAGTTTGAATGAACTAAGGAGTGTGTAACTAACTTTGATAAGTTGAAGCAATTGTTCACAAATTATCTAGTATTTAAGGTTTTAAATCTCGATAAGGAGTTTGTGGTTTGTATAGATTCTTGCAAGAGAGGAATTGGTGGAGTCATGATGTAGGAAGGATAGGTGGTATGCTATGATTCAAGGAACTTTAATGAGAATGGGCAAAACTAGGTGACTCATGATCTTGAGTTGGAAGCTATCATTCATGCCTTGAATATTTGGAGTAATTATCTTCTTAGAATGATTTTTATTCTGATGAGTGATCTAGTGAACTTATGTACTTATTTTACCAACCTAATATTACTGCTATGTAAGCTAGATGGTTGGTTACTCTCAGTGAGTTTGACTTTGAGGTTAGGTACATAAAAGGTAAGGAGAACAAGTTTGCAGATTCTATCAGTAGGAGGATGTAGGTAAATGATATTTTGGTTGTGAGCTCTTATGGGATATATTTGCAGGAGTGTATGTTGCAGGAAATACAACATGATGATAGGTACTAGCAGATGAAGCATAGATGGCAACAACAAGGTGAAGGTGATATGGATGAGCAGTATCACCTCACAATAGATGGCTTGGTGAGATTTAGTAACATGATTTATGTGTTGGATAAGAGTGAGCTCTAAAAGCTTATATTGAGGGAGTTTCATGTCAAGCCATATTCAGGTCAACCAAGATATTGTTGGTTGAAGTTGAAGACATTGGAAACAGTTAAGAAGTTCTATCATTGGTTGAACTTGAAGAAATATGTGGATGAGTTTGTCGCTAGATGTTTGGACTATCAACAGGGAAAAGTAGATTGTACACATCTAGCTGGTTTTTTAGAGCCAATTTTGATTCCATAATGGAAATGGGAGGTCATTTCCATGGACTTCATTTTAGGTTTTCCAAGGACATCGAATCATCATGGTTCCATCATGGTTTTGGTTGATAGGTTGAGTAAGGTAGCTCACTTCATTGCAGTGTGTTGAAATATGTAACTAGGTTCTGTCTTCACTATGACATATGTAATCATGATTTTATGTAAAGAGGAAAACAAAAGTATTATTGCCATTTTTTAGGCATGAGTTTCATGCTCAAGGTTATTTGATTTATAGTTAAAGCACCTATTTATTGCTTCTAGGGATTTTCATTGAGTCTACAAGTCATTTGAGTCATTTTCATGTATTGATGAGCCTTTTTGGAATATTGTGTATTGTAAAGAAAAGATCATTTGAGTCAAAATTAGACTCAATGACCCTCCACGACCTTGTCAACATGCACGCAACAAGTCCATATTTACAAGTGACAAGTTGGCCTAGGGACAATGACAATTCGACCTACAAGCTATCACAAGAAGCCTATATCTAAAGTAATTGACCTCATTGTAAGGTACATCAATAAATTTCATCTAAGACACAAGAAGCACAAGTAAATCTAGCGAAGGAGAGTGAAACAAAAGGAAACAATAACCGAATCTTTGAAGATTGTTTTAGGGCTAAATTTTTTCACACATGTGAGGAGACTAGAGAATAAATTGTTGCAGGAGAGCCAAAGTACAGTCATTTCTAGAGGATGAAATAAGGTGTCAAAGGTTCATATTGCAAAGTCAAAAATTTCAAGGAAGAAGTATTATCGCAAGAAAAGAAGAATAGACTCACAAATATGGCCTAAATTTTCCACACATTTGGAACCACATAGATTACAGGTAGACTAAGAATTTCAAACTTGTGACAAAGTCTGAGACTTTGAAGAGGAGTTGAAATTTGAAGAAGTAAGGAAATTTTGACTTAGGTTGACTTCGTGAGAAGCAAGTTATTCAAGGAGGAGTTTTGAATTGGTCTTGGAGGGGTCTTCATCAAGGGTTAAAGGTATTGGAATTATTCATTTGAATTTATGTAAGAGACAATAATTCTTGGGGGTTTTCCTCTCAAGAGGAGAGGTTTTGTCCCTAGATGATAGCCTACATTTTATGTCCACATTTCTCATTGTTATTTCTTGTTTTTTAGTTGTTTTATGATTTGAAAATTAATTATAATAAAGTAAAACTAATAACATAATCAAATTCAAACACCTAACAAGCAGTTATCAAAGAAGATAAATCACCTTATTTAGTTGCCTTAGATTTCTGAACATTGTATTGGAGCTAAGGTTACAAGACAAGGAATGGTGGCCTGAAAAAGGATCATCAAAAGAAGTATCAATAAATACAGGACATCAGAGTGGACATTAAAACATCAATAATTACTAGTATTCAAATCATCTAGAATAAGGGATCATACCATCTAAAAGAAACAAGAAGAAGACCATAAAGACTCTACTTTCAAGGAGAACCCTTCCTCCACTCAAATAAAGAAGTACAACACATTTGAAGTGCCTTGAAGTCTCTACATCCAAGGGAAGCAAGATGAAGCATTTCCATAATCATGATAAATGAAATCAAAGAGATATCCCTCTTATTGAGAAAAGGATCACTTCCAAAGCATACTTGAAGGAAGAACTCTTCATCAAGAAGACATCATCTATCAACATCATCAAGATAAACATCAAGTTGAATGTCTCATAATAGGAGTATCTTCACTTGAAAAGCGAGTATCTTTATATTTTTGGCTGAATCTATCATAAGCACCTCATTTTGCAAGGAGAGCAACAAATTGGTTGGGTCATCAAACTTCCTTGCATATAAAAAGAGGACTCACTTTATCCTCATAGAAAATGAAGTTATTGATCATGTCAAGGGTAAATTTTCCAAACCATCTGAAGAGGAATATAAATAATTATCAAAGTATATGAAAGGGGAAATAAGGTCCCAAATAATCCTTATAGAATCAATAAAGGATCCCCTCATCCATTTTCTAGAAAAGTTGGAGACATCAAAGGAAATAGATGAAAATCTGGTAGAACTATTTCTGTAAGAATTGTAGGAGAAGTAGGAGGTGAAAATACCTCTATTATGATTAAATATTTCTGATAGGTGAGAAGCATTGTAAGTATGATAGGATGCATAATATTAAAATATGGCACCACAACAGGCTTACAATTGAATATGAAAATTATGGAAGCTTAAAAGGATAGTTGTAGTAGAAGTTTTCATGATCTTAGAATTCATCATGATAGAAAGAAACATAGCTCATGGTAACCTCATTGAAATCATGAAAAGGTAAACTAAAATAATAGTATATATGGTTGGAATAAATTCATCTAGCATGATAAAAAAATATCAGCATACATCATCATTATTAGAAAGGATAATTTGCAGGATGAGGATAATCAAAATCCTATATTGGAATCTTCATTAGGAGATTCACCTCTACCTGGAAGAAGAAAGTGTCTCGTTGATGGTCTACATTCCACCTTTTGTGAGATCCTTTCTTTAGAAGGATAATGATGTGATGAAAAATTAGTGCAACATGTTAAGATGGTTAAATTTCTGTCAAGCAAAGAAAGGAAATGGCCAAAGGAAGTCTAGATGACCAAAAGGAGAAAAGAGGTATGTGTGTATTTGATATACTAAGTCATGTCATCATATATTTGATATCATGGATGAATGCTCTATCTCATGAGCATGATCTAAGATGAAGGATCTCTTCCTTTAGAAATATGCATTGAAATAGCTCACATATTGATAAGATGAAATCAACATAATATGTCCTCATATGGAATGTGAGGTGGTTGAAAAGATGAAGTTACTATGTATAGAATTTCCTAGGGAACAATATGTGAAAAAAGGAAGAAGAATTCGTGAAAAATATATTTTTTTTCATAATATAAGTGATCAACATTAGCTATGACATATCCATAATAATATATCAAGACTTTGATAAACTATATAAAGGAAGGAGACCCTTGACAATTAAAGTCTTGGAGACGTGTTTATGAATGTGCAGGATGTTGATGTTGCAAGAAGAAGATTTCATGATGAAATAACATAATAAAAGGTAACTTTTATTTGATGTTATTTTTGAACAACATCTGGTTGGGTTAAAACAAGGTTGCCGAAAGAAATTTGTATATGTCATCTACAGCTAGTACTCATGGGAATGGATGGAAGATCCTAAAAGAAACATGACTTGGAAGAGGTAGCTATGTGAATAAAATTTAGATGTGGACTGGAAGATCATTTTCTGATACAAAGAAAGGATGACATGACTATTGGTTCAAAAAAATGGTTCATTGAATCGAAAGTGATGGATAGTCAATGCCCTACGAAGAAAATCAAGAAGATGAAGGCTCCATAATGATGTAGATGATGCTCATGACATCAAAAGGTGGAGAACTATAAGAAAATGATAGTACCATGATGTCCACCAAAGAGAAGATAGTTGTTGTTGGAAACAAGTCCCTATTTAAGAGGGATTTTGGACAAGTTTGTGGGTAAGAGGGAGCTTGGGTGTATACATTTTGTAGGAATGAGTATATCTTCCCTAGTTGAGAGGGAGAGATAGACACATTATTCATGTCTTCATACCGTGAAGAAATAACGGAGGATTGGGTAAGAATATAAGACTAATTATGATACTCTTTGAGGATGTGGTAGGGCATCGAAAAGGTAAGAGTAGTCAAAGAGGAAATTCCTTGTGAATGTGTGTTGGAAATATTGCCATTGATGGAAAAGGAGCACAAAGGAGCAGCACCAGAATTATCATTAATGCAAAGGATCAGAAAAGTAGAAACATTAAGGTAAAGGATTAGATCATGCAATGATGCAGTGAGAATGAAAAAAGGATTCAAGGAGTAGCAATGTGCAACAATGTGCAGTGAAGAGGCAAATGAGAAGCATTAGAAGTATAATCTAAAGCAGAGAGAAGTAGAAAAGAGGCATGGAGAAGCTTTCAAGTTATTACTTAAGGCAAAGGAGAAACAAAAGAGGTAAAAGACAACATTATGCATCAAAGAAGAAAATTGTGTAGTGCAGGGCCAAGTCAGGCTAGTTTGCATTCAGAACAATGCACGAGGGCACGTGCAGTTCAACGGGTCAAGTCGGAAAATGGAGAAAGTCGTGAATGCATAGGTCAAGTCGGCAAACCAAAGTGAAGCAGAGATGGACGGTGAGGATGAAGTCACAAAAATGATAATGAGTGATGGATGTACCAGATCACATAACACAATTGGCGCATATCACACATCGACTATTTTTGTCTTTAGTGCAAAGTTTCAAGGTGGTAAGTTATTTAAGTTGCGATGTGAAGCATATTGCAGATCGTATAAGATAAGGAGAACCATTATGGTAAATGCTAAAAGGTGTGACGTGCGATAATGTTTTCGCTGTTGTTTGCGAAATCATGAAATCGCAAATCGCAAACGGAAGGATAATTGCAAACCTGCAAAGACACAAGAAATTACGAAATGCAAAGTGCGGGACATGACATGGAAGCTGACATGGAAAGTGACGTGGTTGGTGACGTGGTTGCTGATGTGGCAGATGACATTTACCTAACCCCACAAATCGTAAATACATCTTGATGATGTGGCAGGTGACGCGAAAGACGATGTGGTAGATGACGTGGTAGACGATGTGGCAGTGACATGGCACCCTTGTGGGACCCAAACCTTTTATCGCAAATCTCATGTCGCAAGAGGTTATAACCAAAGATCAAAGAGAAACTGCAATAAGAATCTGCAATGAGGAAACTTCAATGGAAAATTGTGATAAGACAGGGGGGACCCCTTCGCATATCACAGATCAGGAGTTTGGAAGGACTAGAGCACAAGGGATAACAATGAAAATTTTCAAATTGCAATGAGATACTGGACGCGATACCTTCCAAAGGTAAATGATAATACATTTAAAAGTCTCGGTGTATGCGTATTGAGTTATGAAATCGCATCGGGAGAAATAAAGACATATATAACATATAATACAGAGGAACACCGAATTGCGATAAGAAACCAGACATGAAGACAGGTCAAAGTTGAATTTCAATATGTTTCAGATCCAGGGTATATGCATTTTTATAAGAAATTTCTTAAGAAAAGCAGGGGAGATGTATATAGCAATAACACAAGACAATCCGATATGGAATATGAGGTTGGATGTGATTCATTCCAGAGTTCCTTTTTAATATATTTCAAGTCTAGGGTTGTATGTGGTTACATCGGTTTATAAAGAAAAGTTTGAACGCAGGAGTAGAATCGGGTAACAAAGAAAAAGGATGAACGCGGGCAAAAGGAGACTCTGGTAGATGACCCAACACAGAGCAAAGCAGTAGAAGGTTGAATATTGTAGGCAAGATAAGGAAGGAAGATAGGTCGAGTCCAGAAAAAGGTAGGTATGCAAAACATTTAGAATATAATAGCAGAATCATAAAATACAAAGGGACAACAAGGAGAAGAGGACAAATGCACAACAAAGCTAAGAAGTTCAAAGGGCTGATTTTAAATATTTTGTATGAATGTAAATTTATTGATATATTTTATATTTTTTGTGATGCTAAGGCAAGTCTCTCACAAAAAGAAAAACTCCATTTGATACTGAAATAAATATATATAATGTTGTAACATTTTGAATATGTTGAGTGAGGAAATGAGTGGGTGGAAGGCAAAGAGTCATGCCTGTTCACTTCATATTCCCGTATATAATGAAAACAACCATGAAGTTATCTCTATAAATGATGTTATTGTAATTTGCATAGAAAGGTTAGAGAGTGGAAGAATGAGAGTGAGAAGATAGAGATGATGTGCACATCCAGAGCTGATATAAAGTAGATATGAAGGTTGAAAGGATAGCAGTGAAGAAGGAGTAAAACAGAGCTGATATCCACGTAAATCAGCATATGATTTTATTGTAGTGTGAGGTTGTTGGTGCTTCCATATAAAGTTGTAGCTTGATAGATGTTCGGTTGTAGATGGTTGAGGTAGGAGCCTCCTATGGGTTGTAACCTGCAGAAAATAGATGGGATTTGGAGCTTCCATGCAAGTTGTAGCTTGCATAAATTGAGGTAGTAGCCTCTTGTAGGTTGGAGCCTACAAAAAATAAATTGTCGGAGGGAGTTGGAGCTTTCCTTTGCATCACAACAATAATAAGATGTGGTTTTCTCCCTAATGGGTTTCCACTTATAACCATTGTCTATATGCATGATGATGATGTGTTGATGTATTGTATTTAATATGCTTATCACTTGCTTCTCACATATTAAGTTTGTTGATCCATTATATATTAAGTTTTTTATGAAATGGAGGTGTAAATAAGTTTAAAGAAAAAATTTAAATGTCCATGAATGTACTAAATTGATTCACCCCTCCCCCCCATCTTAGTTTAGCTAAGGGTTCATCAATTGGTATCAGAGCAAGTTCCTTTAGTAAGAGTTTAACAACTAGAAGGAGGTCCTAGGTCCCCAAAATGGCTAGCCTAGAAGGATGCTCAAAAAATAAAGCCCCATTGTTTACTGGCACAAAATATGATTTTTTGAAAATAAGAGTGAGGGCATACTTAATGTCTTTAGGAATAGAAGTTTGGGCTATTCTTGAAGAAAAATGTGCACTAAAGGATACAGACACTGAGGAAGAAGCCAAATTCACAGGTAATGCAAAAGCAATGAATGCACCCTTGAGCGGTCTAAGTGAGTCCACATTTATCAAAGTAATGGACAGTAACACTGCCAAATATATCTAGGATACTTTAGGAAACATTCATGAGGGAGATACAAAGGTGAATATGGCCAAACTACAATGAACTTAGTTTGAAAACTTAAAAATGAATGAAGATGAATATATAGCTGCATTCTTCTTAAGAGTTGTAGAAGTTGTGAATATAATGATAGGCCTAGGAGAATAAATTAAAGAAAGTGTTGTACTATAGAAAATATTGATATCTCTACCATCCAGGTTTAATCCTAAGGTTTCTACCATAGAAGAAATAGAAAACTAGGAAATCTTAACCAGAAACAAATTACTTGGGAACCTAACATCATATGAGATGAGACTTCTTAAAGGGAAGTCAAACACGAGGGAGGTTGCCTTTAAGGCAGAAAAGTGCATAGAAGAAAAGGAAGGTACATTTTCATGCTATGATGAAGAAGAAGCCAAATTTGTCAAAAGATTGAATAGAGGCATAGGTAAGTACAAAGGTAAAATTCCATTTAAGTGATTTAATTGTGGAAGAGTGGGGCACTATGCTTCCAAATTTCCTCATAATAAAATAGAGAATCAGTCAAAGCAAGAAAGAGAACAACAATTTATGCAATAGGCAGAAAGGGAACAGATTTAATAGAAGAACATTCTATGCTCAACAAGATGGCAGTGCATCTAAGAGCTCAAATGAATCCCCCAATGAAGAAGGAACATCAAAATTCATTTTGATGGCCAAGGAAGAGCATGAGAAAGATCTCCTGGAATTTGAAGAAGAAGGTGAGGTATATCTTCAGGGGGAGTTGGTGAGCTCCCTAAAGGAAATACATAGACTCAATCTCCAGACTAGAAAACAGAAGGAAATCCTTTTGAAACATGTAAAGGAAGAACCAAACTCTGAAGATTTTATCAAGTTGAAAATTTAACTAGAAGAAGCAAGGAAAGTAGAAGACATTCTGCTACAACAAATAATAGAGAAAATTCAAGAATGTAGAAGATTGGAAGAAGAGGTGGTGAGTCTGAGGAAGAAATTGAAAAAGGCTCAAACTAATTTAATAATGAACATTCAACAGTTAAAAGGTGTTGAACAATTGGAATGGATATTAAATGCACAAATATATCCTCTTGTAAATACTGGGATAGGATATGAAGGAGAATCGAGCAAGTCGAAGGCAGAGGGTAAGAACGATATTACATTTGTGAAAGTTGTCCTAAAAGAAAATGTTAATGACCATCAATATAAGAACAAAAATGTGGGAAACCTTTCAAATCCTCATGAACTGTAGCAAAAACCCATCACAAGGAAAGCCCTGGAAACAAGAGGAGTAAATAGCCAAGCAACATTCCAGCATAGATAAAATGGCTTCCAAAGACAGAATTTTCATATGACCAAATGGTTATATCCCCAAACAACTTTCTCTACCAAAGACAGATACTACTTCCAATGGTATTTTTTTTGCTATAAAATTTACGGTCATAAAGCCATGGAGTGCAGAGCATATATAAGGAGACTAGAGTATAGAAACTTAAAGGGAATTAAGAACAATGATGGATTCACTCGTGTACATAACATATTTCTAAATACAATCAAATGTTTTAGCTGCCATAAAAATGGGCACAAGTCTTACGAATGTCCTCTCAAATACTCTGATCCATATCCTTAGGAAATTTATCAAACAAAAAGCTGCATGCAATGGAAAAGGAAGATAAATAAATGTGATTTGGTTCTAATTGATCAAGATCAGAACAATCAATGGCATGTGGACAGTGGGTGCTCAAAACATATGACTGAAGACCGAAGCAAGTTTATAACTTTTGATCAAAAAAAAATCTGGAAATGTAACATTCGGTAATGATAGAGCAGGGAAAATCGAAGGAAAAGGCACAGTCAGCTTGAATAATGGAAGAGGAGAGGCTCAAGATGTACTATTTGTAGACGATCTAAAAGCCAATCTACTAAGTGTTAGTCAAATGTGTGATAAAGGCTGCGAGGTCCTTTTCAGAGCCCAAGATTGTGAAGTAAGTTCAATCACCACAGGAAAGACCTTGATCAAACGTGTTCGAACAGAGATTAATGTTTATATAGTGGAAGAAGAGAATGAAGCATGCCACATAAGCAAAATTGAAGAATCTTGGTTATGGCATAAAAGATTGGGACATCTAAATTTTCACCACATCATCAAAATTGGAAAAAAGAAAGCTGTCAGAAATTTGACTGCAATAAAGAAGCCACCAAATACCATATCTAATACTTTCCAATTGGGCAAACAAAATTGCACACCATTCAAATCTAAAGACTAAAAATCTACAAGTAAGCCTCTTCAACTTGTACACATGGACTTGTGCGGTCCTTCAACAACTAATGCACCAGGTGGAGAATCATATTTCATGCTGATAATCGATGATTTTTCCAGATTAACGTGGGTGTAATTTCTCAGATACAAATCCAAAGAGTTTGAGAAATTTAAGATATTCAAGGCACTGACAGAAAATGGAACTGGATGTAAACTAAAATTCATCAGATCAGACAAAGGAGGTGAATTCACATACGATGAGTTTGCAGACATGTGCAATGAATATGGGATAAAGCAATAGTTTACAGTTGTAGGTACACCTCAACACAATGGAGTGGTAGAGAGGAAAAACCGGTTTGTACAATAGATTGCCAAAGCCATTATGCAAGAAAGAAACATTCCCCCAACCTACTGGGCAGAAGTAGCACACACAATTGTTCATATTCCCAACTAAGCTCATCTCAGACCAAATTTTGACAAGACTCCATATGAATTGTGGCATGGGAAACTGGCATCAATTAAGCACTTTAGAGTCTTTGGCAGCAAATGTCTCAAAAAGAATAATGATGAAAAATTGGGGAAGTATGATACAAGAGCTGATGAAGGAATATTTTTGGATATGCTTCAAAGAGTAAAGGTTACAGATGCTATAATAAAATGCTACATGAAATTGTGGAAAGCATTGATGCAAGATTCAATGAAGAACTACCAGAGAGAACCAGAAGTACAAACTGTGTCAATCCTCCAGATGATCATGAAGATGAGAATCAAGAAAATAAAGAACGGAATCAGACAACAGAAGATACAAAAATAAACCTAAAAGCACCCTCGAGACACACTCAGAAGAACCATCCAGAAGATCAAATCATTGGAGACAAGAGTGAAGGAGTCCAAACTAGAAGACAACTAGCTGAAGAGACTGAGGAAGTGTATCTTTCCATGCTGTCACAGATAGAAGCGAAGAATTTCGATGAAGTCAACAAAGAAAAAAATTGGATAAATTCTATGAACGAAGAATTATATAAGATTGAGAAGAACTAAACCTAGGAGTTAATACCAAGACTTGTTGGGAAAAATGACATTGGCACAAAGTGGATATTCAAGAATAAGATGGATGAAAATGTTCAGGTAATTAGAAATAAAGCTAGACTTGTATGTAAGGGATACTCTCAAATCAAAGGACTTGACTATGATGAAACTTTTTCCCCTGTAGCAAGAATGGAAACAATTATAATGTTTCTAGATTTTGCATGCTATCATGATTTCAAGGTATATCAAATGGTTGTGAATTCTACCTTCTTAAATGGAGATCTAGAGGAAGAATTCTACATGGAACAACCTGAAGGTTTTTCCCTAGTAGATAAGTACAAATACGTGTGCAGATTAAATAAATCCCTATATTCTCTCAAACAAGCACCACGTGCATGGTATTCTAGGCTGGACAAGTACTTTCAAAACAAGGATTCAAGAAGGGAGGAGTAGATAGTAATATGTATATAAAGGCTGATGAAAATTAACTTTTAATTGTAGTGGAATATGTTGATGACATCATGTTTTGCAACAACAAGGATGAGTTAGTAAAAGGATTTGCAGAAGAGATGAAGTCAGAATTTGAGATGTCTATGATTGGAGAGCTTACCTTCTACCTAGGACTTAAAATTATTCAGAAGAACAAAGACATATTCATTTCACAAGAAAAATAATTAAGATACATGTTAACAAGATTCCAAATGGAAGACTGCAAACTTGTGTCAACTCCCATGATCATTAGATGCAAGTTATGTCTTGATGATGGATTTGCGGATGTAGATCAAGACACTACAGATCTATGATAGGAAGCCTGCTATACCTAACAGCTTCTAGACCAGACATTATGTTGGTAGTCGGACTTGTGGAAAGGTATCAAGCAGCGCCAAAAAAAAATCACTTTCTTGCAATCAAGAGGATATTTAGATACCTGCAAGGAACTTCACATTATGTCCTATGGTATCCGAAAGGTAAAGATTTCACATTGACAACATATATAGATGCATATTGCGCCAGCTGCGTAGATGACAGGAAAAGCACAAGTGGAGGTGCATTCTATTTGGGAAAAAGTGTGGTGGCATGGTTAAGCAAGAAGCAAACATATGTCTCTCTATCTACAACATAAGCAGAATACATAGCAGCAGTAGATTGCTGCACACAATTAATTTGGGTGAAACAAACTCTTCAAGACATGAAAGTAAGCAACACTGAACCTATTTCTATAAAATGTGACAATATAAGTGCAATAAGAATATAAAAAAATCATGTACTTCATTCGAAAACTAAGCACATCCCAATAAAGTACCACTTCCTTAGAGAACAAGTAGCAGATAAAATAGTAAAGATGGATTATGTCCCAACAATAGAACATATAGCAGACATATTTACAAAACCTCTTGCTAGATAAAATTTTGAGTATCTAAGAAACAAACTGGGGATACTATTTGTAGATGATACTCTCCGATATGATCAAAAAAAAAAAATGCTCCAACAGAGGCTATAAAATTAGGAACAAACATCCAGCCAGGGTTAGTCAAGAAGCAACTTCTCAGGGGGAGTGCAGCCCATAAAAGTTGTCACAAAAGAGAAATAGCTATGGAGCTAGTAAAGATCTACAAAGGATTATTACACTCCATGCCTCTCTGCAAGTGTTAATAATGTAACAAAATGCTTTTAAGAAGAATGAATAAGAAAAATGTTATTATCAGTATATCATTACAAATATTCATCAATTCGTATTTGAAGCAGCCTTCCTATCAGTAGAATATCAAGTTTTATTTTTGGAGCAGTGATATGGTATAGGTCCCTAGTATCGGAGTATTATAGCATACATAATCATGTAACCATTTGTCATTGATGTCAAAGGGGGAGGAAAATCAAGTAGAGGAAGAAAGGCACTTTTAAGAATGAAACGGGGAGGAAGTATTTCCATCAATGCAAAAGGGGAGACAGTTGGAAATATTGTCATTAATGGAAAAGGAGCACAAAGGTGCAACACCAGAACTATTATTAAGGCAAAGGAGCAGAGAAACAACAACAATAAGGCAAAGGAGTAGAGAAGCAACAAAAATAAGGCAAAGGAGAAGATAAGGAAATGATGCAGTGAGAATGCAAAAAGGAGGCAAGGAGTAGCAATGTGCAACAATGTGCAGCGAAGAGGCAAAGGAGCAGCATTAGAAGTATAATCTAAAGCAAAGAGAGGCAACAAAGATGCATGGAGAAGCTTTAGAGTTATTAATTAAGGCAAAGGAGCAGCAAGGAATCAAGGAGCAACAAAAGAGGCCAAAGATAGCATTATGCATCAAAGAAAAAAATTGTGCAGTGCAGGGCTAAGTAGGGCTAGTTTTCGTTCAGAACAGTGCACGAGGGCGCATGCAATTCAAAGGGTCAAGTCGGAAAATGGAGAAATTCATGAACACATAGGTCAAGTTGGAAAAGCGGATTGAAGCAAAGATGGATGGTGAGGATCAAGTCGCAGAAATGATAGTGATCGATGGATGGACCAGATCACAAAAGACGATTGGCGCATATCGGACATCGGTGATTTTTGTGTTTAGTGCAAAGTTGCGCGGTGGTAAGTTATTTAAGTCACAATGTGAAGCATATCGCATATCACATAAGATAACAATAATCATTATGGTAAATACTAAAAGGTGCGACAGGAGATAAGGTTTTCGTTGTGGGTTGTGAAATCGCAAAATTGCAAATCGCAAGTGGAAGGATGATTGCAAAAATATAGAGACACAAGAAATTTTGAAATGCCAAGTGCGGGAGATGACCTGGAAACTGACGTGGAAAACGACGTCGCTGCTAACGTGGCAGACGACGTGGACTTAACCCCACAAATCACAAATACATCTTGATGATGTGGCAGACGACGTGGACTTAACCCCACAAATCACAAATACATCTTGATGATGTGGCAGGTGACGTGGCAGACAACATGGCAGATGATGTGGCAGTGACATGGCACCCCAGTGGGACCCAAACCTTTTATCGCATATCACATGTCGCAAGGGGTTATAACCAAAGATAAGAGCGAAACTATGATAAGAATTCACGATGAGGAAACTTCGATGGAAAATTGCAATAAGACAGGTGGGACCCCTTTTTATATCGTTGATCGGGATTTTGGAAGGACTAGAGCACAATGGATAACAATGAAAAGTGTCAAACTGCGATGAGAGACTGGACGCAATACCTTCCAAAGGTAAATGATAATACATTTAAAAGTTTGGTTTTATGTGTATTGAGTTATGAAATCACATCGGGAGAAAGAAAGACGTATATAACATATAACATATAGGAACACCAAATTGCGATAAGAAAACAAACGTGGAGACAGGTCGGGTATATGCATTTTTTTAAGAAATTTCTTAAGAAAAGCGGGGGAGCTGTATATAGCAATAACACAAGAAAATCCTATATGTGTTATGAGGTTAGATGTGATTCTTTCTATAGTTCCTTTTTAATATATTTTAGGTCCAGGGTTGTATGTGGTTACACCAGTTTATAAAGAAAAGTCTGAACGCAAGAGTAGACTTGGGTAACAAAGGAAAAAGCTGAACACGGGCACAAGGAGACTCAAGTAGATGACTTGACAAAGAGCAAAGGAGAAGAAGGCTGAATGCTGTGGGCAAGAGAAGGAAGGTAGATAGGTCGAGTAGGGCAAAAGGTAGTTATGCAAAACAGTTAGAATATAACAGCAAAATCATAAAAGACAAAGGGACAGCAAGCAGAAGAGGAAAAATGCACAACAAATCTAAGAAGCTGAAAGGGCTAAGTTGAAATATTTTTTATGAATGTAAATTTATTGATATATTTTATATTGTTTGTGATGCAAAGGCAAGGCTCCCAGGAAAATAAAAACTCCATTTGATACTAAAATAAATCTATATATTGTTGTAACATTCTGAATATGTTGAGTGAGGAAATGAGTGGGTGGAAGGCAAAGATTCATGCATGTTCACTTCATATGCCCATATCGAATGCAAACAACCATGAATTTATCTCTATACTGATGTTATTGTAATGTGCATAGAGAGGTTAGATATTGGAATAATGAGAGTGAACAGATAGAGACATTGTGCACATCTAGAGCTGACATAAAGTAGATATGAAGGTTGAAAAGGTAGTAGTGAAGAAGGAGTAAAACATAGATGATATCCAGGTAAATCAACATATGATTTTACTGTAGTGTGAGGGATTTGGTGCTTTCATATCAAGTTGTAGCTTGATAGATGTCTAGTTGTAGCTGGTTGAGATAGGAGCCTCCTGTGGGTTGTAGCGTACAGAAAATATATGGGAGTTGGAGCTTCTGTGCAACTTGTAGCTTGTAGAAATTAAGGTAGTAGCCTCCTGTAGGTTGGAGCCTATAGAAAATCAGTTGTGAGAGGGAGTTGGAGCTTGCCTTTGCATCACAACAATAATAAGATGTGGTTTTCTCCCTTATTGGTTTCCACTTATATTTGTTTTCTATATGCATGATGAATATGTGTTGATGTATTGTATTTAATCTGCTTATCACTTGTTGCTCACTTATTAAGTTTGTTGATTCATTATATATTAAGTTTCTTATGAAATGGAGGTGTAAATTGTAGGAATTTACAGGGTAAGTTCTGTAGATCAAAAACCAAAGGTCACCGCTCACAAACAGATCACAAATCAGTACACCAGTATTATCACGTGTTTAAAACCCTCAAAGAGGGAAACAGTCCATGGATTGAGCCAACACGGCCACTTCAGGAAATTTATCAATATAAAAAGAAAAGTTACATATGTTTCTCTCATAAATGGTTACCGGAAAAATGACCCTCCATGCTCTTTAAATAGAGATCATGGACCAATCGGGTCTTAAGCCACGGATCAAGTGTTGTTAATACTAAGGAGAGAGTGAATGGTCAGATCACTAAAAATCATGGTCGTCAGATTATAAGTTACAAATGTACATAGTAAAGAAACACACTTTACCTAACTATACACTAGACTAAGTTATTTTTAACTATTTCCTATGTGTCAGAATATCCTAACATCCCCCCTTAAGAATAACTTGGGATAGGATTGAAGGATTTACAAAGCTGACACAAAAGGAGCCTATTTCCTATTTGTCGAAATATCCTAACATCCCCCCTTAAGAAAACAATGGGATAGGATTGAAGGATTTACAAAGGTGACACAATAGGAGAAGGAAGGAGGCATTAGAGCCTATCCCCCCTTAATGATAAATTTCCTGAACTCCAAGCATGGATCAAATTTTGGTAAACTTCACTTCTGTGAGAGCCTTTGTAAATATATCAGCTACTTGATCATTGGTTGGACAGTACTGCACTTCAAGAACATGATCATGAATGAGCTTTCTGATGAATTGTATGTGGAGCTCAATGTGTTTCATACGTTGATGCTAAACTGGATCTTTACATAGTTGAATGGCACTCTGATTATCACACCAAAGTGTATTTGGATGTTGCCAATGAAGACCAAATTCAGACAAGATATGATGAAGCCACATGGCTTCCTTGTTGGCTTCAACTACACCACGATACTCTGCTTCGGCAGAAGAAAGAGAGATGGCACTTTGTTTCTTAAAAGACAAAGTAGTAGGTCCAGAACCAAGAGTGAATACATATCCTGCAGTAGACTTTCGATCATCAAGGTCACCAGCCCAATCAGAATCAGTGAAACCAATCAACAATGGAGATGCTTGTGCACTGTAATGAATCTCAAACTGAACTGTACCTCGAATATATCGAAGTATTATTTTAGCTGCTTTCCAGTGAATTTCATGAGTTTGGTACATAAACCGAGCGACAAGACCAACGGAAACGGAAATGTTAGGATGGGTATGGGTTAGATACAAAATTTTACCAACAAGTTGATGGTATAAGGTAGAATCAACTTCAAGGGTAGTACAAGTGACTGAAATCTTGACTTCAGACTGAAAGGGAGAAGGGGCTGGCTTACAGTCTTCCATGTGAAAGTGGTCTAGAAGATCATAGGTATACTTGGACTAAGAGAGGGTCATACCTTCTTCGGATTGCAAGACTTGAAGAGAAAGGAAATAATGCAAGTGTCCTAAGTCTTTCATTTCAAACTTATTTTTGAGGCTAGAATTCACATGGTTTATATGGTTATGATCACTACCAGTAATAATAATATCATCAACATAAAGAACAAGGATGGTGAAGGACTTACCCACTTTCTTGGTGTAGACAGTGTTGCTAAAATGACACCTAGAAAAGCCATTATCTAATAGAAATCTATCCATTTTGGCATACCAAGCCCGAGGAGCTTTTTTGAGACCATAGAGAGACTTCCTAAGGTGAAAATCAAGGCTGGAGTCATTTTGGATAAAGCCAGGGGGTTGTTCCATGTAGTTTTCTTCATGCAAATCTACATGTAAGAAGGTGGATTTAACATCCATCTGATGGACTTCCCATTTAAATGAGGTAGCAAAGGAAAGAAAAAGGCGGATAGAATTCATTTTGGCAATAGGGGAGAAGGTTTCAATATAGTCAATGCCTTCAACTTGTGAAAATACTTTATTGACAAGACAAGATTTATGTCTATCCACTTTTACATTTGGTCCAAAATTGGTTTTGTAAACCCATCTGCATCTAACAAGTTTTCTTCCTTTTGGAAGAGGAACAAGATCGCAAGTATCATTCACCAATAAGGAATGATATTCTTACTTCATAGCTTCATCCCAATCTGGATGACCGGATGCTTCTTCAAACATTTCTGGATCAGGATTTTCTGGAACTTGAGCCAATAAGGAAGAGACTCTTTCGAATTGAGAACGTGTATTTTGTCGATCGGCGGGGTCACCTGTAAGAGAACCTGTTGCATCCTGAGTAGAGCGGACCCATCTTGGAAGCCGTGGAGTAAAAGGAATAATTTCAAAAAGTGGAGGAGGATTGTCATCCTTGTTTTCATCATCTGAACTAGAAGGAATGCTATTAAAAATAGAAGAGAGAGAGAGAGGTGGCACATATGTTGAATCAAGCTCACAGGCCAAAGGTGGCACACCCACCGAACTAGGCTCGCAGGCCAATATTTTTTCATCAAATTTTACATCTCTTCTAATGATTATATTTTTGGATTTTGGTTGAAGAATTCTATATCCTTTGACATCTTCAGAATATCCAACAAAAATGAATTTTTCACTCTTAGGTTCTAAGGCTTTATGTTTCACATTCGGAACATGGGCCCAAGCATCACTTCCAAAAACACGAAAGTGACTTACATCTGGTTTGATTGAGCTCCAAGCTTCTTCTGGAGGTATATTCTTTAAAATGTTAGTAGGAATGTGGTTTACTATGTAATTTTCATAGTTAATTGCTTCTGCCTAAAAATTGAGACTAAGTCCTTTAGATTGAAGCATACAATTAGCCATTTCTTTTAAGGTGCGATTCTTCTTTTCAGCTACACCATTTTGTTGTGGAGTATATGGAACATTATGTTGAAATTGAATGCCATGATCAGTGCAAAAGTTGATAAATTTGTTGTTAACATATTCTCCTCCATTATCTGATTTTAACTTAAGAATTTGATGTCCAGATTGTTTCTCAACAAAGGCCTTAAAGGCCAAGAACATGTTAAAAACTTCACTCTTGAGTTTTAAGAAGTATACCCAAGTGCGTCTGGAAAAATCATCAATGAAATTTAAGAAGTACTTGCAACCAGAGAAAGACACAATAGGAAGTGGACCACATAAATCATTGTGCACAAGCTGCAAAGGGGCTAAAGCGTGCCAAGAGGCACGTTTGTCAAAATTATCTTGATGATGTTTTCCAATTACACATCTGGAGCAAACACCATCTCGGCAAGATACCATAGGAAGACCTATCACCATGTTTTATTTAAATAGATTTTGAAGAGAGCGATAGTTTAAGTGACCAAATTGCTCATGCCAAAGTTTTCTCACTTCATCATTATGAGCAACAAAAATGGAGGGAATACATGATGACCCAAATTTTTCAAACTTATACAACCTTGTGGAATCATCAGCAATGCCAGTAGCTAAAATATGTCTAGGATCTTTGAGGTCCTTGATTACAACATCATGAGGTGAGAATTCTACTATTTTCCCTTCACCTTAATGAATTATTTGAAAAACAGAGAGAAGGTTTCATAACAAGGAAGGAACACACAGTACATCATTAAACTGACCATTATCTAGATGAATGGTTCCAAATCCTACATCACTAAGAGATATATCATTACCAACATAAATATGTTTGGTGTTACAATCATTTAAAGAAGAAAACATGGCTTTATTTTTGGCCATGTGGTAAGAAGCTCTAGAATCAATGAGCCATTCATGAGAATGAGAAGAAGAAGATACATTTAATGCATAATCAGATCTTGATGCTTGACAACCACAAGCAGAAAGTGCCATTCCTGAAGATGAAGGTGAAGAGTGCTCCAAATTGATGTTGTTCTTCTTCATTGTTGCTTCTAAGGCTTCCATATTCTTAAAACATTTGGACTCTATATGGCCATCACGATTACAAAAGTTGCAATGTCTATCTATCTTCTTCCCTTTGTTTTTATTTGCCTTATCATTTTGGTGAGTTTATTTTTCAGTTTGCGGCTGAAATTGCTTAAGACCCTTGTTTGGTTTTAGACCATAATTTTTAGGTCACTGCTTCTTGGGATTCTTTTCATATGATTGTTGTTGGGCTGCTAAGGCTTTCCTAGAAGCGTTTCCAGAAGTGATAAGACCAAGGTGTAAGATTTTGTCTTGTTCTCTTATCAAATAATTGCAAAAGGCATCAAAAGGGGGGTTCTTGTAGGTGGTTCATGAAGAAGTGATGGCTTCTCTAGTGGAATGGAAGGTGGAAACAAATACAGAGTATGCAGGGCCAAGCTGGGTAAGAATGAAATAGATGAGGCTACCATCTTCCTTTTTGACCTTACAACCTTCTAAAATAATTCTAAGGGTCTTGAATTTGGATAAAAAATCTTCAGTAGAGGAGAAATTATTGGGGTCCAAAGTAAGCAACTCATTTTCAAGCTAGTGGGCCCTAATTTGATTTTGAATGTCAGAGATAGTATTTAGCTTTTCTATGGCTTCATAAGGGGTGTCAATGTCAAGGATATGAAATCAAAGATCTTGAGCAATGGACATTCTTATCAACCCTCGTGCTTGATCCTGTTTATTTTCCCATTTACCGACTTTATCATGATCAGAAGGTTTAGTTTCTTGTCTTGTGGCTATTCTATAAAGCCCTTTACTTCTAAGTATATCTACCATGTGAGGTAGCCATTGGAAATAATTGGTGTTGTTAAGAATAATTGGGCATGCACTTTCCATTTTTTTTTTTAAGCTGAAACTGAAAAAACTGAAAATAACTACTCCAATGGAAAGATCAAGAAAATTTAGGCTGATTAAAAAAAAACAACTCGAAAAACGACTTCCGAATGAAGAAGTTATGCCTTTTTGAAAAAAATGAGTTGTAGATACCAAATAGTTATGAGAACGGTTTGAAATCCAATGATGAAGTTCAACTTTTAAAAATTCCCACCCCTTTAACAATTTTTTTTTACAAAAAGAAGCTTGAGAAAGAGACTTGAACTCAAGACCTATATTCTCATAAACTAACTTCTCACCAACTGAGATAGTAAAAGGATTCTATAATTGTTTGAAAGGAGGAAGGTTTTTTTTTTTAAGTCTTCAGTGTACATGCTTTTTCCTGAACAAAAAACACAAAAATATGAGCACAAAAAAAAAATGCAAGCCTTATGACAGAATGTTAGATTTTCAGTTAGCCTTACCGGCAACTATCTATTTTTTTCACTATTTTTGATTTCCCAAGATCGCACAAAGACACGGGGAAAGAACATACATAGCAAAAAAAAGTCCCTTCTTCTTGTTTCTAATTTTCCGAGATCGTACACAACACAGAGAAAAGAGTATACAAAGAGAAGAGGGTATAGATCTGGAAAATAAATAAAACCTAAAAACCGAAATAAACAGAGGGAATCAAAATAAGTAGAACTATTAACAAATATAACTGCAAAACAGATACTTTATACCTCTAGATCTAAACTGACATAACTTGGGCAATCGGAAACCTTTTCTCATGAAACGAAAGGCATTCCTCACTATAGCAGATGCTCCAAACACAATAGAGCAGTTCTCCAAGCTTGAAAATGTTCAGAAATAGTAGATCTACAAAGCAGTATTCGCATGCAATAAAATCGGCTTCGGATTTGGATCAACAAAGGATGCGGCTCTCAAAATGGCTCTGATACCATGTAGGAATTTACAGGGTAATTTTTGTAGATAAAAAACCAAAGGTCACCGCTCACAAACAGATCACAAATTAGTACACCAGTATTATCACATGGTTAAAACCCTCGAAGAGGGAAATAGTCCATGGCCTGAGCCAATGCAACCACTTCAGGAAATTAATTAATATAAAAAGAGAAGTTACATATGTTTCTCTCATAAACAGTTACTGGAAAAATGACCCTCCATGCTCTTTAAATAGAGATCATGGACCAATTGGGTGTTAAGCCACGAATAAAGTGTCGTTAATACCGAAAAGAGAGTGAACCGTCGGATCACTACAAATTGTGACCGTCGGATTATAAGTTACAAATGTACATAGTAAAGAAACATACTTTACCTAACTCTTCACTAGACTAAGTTATTCTTAACTATTTCCTATGTATCGGAATATCCTAACATAAATAAGCTTAAAGAAAAAGTTTAAATGTCCATGAATTTACTAAACTGATTCACCCCCCCCCCCCTCCCTCCTCTCAGTTTAGCTAAGGGTTCATCAATGTGTTATTCCAATATAGGAATATTCCTACAAGGACATACCATGTGAACACCCAGGTGGGGCCTGTACATTGAGATACAATGATGATGGTATCTATCAATCATTGGTATTGGCAGCATTGTGCTCTAATATTTTGAAGATATAGAGTTTCTATTCAAGGCCTTGATATGTGAAAATGTTGGTTGGTATGATGATATTCTATAGCATAAGCTAAGAAAGTAGCTTATGAGATGGCTTATCAATTTGAATTATTATGAGAATTCTTTAGTTTTATAATGTCCAAGTACCTTTTATAGATTATGAATACCTCCCTAGTTAAGAGGGGGTGTTGAAATATGTAACTAGGTTGGCTCTTCATAAAGACATATTTAATCATGATTTTATTTATTTGATGTAAATAAGTGCTTCTATGGCTTGTCACTAAGTCTACAAGTCAATTGAGTCATTGTCATGTATGGAAGACCCTTTTGGGCATATTGTATATTGTAAAGAAATTTTTATTTGAGTCACAATTAGAGTCAAAGACCCTCCAATGCATTTTCAATGTGCAAGAAACAAGTCATCCTTTACAAGTGACAATTCAACCTAGGGATAGTGACAAGAAGCCTATATATAAAGGACTTGACCTAATTTGTAAAGGACATCAAGCAAGTTTGTTGAAGACATGAGAAGGACAAGTACATCCACTAAAGGAGAGAGAAACAAAGGAGAAGATTATTTGAGGATTGTTTTAGGGATAAATATGTTCACATGTTTGAGGCTACTAAGGTAGAAATTATTGTAGCGGAGTCAAAGTACAGTCACTTTAGGAGGCCTAAAAAAGTTGTCAAAGGTTCATATTGAAAAGTTGAATTTTTCAAGGAATAAGGAAGACTCGCAAATATTCCATAAATTTTCAACACATGTGGAACCACAAAGATTACAAGCAGACTAAGAATTTCAGACTTGGGACAGAGTCTGAGACTTCAAAGAGGAGCTAAATTTTGAAGAAGTCATGTTTGACTTGGGTTGACTTCGTGAGAAGAAATTTATTCAAGGATTTTTTACTTGGTCTTTGAGGGGCCTTGGTCAAGGGTTAAATGTCTTGGAATTCGTCATTTGAAGTCCTATAAGAAGAGAATAATTCCTGTGGGCTTTCCTCTAAAGAGGAGAGGTTTTGGATCTCATTGATAGCCTACATATTGTGCCCTCTTGTCTCATTCTTCTTTATTTTTTGGTATTTTTTATATGATTATAACACTAATTATAATCAATTAAAAAGAAAAATCTAATCAACTTAAAGTAAAAACACATCACAATAAATTATCAAAGAAGAGAAATCACCTGATTCTAGTTGCCCTAGATTTCTCAACACAGTGAAGCCTATGAATTTAGCTAGTGAGGTAGCGAGTGAGATTGCATGGTGTGCCCAAGAAGATTGTATCAGAAAAATATGTCAAGTTCACTTCTAGGTTTTGGATGGACTTGTCTGTAGGCTTGGGGACAGAGTTAGATTTCAGTACAACTTATCATCTGCAAATAGATGGACAAATAGAGAGGGTGAACAAGATTATTGAGGACATGTTGAGGATGCATGTCATGCATTAGTAGAGGAAGTGGGAGGATTATATTCCACTGTTGGAGCTTGCATATAATAATGGATATTAGGAGTCATTAAGGATGAGTCAATTTGAGGCTCTTTATGGGAAGAGTTGTAATACTCCTATCAGCTCAAGTGATCCAATGAAAAAGGTGTTAATTGGACTGCATATGTTGGATGAGATGGAATAGGAAATCCATGTTATCAAAATGAATTTCATGAAGTAACAGGACATCCAAAATATTTATGTACATCAGCATAGAGAATTCAAGGAGTTTCAGTTTGGGGAGAATGTGTAATTGAGCATCAAGCCCAAGAGGAGCTCCTTGAGGATTGGGTCATGTGCCAAGATGGTATCTAAGTATTGTGGGCCTTTTGATATCCTTGGCAGGATTGTACCAATGGCCTATAGAATTTCACTTCCACAACTATGAATTTCCATGATGTTATCCATGCTTCATTACTTAAGAGATATGCCTATGATGTTGATCATGTGATTGATTGGTTTGTATTGTAGATGGAACCGTAGGGATAATTTCATCCAGAACCTTAGTGCATTTTGGAACAGAAATAAATCATGCTACAAAACTGAGAAATCGAATAATTTATAGTGCAGTGGAAGCACTTTTGGCCTGATGAAGCTACATGGGAGATGGTTTATCAAATACGATATTTGTTTCCTCTTTATTTGTTGGTTGAGCATATGTGTTTGATTTTATGTGTTTTTTTTTATGTTTATGCCTATGTGTATCATATATAGTGCAATGAGTTGGGTTATAAAGCTCCAATAAGCAGTATGTTGTAAATATTGCTTCAAGTTGTGTTATAAATCTCCAATAAGCAGTATGGTGTTCATGGCTTCAATATTTTTGTATGATGTAAATGTTTCGTTGAGTTGTGCTATAAATATCCATGGGAAACATGTTTTTCTAGTTATAAGCATCACCAAACACTGAGGACAGTGTTCCCCCAAGGGGGAGGGGTTTGGAACAACCCCTGGTTGATTTTCATACAAATAAAATAAGACCAAGGTCATGGGACATGTATTCTAAGATGAATTTTGGGAAAAACACTTTAATGGGCATCAATTGTTATTATTTAATGGCTATGGAAATTAGCCAAAACATTGGTAAAGGAAAAGAGGAAATAATTGGCATTTATTTATGAAAATAAAGGAACGTAGGGGAAAAGGAAGGTGAAGAGACACATATTTGCATGCAAGGTAAATTAGAGTAAAAATGAAGGAAAATGAAGAAAATAGAGGCCTCAATGATAAAAAGGCATCAGAAAATTAATTCATATCTTGTTGCACAACTTTAGTTGATTTAGATTTAGTCAATTCAATTTTTTTCCCTCTCGTTCATTCTCTCATTCTCTCATACTCTTGCACACTTAGATAGATCTTGGAGCATGCTTGAAGCATTGAAGTATTCACTTGGACTAGAGAAATAAAGCAAAGAAAATAAAGGGAGAACAAGGATACATTTGGATCGATAGCTACAACAAGGATATTTTGCATGTAACAGGTTCTATGTGTGATTTCCTTATTTATTTTTGGATGCATGGTATATGCATGTGATTCCTTGGTTATGGGTTGTCATTGACATGGATATTTTCTTGGATTGACAGTGGTTTCATCCTTGCCTTGCCATTTCCTGGATAGCCATGGTGTTGTGGGTTTCCCACTTGTTTTCCTTATTGATGCTCAAGTTCCCTATGGTTGTGGGTTGGAACAAATTCTCTTGAACCCCTGGAACAATTTGGGTTGAGTTACTATTTCTTGGAGTCATAGGTTTATACAAACACTTTGTATCCCTTGGTGGGTTGACTTACTAGTCCCTAGATCCATGATTGGAACAAACACTCTAGAGCCCTGGAAGGTTGTTGGTTGAGTTATTAGTTCTTGGAGCCCTGGAAATCTTGGGTAGAGGCCGATAATGTTGATGTTAGTGATTTATGTACCATAGAGGTGGAATCATTGTTGTTTATTGTTGAGGTGGTTTAGCCTCTAGAAGCCCAGGTTGGTTTTAATTTAGTTTAACCCATGAGATCCCACATTCATGATTGGAATATGGTGCAGGGGTGATTGGCTAAAAGAGAGATTTGGTTTAGAAAAATCTATGGTCAGGGAGTGCCTAGAAGTCTTTAACTTGGTTGGAATTTTCATATGTTAATATGAGATTTTCATATTGTGATCTATGAACATTTGTAGTGATTATGTTGGTGATATTATGGTTTATTTCTCATGGTTTTTATGTTTGTTAGTTGTTGGTTATTTGTTGGTTATATTATTTTTAATATCTATGTCTCTTGAAAATATTTGATCAATATTTGAATGATTGATGAATGCATAGGATAAAAAGAGTTATTGCAACCAGCTAGAGAGGGATTAGAGCCTTCTTGATGATTATCATATGAATAATATTTGTTATGATCATATATGCATTCATCACATGTAGCTTATATGTTTACCATATGTTTGAATAAATTCCTATCCTGTATTAGGCATGTATATGTCAATTTCTCTCTTGAGTTTTAATACTTAGCATTGCTATCATCATTTCAATGCTTATGCAAAGTTATAGGTAGTTCTTGGCAGTGGTATAGAGGCTATCTTGAATAAGTGGCATAGATCCCAGAACCACATGCACATAAATGGAGGAATTGTGTCGTAAAAACATGGAAGAAATCATGTGAGTGTGGTTATAGGATTTGAGCCACATGTATGTAGTGTCAAGGGGGTTTTTATGGAGCCGGGTTAGAGAAAAAATGTTCCAGCTTAGGGATTGATCACATGGGGTAGTTGTCCAAATCCTGAGTGACCTGTATTACCTATGGAATGTTAGTAAGTGTTCATTTTGTAGGCCCCACTTTCTTAACAGGAACTTGGAGGTCAGGTCATGTCATAGTGATACTCATCTTATTTTTAGCCCTGAAATCTTGTGAATTTGGGTAGATGTGGGAGGATAGGTTTACAGCTTCATCATTAATACTTACAGATCCATATCGATACATATTTGTGTGGAATGTATGTTAATTATTTTCCAATTTAATTAGAAAATGATGGCATACATGTGTCACCTCTCAAATTCATACCAATACCTGCTAGAATATTTTTTTTTTTAATCATATCGTACTGATACCAATGAGTTGAAATGGCCATCCACATGCTCTCTTTTTTCATCATCATATGATCTAGGGATAATATCGGTTTCTTTATTTCAATTCAATTTCTGTAACCATAGAAATTATGGTAATTCCTTCTTGTTTGAATGTGATTGTTGTTACATTGTTTATTTTCACCCTGAATCTTGGCTAATATTTTAGCTGAAGCATATCATGGTACTTTGTCAATATTGCATCCAAGGCGTTGGGACAACAAAAAATATAAATGAAAATATGTATGTATATGATAGAAGATATATATAGGGACATATTGTAGACATGTTGTGTTACCATGCATACTAACGTATCATCTACAAAGAATTTATAATTATAGTGAGTGAAAGAGTAGCAGCTATTGTTGCAATAAGATGAAGAAAATGAAATTTTCTTGGTATGAGAGAATCAAAATACTAGTGAAAATTATTTATGGGTGTGAAACCATAGGGAATATAAGAGGTGATGTACTCCATGTAGCTTCTTCCATTGATACATTGTCTAGAGTGACTAATATTAAGTGGCCATGACCATTCAAAAATCAGTATTGTGCTGAAGGAAGGTGTGTCAGAGAACTTTAAGGAGGGAGAGTGAATGCAAAGGTGCAGAACTTCGTGAAAGAAAGATTGTGTTTATTATTACGGATACTTGTTCTCTAGCGCAAATCACAAATTAAAAGGTATAAATTTTATGAAGCTTTTGTAATGTAATTTTAACAAGTAACTTGTCTGAAGATGCAATGGGTCAGTGTTCATCATGCATTCTTTTTCAGCATGCATATTTCCAAAGCATATTCGACTAGTTCTAAAGGGGGCTCTCACAAATGGTTTTTCCCAAATTTGTTGGAATCAATAGTCAAGAGTGTTGTTCGAAGTACTATAAATTTTCTAATTAGAGTAAGAATCATTCACATGTTCTTTTTTTGAAAACATGTATAGATTTTATGATTTTTGTATCAGGTACATTGTGGTTCATTTGTATAGAAGTTTTTTCTGCCAATTGATGTGGATATGCATATGCTATTAATGTGTTTATTTTTTGTTATCTTATGGCTTTATTGTTTGTAGCTATATCTTGTTGTTAATTTTCTTATATGTTTTTCATGTTGTGGTTATCATGGAGCAATAGCTCATAGTGAATTTAGAGAAATTTCCAAGCATGATTGCTAAAGAATCAATCGAGAAGCATTTGATTACTATAAAAAGAGATCTTATATATGAAATTCTAAGGAAAAATAATATATTTCATTTACACAATTTTTCATATGATGTAGAATATTTCTTGTTTGATATTATGTGAACTCTATTGCATTTTAGATATATGTCAACAAAATTTACGTGAAGGAATGGTAGAACATTTTGGGTATTATTTACATGAACAAAGCATTGAAGGGATATTATCTTATGAACACGAATTGAATATGATGCATTGCTACAAATGCATGGTATAAATAGTGAGTATGTTTACCTGGAAATGATGACAAAATCATCTTCAAATTTTATCGTTGCGGAAGAACAAGGACTTTGGGGGGGAATTTTTTGTATACATTGGTTATCGATTTCCAATAAAACTAGTTTTTTTACTTGGTTATGGAAGGAGGATGAACAATTAAAGTTAGGCTTTGATGCTAGTGTTCGAAGCTAGAATGGGCTGCTAGCTGCCAAGTTAATGGATTGTCAGGGTTATGGGGTTGCTGGTAAGTTGTGAAATTGTTTCAGAAATATTCTTAGGGTGTGGTTGGGGTTTTGAACCTAGTTTTAGAGTTTTTTACTGTAAAATTTTTATAGTTCTACTATGACCTTTCCCTCGTTGGTTGGAGCGGGTTGAGCATAAATTTTTTGTTGAATTTTTTCTTGATAGATGCGATGGACTATGACATGGAGAGACCTATTAGAGGGTAAATTTTCTCCTCCCTAGTGAAGATTGGGGTTTCTCAAGATGAAGGGCTGGGAACCCAAGAGCCAGGCCCTAATCCTAAGTCACAGTTGGGAGATCGAGGCAGCCTATGGCTGCATGTCATCGACCATCTTGAAGAAGAGACATTGAATTTCTCTCTAAAGGTGGTGGTTCCAAGCAATTGTAGTTGTGTGTTTTCTCTCTTTGTTGGTTTACCTTAAATACTTCTGAAGGGACAGGAGTCAAGCAGAGAGGGTGAAAAATATTTCTAAGGTGTCCAACTTGATTTACCTCGGGATTTTGGAGTTTTGGACTCAACGAGACGAGGATTGCATATATATTTACCTATTAGAGGGTGCATGGAAAGATAGTAAAGGAGGGGAAAGTTTTAGTATCGATGAAAGGGGGTAAGACCTTGGGGGATATATAAACATAGAATCATGTGGAGGTCCCTAAGTTATCATAGGGGGTTTCTCAAGTTGGTGACAATCCTATGTTTGGTTACATAGATCTTGAAGCATCCACTCCACAGAGGAATACCTTCCCAGGAAGGAGAAAGTAGGGGGGTGGGGAGGTGGAAGTGGCAGTTAGCAAGGCTTCAACATAAGTGGTTTGTTCTACATAGGGTAGAAAAAATAAAGAAAAGGTGAAGAAGAAATAAAATGTTTTGAAAATTGCTCCACAGACGATACAATATAATCTATGTTTAGGGGAATACCTAGATATGGAACATTCAGTAGATCTCGATCAAAAATATGTTGTTGGTAGGGAAAGAAGGAAGGTTTTTAGAATGGAATCCTTGGAGACTTAGAGAGATGAATTTGTAAGTCCAAAGGTATCAATGCCTCTAAAGGAGAGAAGGTTGTTGAAGGGATGGATACAGATAATTTTCCAGAGGTGGGAGGATATGAAACTAGTTCTGAAAGAGGCATGGTTCATATATTCTACCCCAATTGCATTTAAATTCTATACTCCTCTCTTTGATGCGTGGAGGGATAGAATGGATGTGATGCCCATTTGTGTCTAAGTTCTAGGTCTTCCAATTCATATGTGGAACCATCATAGCTTCACAAACATTGGGAACACCCTTGGGAAATTCTTGGAAGCAGATTACTCTTTCATGGAGATGAAATATTGGACGTTGGTAGGAATTCTGGTTATTTTAGACCTAAGGTTGAAGCTTTATCAGCCTATGAATATCGGTCAGGAGTCTTAGTTGCTGTTGGACCACATACTACGAGGGGATACATTTTATATATAAAAAATACCATAAATATGGGTATCTCTCAGGGAATTTCTCTACGCCATTTAACCCCAAACAATTTTATCTTATGAAAAATAAAAAGAAGAGCAAGTTGGCGAGTGTGGGGCCTCAGGAACTAACACGCAGTCAAATAAAAATAATTCTAATGGGTCTTCAGTGATAATTGAGGGGAATCCAATAGAACAGGATGGGTTTATGAGATATTGGGGATTTAAGGGATAGGCTACAGTTGCAGAAAATATTCAGCATTCATCGGAACTAGCGTAGAGGCTAGTTCTCATTGAAGGTGCAACTATGGATACTCAACCCAAGGAATCTGCCATCCCGAAGGGTTCTTATCTTCCCTCTTCCTTTGTATCTTGTTTATCTTTTCCTGCTCCTATTTTTGGGATGAATTGAGATAAGGAATTTGTTGACCAAAATTTTGAGGCTATCCAATTTTGTGTCACCTCTCTATCCCTTGGGTAGGTTCCCTATCCTTTTTTGAGTGGTTCGATGGGCTATTCGTCTCCATATGCCTCTGTGGAATATGATTTTTTTGAGGGGGGGGGGGGTATTAAAAATATCAGATATAGGCAGGTTATGCCTATGTTAGCTAGTTCTTTGAGGGGGCTTAGTCATAATCAAGTTCACTCCAACCTATGAAATGGAAGGGGTAGAAAATCACAATTAGTTGTGCGTGGACACTCCTCAATTGGCAGTGCTCTTAGATATTTGAAGGCCCATTATGTGGTTACCCAATGAAAATTGTTTCTTTTAACTACATAGGATTCTAAGCGAGTAATATAAAAAAAAAAATATTCCAAAAGGTTGGTTTAGACTGAATTTCTTGATATAACTTTCTTATAAGAAACCCTAAGTGAGGAGGATCACATTTCATCCTTTTTAGAATGAACCTTGCCTTTTTGGAATTTTGTTGGTATCGATGCTAGGCGATGGTCAGGGGGCGTGGCTCTATGATGGGAGACTCACAATATTCAAGAAAAAGTCTCTTGGAGTGTTCCTTCAGGACTCAAGATGGAATTATTTTTGGTGGATCTGAGCACAAACTTAAACTTCCTAGTTATTTTGGAAGTTAGTGTTGAAGAGGGCGAACCTAATTTTGGGAAGGGAAATCAATTGTTATATTGGAGCTATTAAATGTTGGGGGGAGATGGCTAGACCTCACATCCTCTATAAATTCTTCTCCCACCACCTAGGCCTACACAAAATCATTGACCTGGAACTAATCATATTCAAGCCTACATGTAGGAACCAAAGTACAATGAAAGGAAGGGTGGACAAAATAATTGATATATTCTTGTTGGCAGAGGATTCGGTGCACATGTTTGGGTTTATGAATTAATCAATTAGAGTGGGGGGTGAGTCTGGTCACTCCACAATCATGTTATAAATAAAGGGGCAAGCCCAAAAGCCAAAAATCCCCTTTAAAATGAATTTCAAGTGGATACTAGACAAAGAATTCATAAATATGGTAAAAACTAATTGCAAACCTTTTCATCTGTTACTAGGGAGGTCAGCAACACAACAATTTGTATACAATTTAAAATGGATTAAGGTCCTAAAAAATGACTAGGCATCTAAAAAGTGGTAGGTGGGGCGCGCATCTCTTTTCTATTGAGATTCAATTAGGTCTAGTGGTAGTCACAAAGGAGGAAGGTTTCAGGGATAAGGCCTCTAGGGTGGTGTTGGGATGCTTGATTTCAAGGCTGAATGATATTCTAGTAGTTAGGGAGGAATATTGGTGATTCAAAGGAAGTTCCATTTGGCTAGAGAAAGGAGATGAGAATACCAAATTGTTTCATGCATATGAAAAGAGTCGAAAGGTGGAAAAAACTATCTGGAAAATGAAAGGTCACCTCGATAAAGAGGTAATATATTTTTATGGTCTGCCTACTCTGGGATGAAATCATTTCCAAAATATTTTTAGAGCCCCAACAGGGATCATAATTGTAGAAGTCATTAGAGTGGAAAATTATTTCCTGAGATTGGTGGCTAAGGGGAAAACCATTTTGTTATGGAGGAGGTCTCTGTAGAGGAGCTCAAGTATGTCCTTCCATTATTTTAAAGGGAAAAAAATCGAGGGCCACATGGGTGGATGGTGGAATTATTCATTGATATCTTTGAAAAAATTGGAGATGATCTATTCAAAGTGGTTAATTAGATCGGGGATGAGGGCATAATTATTCTTGCCTTCAATACAACTTTCATTGCAATAATTCCTAAAGTGGACAATCCAATGTCCTTCGAATAATTTCACCCCATATTTGTGTGTAATTGTGTGTATAAAATAATTTCAAAGGTTATTTCCCAATGAGTTAAGCCCATTCTATCCAAGACCATATCTAGTGAACAATTTGGTTTTTTGGAGGGAAGGAAAATCCACGAGGCGATTGGGGAAGCACAAGAAGGAATTCATAGTATCAAGACCAAGAAATTAAAAGGGACAATCATCAAGGTGGACCTCTCCAATTCTTATGATTGTGTCAACTGGATTCTTATTTGACTTATTTTAATTCATATTGGGTTTGAGATTTCTTTTATAAACTAGTTCATGAGTTGCATGATGGTAGTTTCCTTTTCAGTCCTCATTAATGGAGAAACATCATATTTTTTAAGAGACGATAGGGATATTAGTAAAGGATGCCCCTTTTCTCCCCTTCTATTTTTACTTATAGCTGAAGGCTTAAGCAGGATGTTAAAGGCAGTTAAGAGAAGAGGATATTTCAAAGGTTTAAGAGTTGTTTTTTATTTAGATATCTCTCACCTTTTGTTTGTTGATGATATTCTAAAATTTTGTGATGGATATTATAATATTTTTGTGATAAATTATTGAGGTTTTTATAAGAAAAACTGCCATGATTATTAATGTAGCAAAATCTATGGTTGTTGTTCATAATTTGGAGGCCCATGAAATAGATAACATCAAAGAAATTTTTCCCTTTGAGATCCTAAACTTTGAAGTTGGCCTAAAATATCTTGGCTTCCATTTGAAGCCAAATTGTTACTGTATTGAAGATTTTTTTTTTCTCCTTGCAAAAAAAAAGGGTTTCTTTATGGAGTCACAAATGACTCTCTACAACGAGGCATTTGGTTCTAGTGAAATATGTGCTAGAGGAAATCATTGTATACTGGATGTCACTAGCATGGATACCTAAAGGGATGATGGAAAATGTTAGGAGCATTTGTTTCAAATTCCTTTGAGAAGGAACTTAGGAGGATTTTTCATTTCCATGGGTGAAATTGTCAAGGATCATTGTTCAAAAACTTCTAGGAGGATGGGGATTAAAAAAACAAAATCTTGTTCTCTAAATCCCTCGCTGTGAAGTATGGGTGGAGTCTCTTATCAACAAATAATCTTTGGACTAAGGTAGTTTTTCAAAAGTACATTAGGAATCACTCCTTAGAATACTGGCTTAGGTTGTCAGTCAAAGCCCATGGAAACATATCCATAGTGTGGAGGTTTTTCATGAACTCCTTTGATTTAATTTTGGTTGGACTATATTGGAAAATTGGGAATGGTAATGAAGATTGACTAAGATATGATCCCCGACCAAGGAGTGATGATGGGAACATAATATCCCAAAACCTCATTGAACATATTTAGGAAGAAGGTGTCACAAGATTTTATTAAATAGGGAATCTGACTGCTACCACATTGTGGAGATAGGGCCGGTGATCCAAGGATGAATTAAATATTCTGGAAGGTCTCGAAGATGAGTGGCAACATTATATTGAATCTATTTCCAAGGCTCACATCAGACTTAATCATCAAGAAGATGATTTAATTTTGGCATCATCTCCTTACAGTATCTACACACCAAAAATGGAATATTTTTTTTTCTGAATGTTTAGGCTCAACTGGCTACCCCTTATTGGTGGTGGCACATTGGCTTGAAAACCAAGTGTCCTCTTAATTCTAAACTGATGGGTTGGTGCATCATGGAAAATGATATCCCTACATGGGACATTATGTAGCATGGGTATGTGATAGGGGTGAAATGGTGCTCTTTGTGCGAAGGAATCAACAAATCATATTTTCCTTTTCATGTCCCTCTACTAAGTAGGTATGGAATGAATGTAGTTACTTCCTAGGATTATAATGTAGATGTGAAGTGTCATCTTTCGTTATATCTTGGAAAAGTTGGATTCAAGTCTGCAAAAATAGATTTATTGGATCCTTCCTCTAATCATAAGTTGGGGAATATGGATAGTGCGTAATAAGGACATTTTACAAGATTCCTCCTCTTCTCTTGATATGATAGTTCCCAAAGGAATTGCAATTATTGGACATTGCCGTTAAGTTAAATACTAGCAGGTTGTTAGGGCTGAAATAGAGGAGATCTAAGAAAATTACATGCCTTTGGGATATTTTGATGGGGAATCGCAAGAAGATGGGGGGTAGGTAGGAGGGGAATTCATTCTCAATCTATTAGAAAATCATTATTTTCATGTCAAAATTAGTATTGGCTCTAGAACGAATAAATGGGCTGAAATAATTGCAAGCAAATCCTGGATTGCATTTTCCATCGAAAAGGGTTTTGATATCCTTCATATCTATGGTGATTCCTTATTGGTGGTCAATTGGGTTAATGCAACTCAACTATGTAGAAACATTCATTTGGTCAACATTGTGGAGAATATTTGCAGATTACGCCTTCAGTTCTTACATTTTCCTTGCAAGCACATCTATAGTTCAAGAAACCAGGAGGCCAACAAGATTTTTAACGATGGTATTTGACTAGAATGAGGGCTCTAGTATATAAATGGACATAGGGGTTAAAATCACTTTTATTATTATAACCATTGATATATATGAAGCACAAGTTTATCGAGGCTTGGACTCTGCGCCAAGTATTATCAGACTTTTTTTCATCCCTCCTAGGACCCTACAGGCCAACTTTATAGTTTTTTGCATGTTGCTCATGAAAAAAGTGGTTTTTATGTTAGCATACAGTGCTCAGAGATTTGGTCTCTTCCATCATATGTTCAGCTAAGCCTTTATGGATTTTTGTGGGACGATGGTCTCTTTGAGTTGGTTTCTTGATGGCTACTATATTCCTACAATAATTTTTTTGTATCTTAAGGTCGAGACTTATTACCTTTGTTGTGTCTAGTCATAAACAAATACTCTGAAAATGAACTAGCATATAATGTATCTTCTAAATGTATTTTTTTTTACTTTGAATGAAATTATGGTTTTTTCCTTAGAAAAAAAGTGACATAATTTTACATCAATTTTTTATAGAGAAATAAAATAATTAAAATAAAAAATATTGTATTTTTAATATTCTTAAATCTTTTACTTTTAAAAATATTTCAATATGATTTTATAAAGAGAAAGTAAAAAATATATATTTTAATGTCGACTATAAGACAACTCAATTGCATACCATATGGGAAACCGACATAGGGGTTACTTTTCTTTCTCGGCTGCAATTAGGTGAGTGAAGAGAAGAGATGGTGGTATTCCTCTACGAAATATACTGCCATTTGATATTTTTGTCGAATTCCTTGTCCAAGAACAAGGTAACGTTGTGTGCCCATCCTCTCTAGTTTCAATTGTTGTTGTTGTTTTTACTTAGTTTATTTGGGTTTTTTATCCCTTACTTGGAATTATTGGGTGTGTTGGAGCTTTGGGTCTACCCTTTTATGGCTCAGTTCTTTTTTATTTGATTTTTTTTTGGAGGCACCGCCTCAAAAGGAAGATTCATGCCACAATTTTTCTAAGTCGATTTCTTCGCCTTAGCCACTGTCCAGGGGGTTCTTCTTTTTATCTCTTATCGTCTATGGGTATAAAATTATCCAATTTCTCTTGTGACTTCATCCTACTGTATTTCACTATTAGGTTGGATGCATTCTTGTTGTTTTGGAGTGGCTTGGTATTCTGGTTGGAGGGGAAGGCTCTATTCCTTTGGCTTGCCCGTAACCTCCCTTTATCTATGTACTTTTGTCCCTTGGTGAAGTCTAGGATGCCATGTCATCGCAGATGAGTAAGGAAGGTGGTGGATGAGGGAGGGAATCAAATTTCGAATTCCCTAGAGGACACTGGTCAAGGGGAGGCTATAGATCCCAACCCTTCCAACTCACCATGCCTTAATGAGGTTGCTCCTAGTTAGGAAAACCTTGGCTGCAAGCTCAAGAATATCAATATGCTTATAGACCATCTCAACATATACATGCATAATGATTATAACATGATCATATATTTCATGAATGACCTCCAAAGTAACCAGTGTAACATGCAGGGAAAATTGACATGTTTGCAAAGGGGATAATGTTGTCTACAACAAGAATTGGACTACTGTGAAGGCAGGTTGGGCCACATAGGGAAACATGTTCACTATGAGTTTCAACCTCCATTGTTACCTAGTTCACAACCAGAGAATCATGCTCTGGTAACTTCCTCAAATTCGTGATAAATCTTGGTTGTGTACTAATCCTGCTGATTTTTTTGTTCTATGTTCCTTTGCCTTTCTAGGTAGGTAAACGCTTTTGGGATTGTGTAATCTTTTTCGGCAATTACCCACTGACCAATAACTCTAAGAAGGGTGAGGCCAGTAGCATTTTGGTAAGATCTACTCAATGATGTAATATTTTAGCATAATTAAAAAGGAGGATAAATACATCTTAATCTTAACTTTATCAATAAACTAGAGGGATCAAATTTCTTGACATGAAAACATTTTTTAAAGAGTAAAAATTGAAGAAAGAAATTTGATTCCTATTAATGCTTTAGATATATAAGAAAATATGGATTTAGGGTAGGTGCAATACATATGTCGAATGTTATATATTTATTTTTACATGGGTGAATAAATGATTTAAGGGAGAAGGGGGATATCCTAGTTAATTATAGATTTCAATGGTTGTTTGTCTTAAACTTCATTGAAGAGGGCTGGAAAATCTCTCCCTTGTTTAAAATTTTTAAGTAATCGTTTGTGGCCCAAGGAAAATTTTAAGAATAGAAATTTATCTTGAATTTTAGAAACTTTAGCCAATTTTACTAGTTTTTAATATGCAAACTATAAAAAAATGGGTTTTTTTTGGTAAAATTATTAAAATTTCTAATGATTTTATATTGCATCTATAAAATATTGGCAATTTTTAAGGTAAAATAATTTTTAGGTATAAAATTTTGGTTAATAAATTTTAGGAAAAATTGAAATTGGTGAATTTTTGTTTGGAAAAAGAATGGAAAATTAACTCACTTGCAAATATTAACCTTAAATTTTCCCTACATTGAATATATTTTATAAATATAATTCAATATATTTTATAAGCATGATTCATTAAAAAGTTTATTTGATTCCTTTATTTTATTTTTTGTTCAAAAATATAACAATTTTTTTTTTTTTGAGATTGTATTATTTCATTATTTAAAATGATCACTCTAATTATGTAAACTAAACCAACCTTAAAACTATAATTTTTCCAATGTCTAACTCAAAATTATAATTTTCCAACTTCTAAATACATAAGTTTCTCAGTTTTTAACCAAATTTCAAGTAAATTTCACCAGGAAAAGCTATTTGAAAAAAAACCTCAAATGATCATGGTATGAAATTACACCTATTTCATACTAAACTATATTTGGCAAAGTTCCATATATAGCTGTTAAAATATCATATTAACTCTCACATGAAGAGTTAAAGAGTCAGTGAAGTAAGCGTTGCGTAAGTTGAGCTGTGTGATACATGAATTTGGTAAGTGAGTTAGAGAGTTAGTTAAGTGAGCATTAAGTAAGTCGAATTTATGTCATAGATGAGTTTAGTAAGTGTATGCATGTTAAGCGAATCAAGATAAATACCATTCATCGGGTTCATTGTATTTAGTGAGATTGAACTTCATGTGATTAATAGAAGAGCAACAACTCGTGTGTGTTATTGTGTGTGAATTATTTGTGCCTTTACTCTTTGGCCTTTTCAACAAATTGGTATCAGAGCGAGGTTAAAAAGAACCATAGAGGACGGATCAACAGTCATCCATGTGTGAGAAGAGAAAAAAAAATTCTCGCTTATTGAAGCTATAACACATCTGTTACGTTATAGTGAGAACGTTATAATATTGGTTGGTTCAGGAAATAGCCGCGTTACAAGGAGAAAACTTACCACAGTTTGCATTCACGCAAGAAGACTTGGATATTGGGTGTGTTACTAGACAAATGCGAGACATCACATTGAGAGGTGCGTTAGCATGTAGGGCAACAACCCTCCCGACGCATTGATGCGTTAGAGAACAAAAGGATAACATAGTAATTTTTTTTTTTTTAAAGCCATATCAAACGGCTTTTATGAATACATAAGAGTTAAATATTATACGAATATTCAAAAGGGAACGTGAGTTTAGAAGGAGTATTTGAATTCAAAAAAGGGTTTTTTGAACATTGATTTTAATATAATCTTTTTCTTAAAAGGTTTTTCATAAAGCTTTTCATAAAAGTATGTAAGTATTGAAAGGAGATTTTTGAAAAGGGGTTTTTCCAAAAGGGATCATTAGGGTAATTTTGGGGTCTAAAATGGACCTCTTAAGGAAATTATAAAATAATAGTGGAAATAATAAAACAAGATTTAATTCCATCAACAAATTTTGGAGGGAAAAAAGAAAAAACTACTTTTTCAGCTCATATTTTCAACTTATCTCCCAAATTTTTTACTTAAATTTCGAGTGGGAGTACTCATTGGATGCAAAATTTAATTCCTCATCCAAGGAGTGCCCATGTTGCATGCTTTCAATGGATCCTGCTACACGAAAAATGAGAAATACATGAAAAGCACGATTGCAATCACGTTTTTTCATGTATTTCTCAATTTTCGTGTAGTAAGATTCATAAAAAGTATGCAATATGGGTACTCCATGGATGAGGAATTAAATTTTACATCCAATGAGTACTCCCTCTCGAAATTTGAGTAAAAAATTTGAGAGTTATGTTGAAAATACAAGTTGAAAAAGTAGTTTTATTATTTTATTATTTTTTAATCATTTTACCCTTTTACTTAAAAAATGGTGAATCATCCCCCATGGTTGACACCATCATCTTGAATCCTATTAGTTCTTATAACTTTTATTTTGGTTTTACATTTTTCTTAGGAGGCCCATTTTAGACCTCAAAATTCCCCTAATGTTTGAAAAAGAAATTTTTTTCATGGGTGGAGATATTATAATAAGGTTTTAAAAAGATTTTATTATAAAAATATTTTTATATATAAATAATTTTTGTAAAAGGAATTTTGTATATAAAAAAATTTAGGGTTTTATTATAAGGTTATTTATTGAGCTTTGCAAAGAATATACAAAAAAATAAATTTACAGTTTTATAAGAGAAGTGATTTTTTTTAACGAAAGATGGCAATATTTCACAGAGAAATATTACGATGTGTAGGTCATTAAGATGGAGATCATGTTAAAAGTGCATGATGTTTGGGATCATGCCAATTTTGGGTTTGCAGAATGTCAGAATGACGCAGAACAACGAGCCCTCAGCAATGCAGAGAGGGAACAATGGAAGAAAAACAAAAGGAAGAATGTACAAGTGTTTCTTCTTATCCAACAGGGAGTGGACCGAGTAGAGTTCCAAAATATTATGATCATGTATTCAACAAAGAAAGCATGGGAAGGTTTGGCAACAAGCTATCAAGGTATGGCCATAGTCAATATTGTAAATTGTAGAATACTAGGAGAGATTTTAAAATTTTGCAGATGAAGTAGACAGAGGACATCGATTCTTTCATTAAGAGGGTCATGTTTGTAGTAAATCAGTTAAAAATTTATGGTGAATAAATTAAAGATCGAATAGCGATTGAGAAGGTCCTTAGATATTTGTCTACCAATTTTAATGTTGTGGTAGAAACCATAGAACAAGCTAAGGTTTTGAAAAAACTGATAGTTGATGAGTTGATGGGATCACTTCTATCACATGAGGCAAGGATAGACTAAAATAAGGATTCCACTTTATAATTTTTTTTCAAAATTCAAGTTTCTATTTCAAGAGGTCGAGACAGAGGTAGATTGAGAGGTAGAGGACAGGGCAGAAGATATGGTGATCAAAGATATGGCAGAGAAGAGAATGAACATGAAAGTGGAAGCAGTAGCAGCAAAAGCTTAAAAAATAATCAAATATCTGACAAATAAAAGGTGAGATGCTATTATTGCAATAAATTTGGTCACTATTATTGTGATTGCAGGAATAAGATAGCTGATCAAGGAAACTAGAGAGCTAATGTTAGTACAGAGAATACTAAATCCATGTTCCTAGCATGCAACAACATGCATGAACCATTTAATAAGGTGTGGCTATTAGGCAGTAGTTGCAGTAACCACATGACAGATAACAAGAATTTGGTTGCAAATTTGGATCAATATGTGAAGACAGAGGTAAATTTTGGGATTGACAAGAGCGTGGATGTAGATGGAAAATGAGTGGTCAACATTCTGACAAATCAAGAGAAGCCAAAGACAATATCATAGGTATATTATGTTACTGGTCTCAAACATAATTTGATAAATGTTGGTCAATTGACCCAAAAAGGATACAAAGTTATATTTCAAGGGTAAGAGTGTGTCATTTATGACAAATCCCCAAGAAAAAAATTGATAGAAAAGGTGCAGATGACGAGGAATTGACTATTTCCTCTAATTATGAATTACAACGATCAGGTCAGATTTTTTATAGTTTCCTATTCTAGTGATTATTGGTTATGGAAATTTCAATTTGGATACTTGCAATTTTATAGTCTAATATTGTTGCAACAAAAACATATGGTCAGAGGATTACATCTCATCAAAGAACCTGCTAGTACTTGTGAGTGTTCCATCTTGGGAAAGCAACATCATAAATGTTTTTTGAAGGGAGTTTCATATAGAGAAAAGAAACCATTTGAATTGGTGCATACAGACTTGTGTGGAACTACGAGGACAAAGTCAATTGGTGGAAGTCATTACTTCCTCACTTTTATTGACGACTATAGCAGAAATACTTGGGTTTACTTCTTGAAGCAGAAGTCCGAAACTTTCTCAAAGTTCAAAGAGTTCCAAGCCTTAGAAAAAACCAAAGTGAACGACAGATCAAGGTATTGAGGTCAAATCATGGTGGAGAATATGATTCAAAATCATTCCATGATTACTGCAAACAACATGGAATCCAAAGACAATTTACAACTAGGTACACACCGCAACAGAATGGTGTAGCAGAGAGAAAGAACAGAAAAATCGTGAAAATGACAAGGAGCATGTTGAAAGCCAGAAACTTATCTAATGAGTATTAGGCAGAAGAATTTCCATGTGTTGTGTTGATCATATGGTTAACATTAGTCATTTTTAAAGATAACCTTGATTAGCCAAGTATCGAATGTCATTACTTGTGGTGAAAAGTTTAAATAATGGCTGAAGAGAAACGATGCTAAGCTAAGTCACGTGGCTGAATAACTAAGCACATGTCCAAACAGGGAGCTAAATTGTTTTTGAGCCTTCAAGGAATGCATTTCCTCTGAAAACACATCATCCTTGAAGCCTCCTTGTGTCTTGCCCTTTGATAAATCCTTACTGCTGTTCCCAGTTTTAAAGCCTCTCTGTTTGTGAAGAAAATGCCCAAAAGGCCTCATTTTCCCTCTTATTTCATTCCCTCTAAGCCTTTGTTTTCATCATCCTTCCTCCCCTTCTAAATTCCCCACTTACCCTTTAAATCATCCCAAACCCCCTTTTAAACCTTGAAAATACCTTTTTGTGGTTTAATAATCCCTTATTCCCCTTACCGAATACCTCCTTTGGCCTTAAAAAGCATTAAAATAGGCCAAAAACCCACTTTTTACTTTATAACAGGCTAGCCCCCTTCGGCCCAGCCCTAACCACTTCCCCTCCATGCACCTGGGCACTGAGACCGAGCGCTAAACTATGAAGAGATTATCGCAATCGGAAGTCGGAGCGGAGCGAATTTCTTTGTTAATTCAAAAACCTCTGATGCGATAGTGCTATTATTATATCGGCCCTACTGCGATCCGATCTGTTGATCCATATAGATCCGATGACCCAGCACTAATTGCATCGCGCTAGCCCATGCATCCCCTCCTTTTGTCTTCCCTGATCGCGATCCTCCGATCCGATCGTAGTCGTTGATCTCTCGAGGTCCGACGGCCCAGATCTCATCACTCCCTTCCCATTGCTCCAATATTCCTCCCCACCAATTCAATCTCCATCGTCGATCTCCCCGCCAGATCAGACGGCTAGCGCTCAATTGCACTGTATCCAATCGGAAGTTTACAAAGTGTCAAACCTGCTGCCTCCCTTGATTGTGATCTGCCGATCCAATCGTGACCATCCATTCAACCCAGATCCAACGGCTCATGTTTAATCGCCCTCCACCTTAACGGGGTCCCACCATCAAAGGCCTAATTCCATGTGTTTGATCCATTTCCTTTGTATTTTCCCGGGACTTAAAACTCTGGAATTTACACTAATTATCATTTCTTCTCCCATTTTCACCATTCCTGCCACCATTCCTCCAGGTCTTCACAACATCCCTTCTGCCACTCCCTGGATTTCTTAATAATTTTATCATATTGTGCAGGGTTGTTACAAAAGTGATGAATTCACTCTTGGTTCCATAATCACAGTCATTGTGATTCGGAACGTAGAGGGGTTATTACAGCAGCGGTCAAAGTAACAGTAGAGACGGATTAGAAAGATTAAAGCCTATTATTGAAGATTAAACGCTTTAATCCTTGTTCAAAAGGAAAGGATGCAGTTGGAAGACTAAAGAGCACATGTAACAGCCATATCTGTGTTTGAATATCTGCGGGACGTTTTTCTCCAGACAATACACCTTCCCACTAAAGCCTCCATGCCTCCTCGAGCTCAGAAACAATTAATTACACTGACAGAAGCTTCTTAAAGACTGTCAAAACCAATAGTTATGGAGTATGGAGGCCCGCGGACTTTCTATCTAGTTCACCAATTCTAGAAGGCAGAACAGAGAGCTTTACAGCTAGAAAGGACTCCAAAGAAACATCAAAGGTCAGATATCGACCTGACGAAGACCCCTCAGCCATAATATAAAGTAAATACAGCAATGCAGTGCCATTAAGCAGTATGGGCATGGACGCTTCCTCCATGTTGTCTTAATGAATCAATTTAATGTACATCATCCACTCCTGTTACTCGTTTTTCTCCTATAAGAATCCCCAAGAATAGATTGTAAGGGGTTCCAGATTTTCAAAAAAATATGCTATGAGAGGATTTTGTATGCATTTTTTTGAACTTTTATATGAATGCAAAGAGCCCATCGGGTTTCAGTGATGAGGAGTTCCATCTTTAACGAGGATTCTGGTCTTTGTTCTTCATAGTCTGTAACTCTCCCCTATATGTGATAGTTTAATTGTTCATCTCGTTTTCATCCATTTTGCTTGTATCATGTTCTGGAATGCGAGTGGCTCACTGGTTTTTGGTATGAATTTATCCTAATTGATACTCATGCTAGAACCTACCAAGCACTTTAAATATGGCTCAGGTGTGATATACTATTTCATTTTCCACTCCAACCATACTTCTGCTATATTAGCTTCTATGGGATGTTATTTTTTAAAACGCTATTGTCATGTATGAATTTTTAATTTTGTAAGCCCATTACATGTTGATATTTGTTTCTGGATATCATCTCAATGACAGTTAGTATTATCTCAATCTTTCATGCGTAGTAAACACCTTCTGATTATTCATCCCTGTGAGGTATTTTAGAACCCAACCCTCTTTATAGTAAGCTGCCTTTGAATTGTCTAATACACTTGTATTAAAGTTTCGCACCTTGCCTCTGTAGTATTGCTTTCACTGTGTCAAGATTTTGAAAGTTTTGGTCCCATTCAAATTAAACTTCCTGTTTACAAGAGATAGCATGAGAGCCTTTTTCTGATAACTTCCCATATTATATCATATGCTCCTTGTTGTATAAGATTTCCTAGGCACTGGTCTTTCACAACTCAAGGTTGTCTCTAGGGTTGACAACATCTTTTTGGCGCCGTTGCCGAGGAAGCGAAGTTGAGAAAAGTCAAATCCCTGGGCCTCGACAAAACCTTATTCACTCTTAAAATAGGTGAGCATGGAGTTTTGAGAGTTGTATATCCCTCACCTTGGCAACTCCACAGTTCCTAAATGATTAAAAGACTCCACTGGTGATCGGTAAGCCGCTGATTATCTTGGTTTCACGAGACTCCACTGGGGGACCATGTCACAGTACAACATTATCCATGCTAAAGACCAAGTCACTTCACCAAATGGAAGACTCTGAGCAGTTTGAAAAAATGCATCCAAGTTTCATAGCAGAGTGTCGATATGTAATGTCACATGGCTTGGCAGAACTGAAAGTGGAGGACCTTTCAGGGGCTATTCTTCTCAGTTCAAGTTTCAAACCCATGCTTAATAAAATCTTTCTAGAATTGGTGGTTGAAAGATATAAAGTTGAGATCGAATTTATGAACCCACAAGAAAAATCATATCAGTTCAAAGACCCGAGAGCCTTTTTGGAAAGTTTCCCTCCTCCCAAGAAAGAAGAAATTTCACTGCCTTTCGAAGTACAAGAAGAAGATGATCTGATTCTCAAGAGCCACATTGAAAATACAATGGAAGATGCAGAAATCAAAGCGGCCGAGGATAAAGACGTCCTACAAGTCATGGAAGGCCTAAAAGAAAAAAGTGTACATCATGTGTTCATTGATCCTGTGGAAGAATATATGGAGGCCCTGATTAGCTCAAATTCTCCAGCATTGATCCTTTTGCAGGGCCAGATTCATCATGAGAGGTCACCACTGATGGTGACCACAGTTTTGAAAAAACACCTGTAGAGCACCCTATGGTGGTCTCTGATGAGCGGTCAGTGCTCCTATCCTTTTTTGTTGCTGCTTGACTAGATGCACTGGCATTATTGTATCACTTAGAGCATCAGAGATTTCCAAGTAGAGTAGAGTAGGTAGGAAAGCTCAATAAAGCTCAGCTTGTGAGCATGTAGTTAGTTGTTTTAATTTTTGCAAAGCCCAGCGAGCCAAACAGTCTAATCCTGGCTTGGTTGTTTTTCAATTTTTGTCTTAGAATGTAGAGAAGAAATCTGCTAGATAGTCTAATCCTAGCAGATACTAGTTTAGGTAGAGAAACTATGGGGCCAACAGTTCAATCTGGTCTCATGGAGTAATAAGGGTAGAAGTAGAATAGGTTTATTTTTCCTGTTTGTAAAAAATTGATGATGTAATGGTATGCAAGTCCAAATACTACCAGAAGATTAACAGGTGGTCTGCGAAGTTCTCGACATGCCCAAGGATGAACGTGTCGTCCCCAAGTGGAGCCAATTTTGATCATATGGTTAACATTAGTCATTTTTAAAGATAACCTTAAGTAGCCAAGTATCGAATGTCATGACTCGTGGTGAAAATTTTAAATAATGGCTGGAGATAAACGATGCTAAGCTAAGTCACGTGGCTGAATAACTAAGCACATGTCCAAACAAGGGGCTAAATTATTTTTGAGCCTTCAAGGAATGAATTTCCTCTGAAAACAAATCATCCTTGAAGCCTCTTTGTGCCTTTCCCTTTGATAAATCCTTACTGGTGTTCCCAGTTTTAAAGCCTCTCTGTTTTTGAAGAAAATGCCCAAAAGGCCTCCTTTTCCCTCTTATTTCATTCCCTCTAAGCCTTTGTTTTCATCATTCTTCCTCCCCTTCTAAATTCCCCACTTACCCTTTAAATCATCCCAAACCCCCTTTTAAACCTTTCAAATACCTTTGTTTGGTTTAATAATCCATTATTCCCCTTACCGAATACCTCCTTTGGCCTTAAAAAGCATTAAAATAGGCCAAAAACCCACTTTTTACTTTATAACAGGCTAGTCCCCTTCAGCGCAGCCCTAACCACTTCCCCTCCATGCACCCGAGCGCTGAGACCGAGTGCTAAACTGTGAAGAGCTTATCGCAATTAGAAGTCAGAGCGGAGCGCATTTATTTGTTAGGTCAAAAACCTCCGATGCGATAGTGCTATTGTTATATCGGCCCCTCTATTCTTGGGGAATCTTATAGGAGAAAAACGAGTAACAGGAGTGGATGATGTACATTAAATTGATTCATTAAGACAGCATGGAGGAAGTGTCCATGCCCATACTGCTTAATGGCACTGCATTGTTGTATTTACTTTATAGTATGGTTGAGGGGTCTTTGTCAAGTCGATATCTGACCTCTAATGTTTCTTTGGAGTCCTTTCTGGCTGTAAAGCTCTCTGTTCTACCTTTTGGAATTGGTGAACTAGATAGAAAGTCCGCGGGCCTCCATACTCCATAATTGTTGGTTCTAACAGTCTTTAAGAAGTTTTTGTCAGTGTAATTAACTGATTCTGGGCTCGACGAGGCATGGAGGCTTTAGTGGGAAGGTGTACTGTCTGGAGAAAACGTCTCGCAGATATTAAAACACAGATATGGCTATTACGTGTGCTCTTTAGTCTTCTAACTGGGTCCTCTCCTTTTGAACAAGGATTAAAGCATTTAATCTTCAATAATAGGCTTTAATATTTCTAATCTGTCTCTGTTGTTACTTTGACCACTGCTGTAATAACCCCTTTGCGTTCTGAATCACAGTGACTGTGATTATGGAACATAGAGTGAATTCATCACTTCTGTAACAACCCTGCACAATACGATAAACTCATTAATAAATACAGGGAGCTTACAACAACCACCTGTATCTGGAATCTTACAACCACAGGCTAGATTTCCCTATTATAGGATGTCATAGGTTCCGACCGATCTTACTTATTCATAACTGGGTCCAATATATTCTGGTTTGGGCTATAATATTGGCAGGAAATCACCTTGGGAGCCACAATCTCAAATACCACAACAACAACCAGCATATCCAGGTCTTGGTCAACAAATCCCTCAAGCGTTTGGTCATCAAAATAACACCTATCTGGTTTACCAACAACAAATTCCTTATGCTGGTGCACAAAGGCCTGTTCCCCAAGAAATTCCATCCAATCCTGGTTATGCTCAACCTGACTTGAATCAACAGTTTTCCTTTGTCACAACATTAGAATTAACTGATTTAAACTGGATTACCAATGATCCCATCAGCTATTCTCCTTGGTTGCCGATTATTCCACATAAACTACCCTCTGAAATTCCTAAATTCAATGGAAACCCTAGAGAATACCCATCAATGCATGTTATTACTTATCATTTGTGGTGCTCATCAAACTCCTTAAATGATGACTATATTAGAATACATATTTTCCAGCGTACACTTACTGGTCCGGCTGCGAAGTGGTATATTTAATTACCACGAGATTCATTTGATAAATTCACTACCTTAGCCACTACATTTTTAACCCACTTCCAGTTACCCATATGATATGAAACTGGAATGGAACTGCTGACTAACTTTAAACAAACAACTGCTACTCACGTTTCTGATCATATTCATGAGTGATGTCATCGTCATTGAATTGTCAAAATATTTGTTCCTGATCAACTCCTGGTTAAGTGGTTTATTAAGTCCTTGCTTCCATATATCACCGAGGATGGCGGCATCATCACTGAAGAGTAAGTAATTGCTCGTGCCCTGTACTTATATTTAATTTATACTCAGTCTCGCATGCTCTATGAGAAAATTCCAAACGCGTTGCGATCAAATTTTACTCTTCCTCCTCCATATGGTAAGGACTCTCATGTCGGTGACAGTATGATTGGTTCTACAAACACTCACACCTCTACTGCATCTAATCCTGCACCTTCTTCGGAAATACATGTCGTGTCATCTGACAAATGAAAAAGTGACAAGAAACCCGAAAGCAAGAAAAAGGGGAAAGAAAAAAAAAGAAAAATTCGCCCTAGCAGGAACAATAATTTGATCAACAATCTGGAAATTCTTAGAAACCTCGTTACCCTTACTTGATTTGTAGTGAGGATCACTTTACGTGAGACTGTCCTCACTGCTATGAAGTCTCAAAGCTTCTTAATACTTTTCCTGCATCTGTTGTGTTGACAAATCCTTTTTCGAATTCGGACACAAACATGGTTGTTATGGATCCCGCTTCTAGTTCACAAGTGCTTATGCTATCTGTCACAAAGCCAAAAACTAATTTTTTGGTGTCTACGCAAAATAAATATTACGGTAGTCAGGCAACTAATCAACCTACTACCTCGACCACAAATCCTTCCACTAAATCAATTCTGCCACCTGCTATTCCAGAGTTAAAAATAAAGCCACCAAAGGGAGTCGTCCACAAATCGACGTTCAATCCTCAAGCTCGCACAACTTAAAATTAAAATATAGTTGAAGATATGGCTGGGTCACCTTTAGTTATGTCGACGCTTGAGGTACTTCAAAATTTTCCCTTCCAGAAGCAAGCTTTGTTGTCGGCAATTGGTGGAATCGACTCAACAGATTCTAATCTTGTAGTCTTTAATCACACAGGCTATGTGCCAAAATTACCAGCCGAATTAACATTTTCAATCCAAGTAAATTTTCTAAATCACCTCATTGATCGCACTATTATTGATGAGGGAGAATCTACTTGTATTATGTCTATCAATTTCTAGAAGTAACTTGGCTCACCTCTCTTATCTCAATCGCCTACGACATTGAAAGATTTTGATGGTCATACATATAAGCCTTGTGGTACTATCAATAACCTGCATTTTGAACTAGGGGGGGAAATTGTAATTTTTGAAGTTGAGGCCGTTGATGGACCCCTTGACTACAACATTTTACTTGGAAGGCCATGGGTTTATGCTATGATTGCGATCATTTGTACTTACATTCGAATGATCACTTTCCCTCATAAAGGCGCTATCACCATCATTAATCAACTCTCCTTCTTTGCCTCTAGTTCCCATGTATCTAGAAGCATTCAGTTAGTTCACGCACCCCAGCTAGCACTACAAAACATTAGTGTAGGTATATTTAATGATTCTTCCCTAATGGGCACTTTTTCATTACCTCCGCCAGCGACGTCGGCGGAAATTGCAAAAATAGAGACATGTCACATGATATCTTCTACTTCATCTGACTTAAGGAAGATTACCAATGATTTCGAAGTTTATACGCAGGGTGAATTTATGCCACCAAGCCCAATTGAGTTCGCATAGAAATCAATTTTCTTGGCTTGGGCAGCACATCTTGATCCATCTTTGCTGATCATTTGGGTCGATCGTTCATTAGATTTTGGCATTCCTTTTAACCCTTTTTCATCCACATTCTTGACTGATGAGAGCATTGTGGAAGCCATTATTACGGAAGGATAACCATGGGACGATTATCATCATCGTTCCCGTCTTCCATATTACAATGAAGATAATCTTATTGAACTATATCACCCTATGATATCTGATTTATTTTCAAATTTTGTTCCAATTAATGCCATTGAATCTAAGCGAAGCTTGTCAAATATTGAAGAAACTATTTATATCGATATTTCGACCCAACCTAGCGTTTTAGAAAGCATTCATGTTGGTGTGTCTTGTTTTGCATTCGAGCTTGACACCTATCGCTCTTTTTTTCATGAATTTTGAGATGTATTTGATTGGTATTATGAGGAAATTCTAGGAATATATTATAGTGTTGTTCAACACGCAACTAAAATGTATCTTGATGTCAAACTGGTATGTCAACGCCTTCGTCTCGTTCATCCGAAGAAGGCTGTTTCCGTTAAAGCACAAGTTGAAAAAATTTTGCGTGTTGGCTTCACTTACCCTATTCCGCTTACTGATTGGGTTTCCAACATTGTTCCTATCATAAATAAATACAGGACAGTCAAAGTGTGTGTCGACTATCAGGATGACAATCTTTCTTGTCCAAAAGGAAATTATCCTACTCCCTTTATCAACCAAATTATTTACGAATGTGCCGAATGTGAAATATTTTCATTCATGGATGGATTCTCCGATTACAATCAAATCAATATTCACCCAAAGAACCAATATATGAAAACATTCATTTGTCACTAGGCACATTCACTTATCGTAAAATCCCATTTGGTTTAAAGAATTCCAAGGCAACATTTCATAGAGATATGGATTATGCTTTCCATGACATCAAGCACATTGTTCAACCTTATCTAGACAATTTACTTGCGCATTCACAAAAACAGACTGATCACCCAGTGCATCTGAGAGCTATATTTTTACGCTTCCGACACTACAAGGTACGCCTCAATCCACACAAATGCATGTTTTGTGTTGGTTCCGGTCATTTTCTTGGATTTGTCGTCTCAAAAGATGGAAATTGAATTGACCCATTAAAGGTCCAGGCGATTCTCGATTTGCCTGTGCCATCAAAATTACTTCAGTTATAGAGACTTCAAGGAAAGGCTTTCTAAGAAGGTCCATACCTAACTACATCGAAATGGCTAAAGGATTTACTCATCTCTTGAAAAGGGGGATTCCCTACGATTGGGGTAAGGTTGCGCAAGCTTCTTTTGATGCTCTTAAAGATACCCTGATCCGATCGTCATTAATGTATCCCCGTAACTATCAAAGTGATTATTTCATGTATCTCGCCACTGCAGATATGACCATTGCTTTGTTTTTGGTCCAAGAAGAAGATGGGATAGAACATTCGATATATTATTTGAGTCGTAATCTAAATGATACATAAGTTAAGTACTCATATGTAGAAAATCTCGCCTTGGAGGTCGTTCAAGCTGTCAAAATATTTTGCTATTATATCCTGATCTGGAAGACCATTGTCATTTCGGATTGCAACCATATGACATACATTCTGTCACATCAATTTTTGGGGGGAAAATATTCAAAATGGATCATCATTTTGCAGGAATTTGATTTGGAATTAATCAAATCCAAGTCAAAGACGTCGTTGGTTTTCGCTGAGCTTCTCTGCGACCTTCCCTCTTATTGTACTGAAACTACATCGGAACCATCAATTCCAGATGATTCTATGTTTCTTATTGGGTCATCTAACCCTTGGTATGGATATTTTATCATTTATCTCCAAACCCAAACCTTCCGGTTTGATACCTCTCACTCCCAACAACGACGTATTCAATACCAAGCCAAATATTATTTGAACATCGGTGATACAATTTATCATCATGGTGTCGATATGATTTTAATGAGGTGCCTCACTCATGATGAGGCCAAGAATGTTCTGAATGATTGTCACACTGGTGCTTGTGGTGGAAATTTGTCTAGGTACGCTACCGCAAAGAAGATTCTCTGCGCTGGTTACTTCTATCAAACCCTATTTCGCGACTTCATTCTCGCAATCATAAGTTTGCATGCGTGCCAGATATTTGATCATAAAATCCTCATGCCACCAACACCAATGCATCATGTCATCGCTGTGGGATGATTTCAAAAATGAGGAATTGACTTCATGACCCGCAACTCTCGTTCAGCCGAGGGGCATGGTTATATTATTTTCGTCGTCAACTACTTTACCAAGTGGGCCAAAGCGATGCCTACATTCAATAACATGGGCGAAACAATTGCATTTTTCTTTTTCAATCATGTCATTTCTTGGTTTGGTGTACCACAAGCCATAGTTACAGATCATGGTAAGCATTTCCGCAATAACACGATGAATGGGTTGGCTGCCAAATTAGGACTGTCACATGATAGCTCTACCCCTCATTATCCACAATCTAATGGACAAGTTGAAGCCATTAAAAATATCCTTAAGCGAATGCTTCAAAAAATGATAGGGGTTCATAAATGAAATTGGCATTTAATCCTGTAATTGGCTTTATGGGAATATTGAACCTCGATGAGAAATGCAACCAGATTTACTCCCTTTCAGTTGGTGTATGGTGTAGAAGCTATCTTACCAATCCAATGTGAAATTCCGTCATTAAAACTCGCTATTGACTTATTACCTGACATCTCTAATGAAGAAGTGTGTATTTTAAACCTCATCCATCTAGCTAAAATGCGTCGTGAATCTGCATTGGCCAATGAAGCGCATAAGAGATGAATGAAGGTGCAATATGACCGCAATATTAAGCCTCACATCTTCTGAGAAGGAGACCTATTTTTGCTTTATGATCAAGAAGCTGATTTGATATGAACAGGAAAATTTGAGCCACTATGGCGTGGCCCCTACATTGTAAAAAGCGTTCTGGCTAAAGGTGCCTATGAGTTAGTCGATTATGATGGAATTCCATTGGCACAACCTCGAAATGGGCTATATCTTAAATGTTACTATGCTTAATTGAGTGTATTAAACTTTTGTATCATATTGTGCATATGCTTTGATTGCATTAACTGTCTTGGTTTGTTTTTTATAGTTTTCTTGAAGTTAGTAATCCACTTTACATTTCATTGCAAATGACTAAATATTTAGAACCATTCATTGTGTATGTTGATGGCACTAGTCGTAGTACGCAAAACCTATCCTCTACAGCATGGGCCATTTTCGCTCCAGGTGGTGAGTTAGTGATTTTTCAAGGGATTTGTATTGGTCGATCGAAAAAAAATATCACTGAGTATAGCATGTTGATCGAACTTCTCTCTGATGCCATTTCACATGGAATTTACCTCATCATCATTAATTTAGACTCACAGCTTGTTGTACTACAACTAAATAGTGTATATACCGTCTAAAATCCAACAATTCATCTTATGTTCCTTAGAGTTTGACTTTTGTAAAGACATTTTGATTACATTCAATATCAACACATTTCCACAAAACACATTAACTGATTCTTTAACGAATTATGTTTTAAACGGACATTTGCAACACCTGTAAAGATACATTTTCAATTCACATCATACAATTGAACATGATTGTGCATTAAACATATGAAAACTCTAAAATCAAATAGTTATATAGTTAGGGTTTTACAAAATTTGTTCCCAAGACACATTGGTCATCTGACCTCAAAATTTATACAAAAATATCAAAAGTAAAACTAGTGACGCTCATGATAACAAGCAACTGCTCTAGCTATCCTGTGTAATAGCCTCATCCAATGGCTAGGAACACCAATAGTATGGCACTGCAGCCTCATAGGTAACTCCTCGATCCAGACATCTGGTATCCCAAGAGTCAATCCGTCAACATGTTGCTACAACTCAACAAGAGTCTCATTCAAATCTAAATCCCGAAGGACCTCTCTCCCGATAGTCCTCTCTACTGGTTCATCTGCTGCCTGCTCTGGTTGAACACGACCCACATCTATGTACATAAAAACTTTAGTTTAGTCTTGGAAAACATAAAAAAATACAAAAACATGTAGAAACCTTAAAATAAAAAACACGTTCAAAACATTTTTACCCATTGCACCCCATTGAGTGCCATTTGGTAAAATCAAATCTGGATCTCCACAGAAATCTATGTCTACGTACGGATACTCCTATATGGTGATAATCTGTTGTCGGAGCTAGTAAAAGAATGTAGTATAAAATATGATAGTCGATTGACCAACATGCCTAGCCATCAATTCAACCCATCTCTGCATCCAAGGATCTCTAGGACCAGAAATGCTCAGTGTCACATGATGCAGCTGCATCAATGGAACTCGCTCTAAAATAAAGGAAATTAGGATCGAGCCATAACTAGAATTATTTTTTCTGCCACCCTTTGCTTTAGTCATGTGTTCTTTCATCTAAAAGAGTACTGCTTTAGCCCAGTTGAACCCTGTCAGTTTGAGACACTCAAGAGCATACTGCATGTATGAACGGTTTGCAACATGTAGTGTCATAGAACCAACAAGTTTTGCAATAGTAAAAAGGATAGTTCTCAGAGTAAAATCATGCGCATCACGAATTCTTATCTTTCCATATTTTCTAGGTTTAGTACCTGGCTTACAATGCTAGCGTATGTAGTCCTTCACTGTGTCACCTCCAAGGGCAGATCCCACGAGGGAAATAGGAGAAACATGTCTCGATAATCCAGTAAGAAAGTAAACATACTCAACTAGTATTGGGAGTACTTTATCCTCAATGTGAAATGCCTGAGATGCTAGATCCCATGAATAAACTAGGAACTCCAATAGTTCAAGATGTTGTCTCATCCCTGATAATCTAAAATACTTAAGCAACCCACAATCTTTGATAACTCTTACAGTGTCAGGATAATTTAGGGAAACCGTTTCTTTTTCTTCATGTTCTCTTTCCCACTATGAAATGGTCATTTTGATCCAATCAATAACTAAAAGCCAACCATAAGCTTCATTAGGATCTATTTCATGCAAAAAATTTGGGAATTTGTGAGCACATAGCAAGAATTTTTTTTTGGAAATGCACCCAACACACACCTGGTCAATGGCCGTAGCATTGCAGAGCATCTAGAATTCAATTTCAGTGCTTTTCAATGCACTTTTCAACATTCAAGGGTGTGTTGCCCTCAGAACATAATATATTTACCCTAGGGGGCTCAAAAACCTATAAAAATAGCATGAAATGAAACAAAAATGACACTAAAAGAAAGAGAAGGTTTAGATCTCCAACCTAGATGAAATGGCACGAGAAATCGTCCATTGAAACTGTCATAATCAACTGCTGAAGTTCGAGGGAAAAATAGGTTCAGAGCTCCTAAATTTCAAATGGTAACTATGGAATGGTAAAAACTTATTTTTATTAGTCATTTTGATTATTTTAATCATATTTAATGATGTGACTATAGTTTTTGTTCATTTTTACTATGAAACAAGTGTTTATAATCTGTTTGATGGTTCTCTGAATAGGTTTATAGTTGATATAGTGAGTTTGAAGTGCAAAATTATCCAAAAATGATTTGACCACAGAGCATACTTTTATCTCCTTTTCAATCTCGTAAAAGGAAATGAAACAACATCTACTCAGTATAAGTTTAACCCTTTTCCAGACTGAGATAGATTATTTATGAAAAAGGAGCACCTTAGTCTAACATGGCTAAGAGGTTTTCTCAGGTATGATTTTACATTTTTTTGGACTTGAGCAACAAATTTACGAAAAGGGACTTATGGAGTTTTCTTTTCGTCCCTTTTTTCAAACTCTCTAAACATGAAAAAGGACCTATTTTTCACTGTCGTTAGACTCATTAAAACATCAAATAGTGACAGACTTCTCTGATCATGACAAGATCGAGTTTCACTATCGCTAGACTCATTAAAACATCAAATAGCACTGGATTCACGCAAAGGGTCGAATTATAGATCAATCATATGTAACCCTCCAGAAGATTATTAAAAAATAAATAGGTACTAGTCAGCAATGACTGGGGAAATTTTCAGAAAAACAACAAAACACTTTATGGTAGTAGGTCACTCTTGAAAATGAAACTTTCATTTCATCTCCGTGGCTTTGGGTTGGGTAATATTCTTGATGGTCTATCATACCATCCATCACTTTGGTTTTGGGTCAATGCTTCCAACTCATTTTAGTGTCACCGATATGTTCAAGAGAAGTCATCGAGTAATTACTCATCTTCTGCAATACTCATAAACCTTCATTTTCATTACCACCATCCTTGAACATTGCTTCATCAAGTCACATTTTGTCTCCAAAATCATTACTCATGTTTCATGTCGTATTTGTGACAATTTTCTTCCTGTCGACATCAGCTCATCATCCAGGAAGTTGACTTAGAAACATCTTTCAAATGCCTTGGAACTCGCTTACATCAATGAGAGGTTTCTCATTTCCGGCGATAGGTTGACATCACAGGATTTCAACCAAAATATTTTTTTTGGAATTCAACATCAAATCATCTATTCACGCCTTACAAATTGCACTACAGTACCTTGAGAACCATTAACATCAACGATGGTTTCTCTCGCATCTGTTAATGGCGTACATCATTGGCTGGTAATTTTGGACTGTTGGGTTTTGACCATTGCTACTCTCCTCCTGGTATAAAAGTATGTTAGAGCAGGCAATTTTCATTATCCTGATGATGAACTACAGTTGGTAGTTCGAAACGCGTTGGTCCCTAAAATTCTTATGTGATGTCCCGAAAGAGTTATAATTAAGATGTCTTCCCATGTTCAACTTCAGATCACATATTCACATGGTTAGACTTGTACTTCAAACGTTCGAGTGAATGAGATAGAAGACCCCGGATCTAGTTTCATCCATCCGGGCTGTGATTTCAAGAATTGTACCACATCATCTGTACGATGGCTTTACATACAGATGGTCATCCTATCATGGGCCTATATCTGTAGGCATGTCTATATCTATAGATGACTTTCTTATTTATGTATGTGTTATGATAGTTTATGCGTTGAGAATGGGTATGCCTCCCTCAACAATTCATGTCCAAGATGTAGAATATATCATGATGTAATGTATTGAAAATTGATGCAGGTCACCATCCGCTTCAAATCCTACTCATCACACTGTAAAGCATCTCATCCAAATATTATCATTATTTTGACTTCATTCTTTAGGGGGCAGCTTTTATAGGTCAATTTGTGCATCATTCTTAAGACCAGTATGAAAAAGTTCTATCCTCCCATAATTCTATACAAACATGGTCTATCATCCCCTAATTCAGTTGCTACATGCCTTAGAGAAGTCATTCCACTGATGGCTTTAATTCATGAGAGTTTCAATGTTTGAAGTATAGTTAAAATGACCCATTGAATCATCAATGCTCCTCCGAATCGGCCTAAGTGTGTTGCAAAGCACTTACCCCCATGCAAGGGTGCTCTGCAAAGCACCTCTCGACACTTAAGTGTGCGTTGGTCTCCTAGGAGTGGAATCTCCACATGTCCAGTGCCTTATAGAAGAGCTCATAGGTGTCATACTTCAAATAAATGTGTTCATCCATCACCATTAAACCTAAAATCATATCTCATCTATTATTAAAAAGCCATTCAATATCATTTATTACGAAAATACCTACAATTTCCCTATAAATTGAGCACTCATCTAAGTGCAAGGGAGGAAGAAATTTGTGTAGTGTTATGCTGTTGGATTCTCAATTCTTGAGAGCTGAAGTACTGTTATACTGCTGAGATGATTCTTGGTGTGATGAGGATGGAATGAAGTTGGAGCAGGTTGATGACGAACTGGTGCACTGGTTGTAATATACTCCTTCTATTATTTCAATGAATATATTTGTTCTTTCTCTTATATATGCACTTATATTTTGTGAATGTATTCCCAAATGTGTATATATTCTCAAATTTAATTGGTTCAATCTGGTTAAGGTAGATAGAATGTATATATGTATGTCATTTTTTGTCTTCTGTCTTTGATTGCAGGTATTGATCAAGGAAGTTTCAGCTAGATTAAGAGTGATGGGAACAACAATAGAAGAGGAACGAGACCGAAGGATCACAAGTAGGTCTTTATCCCTTCTATCTTTCTGTCTATTTTAGATAAAATAACATTTACCTTTCTTTTTTTTTTTCTGAGTGAAGGGACACCGCACTCAGGGAAGACTAGCTTATCCGTAGATTAGAATTCCTCATAACACCTTCTTAAATTCCTTCAACATTATTTTTTTATCATTTCTCCTCTGTCGGCAATGTCTCTTAGTTGCAATGTTAGACACTTTCTCATGAAAATATTCTCTTGTCTCTAGAGTACTTGGTGTAGCTCCCCCTCTCACTATATCTTCACTTGAATTCACGTTCCTCATCTTATATCTGCTACCTTATGCACCATTAGCTTCTAATTCTTCTTCCAATCATGGATTTATGTTTTTCTAGGTAGCTGACACCTAACTCATGTTTCTTTTACCTTTGTATATCTAATAATATTTTCAATATTAATGAATTTATTTTTTCTTTCTTCTTTTGAGCTTTGACAATATTTTCATTGTCGTCCTTACAAATTCTCAATTTAGCCCTTAAACTTCGAATGGTAACCATCCAATTAGGGGAATCTTCCTCTCTCATTTTCCCAATTTAGTGTTTTCCCTGACAATGTTGGGATCTATCATTGTTATGTTGCACCATTATGCTGCTCATTCCTTGATTTCCATGTTGTTTTTTCATGTCTTATTATGTGTTGTCATATACACATGTGTGTTATTTAAATCAAATACAAATAGACATATTTGTCCATCACCTTGGCATGTGTTGCACTAAGCATGTTGATTTAGAACTAACTAAGACATTCAATATCATGTTAGTATGTTCATTAGAAAACAATCAATATATAAGCAATTTTTCATGTCAATAGTCACATTAATTAACATTATGAAATCAACACGCATATGCATATAACAATCAATGATCAATCTAAATGTTATTCTCTGAAATTCGTAATAGAGCTTCTAGCATTACCCTTCTAGCCCCAATAATTCTAAGTGTTAAACTTGGGAAGTATAATACCACTCTATAACACTCCCTCCCACCCCCCCTGGACTTTCTCGAGTTGTGTGAGGTGTTATATTTTAATTAAACCAACATACATGGTATGTGATGAAGATGGGTTTACAAAAATAATCTTTTTTTCAACCTTGCGGAAGTAAATTTTGATATTACCATCGGATTGAGCTCATTGATATTTTCTGGTGATATATATTTTTATCAAAATTTCACTCCCAGATCAAAAGTTATGACCATTTAAATTTTGGCCAACTACATGTGGTATCCACATGTCGCCCATGTGGAACTACCATGTCATCACTGACAGTCCATCACCTCTCATGGATCTTACGTGAAATCCACATAAAATTCCTCTAATCCTATCAATGCCCACTACATAGACGTAGGGTCGTGCCATCCACCAACCCGACCCATCATTATTTTCAACTATTCTCCATTATAATTGATTCACCTAACCACATAATATTGGTCACAACTCCATCCAACAATTCCTAGTGTAGAGGACCTAGTGGGATTTTCTCGTGCATACATCATCCCAATACTAACTCCTTACAAGAACACACAAGTTAAGGAACCCGGTGGGATATCCCTGCGAATACGTCATCTAAACCCCAACACCTTCCAATAAACCATAAGGTAAAGAACCCACTCGAATTTCCCTACACATACATAATTGTGCCCCGACCCCTTCTAACAACCGACAAGGAAAAGAACTTGGTGGATTTCCCTGGACATACGTTATCCTAGACCTGGCTCCTTATAACAACTTGATGGGCCTTCCCCATGCATACGTCATCCTAGCAACAAGTCATTCCATCCATCCTCAGGGAAAAGAACCCAAATGGCTTTCCCCACTCATATTTTATCCCATCCATGGGTCATTCCATCAACACCCCGTTTCAAATATAATTTAAGAGTTTGTTCGTAGTAGGCCACAAACATGTCATCTCAACCATTGGTCCTTCCCATTGCACCTATTTCTAACTAAAGAGAACTGAGTGACACAAAAAATGCATTAAATGACATTTTTCCAACAATGAATAAAAAATGGTGACCACTCTAAATTCCAATTCTCTGATCTTATGAAACAAGGGCCTAAGGTTGAGAGGTCACAAATGGTGAAAGATTTACTATATCGAGGTAAAGAACCTCTAAACACTTGAAACAATAGTTTCAGATACAATAAAGAGGCTAAGCCCCAACACCAATTCACATTTCACACATAAATTAGCAAGGGGGTTACACTAGATGCTCAATCCATACTAGTCTATTGTTAAAATGATTCAGGAAATTATATTTTTTCATGTGGCTAACTCTATAGCTTAAGACAATGAAAACAACACAAAGCTCTATGAAACCAACATAACCTTAAGAACATATAAGCAAACACTCATGATAAGCATATAGGAGTATCAACATTCATCTATTGACAGTGTTAATCCACACACATTCACATCACATATTAGACATTATTAATCATCCATGACACAAGTATATACATGAGCAAATACAATTATTTTATTAACTTGAATGGATAGAAACGAAGGGAGGGACTTCAACTCTCCACCCAACCTTAATCCAGCTACATTTTAGTCTTTCTTACAATTGACCACCCCCAAGCTAGATTCAAAGTATCAGGAGTAAATTTCTCAAGTAAATTTCATTTCGAGATAAAGTCAACAAGGCAAGAGAGGGAGTTCATTGTCTAGGTGGTTTATTAACTGCCTCACACAGTAAACATCACAATGACTCTTCTACCTCTCTAAAATCGATCACAAGTATTCATCAAAGACTTAATGAAGTTCTGAATAGTCCAGGAGAATGATCTCACTCTAAGGGTGGTTTCTCAACTACATTTTCAATGCAAGCACTATTGGAATTTGAATCCCACTATTGAGGTGGTTTATCAGTTTACTTGGAAATCACTTAAGTAGTTCATCAGTCTCCAGGGAAGGCACATACTAGTTTATCAACCCATTTCATCAAGTTCCTAAGTGTCTCATCATATGAGGTGGTTCATTAGCCTTCCAACAATCACCTTAATGGTTTATCAACCCATTCAACAAGCCCTAAGTGGTTTATCGACTCTCTAGATAAAACACTCTAACTTTTTATCAACTTATTTAGCAAGAACTAAGTGAGTCATTGTCTCCACCAAGTCTTCACTAGCCAATAAAACATTGACATAAAACCACTAGCCACATCAAATTTATAGGGAATAACGTCCCATCATAAGGTTGTGTCTCGAAGCAACTTCTACTCGAAATGTAGTGCTCCATTGATCCTTCTCTTCCATTGTCTCCTCTATGTATTGTTCTTTCTCTGCATGTTTTGCATATGTTATGTAATAATGACCATATAGTCATATAACTTTCATATTGTTTATTGTTGATTGCCACTACTTTGTCAATTGTACTTTTATGGCGGGAAATTTGATGATGACAAAAAATGTTGTTGTTGCTTTCTTGATTGACTTGAACTTGTTATTTTTTTGTGTTATTGTAACTACCTTGATGGTAGTTCATTTTTTGTGTTTGACCAATGTGATGGTGATGGTGTTTATAAATCTTCATGAATGTTGTTGTACTTATTTTGAGCTGAGGTTTCCATACTTGCAAGCCTCATTATTCATTTGGTGGTTGATGTTGTTGCTTCTGTTTGAATTATGTGTTTTGGTTCTTTACTAAAACCTATCTGAAGATTTTATGAAGTGGTTGTTACTGTTTCCTTTTCTTTTGGCTATGAAACATCTTCTACTTTAGAGTTCAACCAAGCTCACTAAGGTTTGTTTTCTATCCTCTTTAGAGTGTTGGTACTTCCTAATTAAAGAAGGATTTTTTTCTTCCCATTCAGTGAATCATTATAGGATCTAAAATTTCATCTCTATACTTATCTGAGCACTGACATCTTTCTCTCTTTGGAGAGGGATTCTTTTCACTATGCATTTTTCTCCTTTTCTCCACTTACGAGAGTTTATACTTGTGTACCTTATCAGGCATTGTTTCTGAGGCCCAATTTTTCTTTATTTTTATTCCTTGTGTTTCGCTTTAATGGGGGAATTAGTGTTGGTATTTTCCAACACTCATTTTCCCATGACCTAACTATTGTAAGTTATAAACTCATGAAGGGTTGTTATCTACCTAGTCTTCACCGTTATCTTTAGCCGACATTGGGTCTCCTCCATTGTTATAAATGGATGACTTAGAACTCTATGTATTTTTACAATATGGTGAGTAACACAAAACTCTTATAAGAGAAGACTTGTAACTATACCAATGAACCCGCCATCACAACATACGTCTCCTAAACACTCTTTTAGCTTATAAATCAAGGAAAACTTTAGAGGTCAAATTTCGCAAATGGGCTAATTTTCCATGTTTTTCCCAAAAAAAATTACTTAATTTCCATTTTTTCTATATATATTTTGCCCAAATTTTATAGGATAAAATTATTTTACATTAAAAATCGCAAAAAAATTATAAAACTATATAAAAACATTAGAAATTTGAATATATTTGTCATGCATAATAAAATTCAATAAGATTCCCTAAAATTTCACTTTCAAATAAATTTCCATCCTTAAAATTTTTTGTTATTAATATATTTATATATGCCAAAAAAAAATTCAAATAAAAACATAAATAATGATAATGAACATGTTGTTGCTAAGGCTACTCAAAATTTGGACCATTTTTGGATTTGTGGGTATCCTTGTGCATGGCCATGTTAATCTTTTGTGTATTGTTCCAATTTTATCAATGTCTCCGAATAGACATTGTTATTGCTTAGGCTACGTGTTTACTACCTATGTAGTAATATTTCCCTATTTTCAAGAGTACATATCCCGTGTTTGACATTTTTCATTACTTATTTTTAGGAGACGTTATTTTCGTAGCAATATATGGACCAATGTGTGAAAGTTTAGGTGAGAGTAAACGGAGTTAGATGCCCAAAATTGACTTTTCTAGAAGCATACATAGGTGCCCTCAACGGTTGATTAGGACTTTCGTGGAAACTTAAATGAAGGATGACATCAAATGACTTGTATAAAATTTATCGCAAACTGAAGTAGTTGTCCTGTACGTAAACTTTATGTCCGAAGAGATGGTTGTTGGCAGCAACCAGTCTACCCTTGACATGCCTTTATAAAAACTTTCAAAACCATGCCGGAGATAAAGAACGAGGAATAGATCTTGAAATACACTCCAAGCTTTTTTTAATGTGTTACTGTACCAATTTGGTACGAACTATATCCACTAAATCAAGATAGAGAATCAAACATGTTATTCGAACGCGAGTGGAAAACCACATAACGATTATCCCCACCACCATACAAATGACAAATGGGATGTCTAACCAATGTAATGTGATGCACGCATTCCTTGCTTTGATTTCATTCAATTTTACATGGTTGTATTCAAGACAGAATATTTGTTGTGGACTTACAGAGCCTTTTGACTATGAAGAAATCAGATGTTGGGTTATCAGATGTCAAAGGATGCACTATCTGTAAATCAACATTTGACTTCACAGCCAATGCGTCTGATCACGCACAACGTTTACTTCTCCCATAGTGCGTCCGATTGGCCAAACGCACACTGATCTGCAAATTCATGGCCAGTGAATTAGTCAATGGATGGGTATGAATCACTTATAAATACACCTTTATTTCCCCTTTCTTATCACTCACCTGGTCTCTCAAGTTTCCAATATTTTTGCAGCCAATCTCTTGTTACGTTTATCTCCATAAATAAAGTCGTCCATTACCTTATTCTTCTGCAGAGGTCACACTATATTTTCTCTATATTGTCCCCTCCATCGAAGTTGAGGCGTCTATTGAAATTCTAACATGGCAGCCACTGTGGTGTATGGCACGATGATATGTGTTTTGCTAATCTCTGCGCTCGTTCCAACAACGTTTTCGAGCCCTAATTTTCTCCGTGAAGCCACTGTTAACTCCAAAATTAAGGACACGTCCAATACAAATAAAATATCTGAAGCTTATATCAAACAAGCCAATAAAGCACCCACCATTGTCATTAGTCTGTCGGATGATAAGCTACCAAAGAATGGTTATACTCCCTCAGATCCTTCAGCCTGCCATAACATGGTGATAGACACCGTAGGCCCTGCACGATATAGTTGCTGATGCAGATTAAGCTGGTCAATTCACCAATTATTATTCACTTCATATCTCCTGAACTACGACATGGGATTGGAAAAAGAGATGATCAATTAACTCCAAAGCCTGTTATCAAGATAAGGTTATATAGTTGCATTCATACCTTGGAAAGATTAAGATGTAATTCAAGGATTACTCTAGATACCCACTACTGGTTCCATTGCTTTGTGTGTTGATCCGCTTGCATTAATCCATAAATATGTACTTTGCACGAAAGAGCGTTCATTTTCACAGAAAGTACTTTCCATAAGATAAGGCGCACATTAAATCTGAGAAACCATTTGTGTGGTTACCTCTGTTTTTTATGAACAACCTCGCTATTCCTTTAAAGAATTTTAGTGGGATATTTTATGGGCCAGTCCGCAAAGGACATGTTTTATAATAGCTTGACTTAAATTTGGATAATTTCATGAAACAGAACGCAAAAGTTCATTAAGAAGGCATTCGTGGTGGAAATTTCTTGAATTAATTGGAAATCTATCTATATTGTTAAACACAAAAATATTATAGATCTTCTGAGTAATTGGCAGACTATTACCTCCTGCGAATCTGGTGTATACGTTTTCTCTTTGTCAACTTTTTTGATCAACCCATAGTCCATGCTGTGGATAAGGCTTTTCATACATAGAAAGACAGCCACTCCCACTCTATACAACGGATATCTGAATAGAAAAATTGGTGAAGGGTACCGAATAAGATTTCATGGTATATATGAAATAGTTTTCGCTAACCCATTACTAATATTCTAATCAAATCCAGACCGAGACGATGGAGATGTCCATCCTTATTCTGATTCTGATCGTAGATTAAGTAATTGGTAGGAGCACTACAAAGTCAACCATCAACTTAACTGTGTCACTAAGCTATCTCATGATCATAAAAATCTACAGTCTAGATAAACTCACTACAATAGAAACCGAATAACCTCAAGACATAAAGACATGTAAAGCAATCGGAAAATGCATTGCAATATTTCAAATGATTTTGAATCATGACACAAGCTCTAAAATAACTAAAGTGTAAGAGTATTTCATTACTCACATTGTTGTGTTAATGTATATAGAAAGTCTTTATTATATAGAAATGGAGGAGGCCCATTGTCGATTAAGGATAAATACGACAACTAGACTGATGCAAGTCCTATGTGAATTTACAACTCACCATACTTAGCTCATAGGGAAATGAGGCGTTGGAAAAACCAACTCTAACAGCCCCCCTTAAGCAAAACATAGGGAGTAACTAAAGAAAAAAGACAACAAAGAATGGGTCCCTACAATGAGGCATGATTAGGTACTCATGTACAAACTCTCATTAGTGGAGAAAGAGAGAAAAAACCGTAGGAAAAAAATTCTCCCCAAAAGAGAGAAATATTTCAATGCTCAAATTATCATGAAGTTGAAATTGTAGATCCCATAACGATCCACTAAATGGAAAGAACATAGGCCTACTCCAACCAAGAAGTATGAAATGTTGAAGTACCAAAATTCTGAAGATGAGAGCCATGAAACCTCAATGAGGTCGGTCAATCTTTGAAGTAGGATTTTTGTAGAGACACAAGGGTGGCAAATTGTAGGTTTTCACCCTGTACAGTAATTATCTGCAAACGAATTCTTAAAAATAGAAAATAAACAATAGCGAGAGCATAAAACATAAAACAAATATGCACAGATATTTTTCCTCTGGATCCCAAATCTGGATTACCAGCTTGATTTTTCATTATATTCATTTTAGTGTTACAACACATATATGTACATGCCGAAACATTCATAATTCCCAATCCATTAACCCTAGATTAGAACATAATTTTAGTTACCTTGACCGGATCTACAAAATACCGGGGGTCGAAATCCATCATGCCCCAAAACCATGTGCAAACCCATGCACAAAACCATAAGTGGGTCCGCCCACTAAAAAATAAGGAAAAAAACAATTTTCTGGGGCATTGCCCTGCCCCCTGCGGACCCCTAGATAGAGGGGGTTGCCACCGCCCATGTGACCCCCGCCCCCCCCCCCCCCCAAATTGCACCCAGTGCAACTTACATGGCCCCCTGTGACCCCCCCTGTGCATGCGACTAATCGTGGAAAGAATATAACACATACCCAACATTCTTCCACTTGTTTTATTTCCGCAAGGGGCCACAGGAGAGCTTAGTCATTAGTCTAGCCCTGCAACACCCATTGTTTCTCTACACCAATAGAACTTCTCAGTGCTAATAGACTTTGTCAATGCATCTACAAAATTCTTCAAAGTGTCCACCTTTACCAAAAACACCTTTTTATCCTCAACCATATCCTCACAAAGTGATATTGAACATCAATGTGCTTTGTCTTTGAATGATAAACAAGGTTCTTAGCCAAGAAATTGAACAGACTATCCTTATAGCTCGTTGCACCGACCCTATACTTGAACACAATATCTGCAACCAAACTGCTTCCTTGCTTGCATGAGTGGTTGCCATGTATTTTACCTTTGTAGTTGAAAGAGCCACTAGAGACTATCTTTTACTAATCCAACTAAATGCACCTCCAAATAGGCTAAAAACATACCCACTTGTAGATATTCTTTGGTCCATATCACTAGCCCAGTCTGCATCAAAAAAACCACAGATGTCCAAAACTCTGTCCAATCCAGCTCTTCCCTGGTAGCACAAACCATAATCACTGGTGTCACGCAAATATCTGAAAACCCACTTCACTGTTGTCCAGTGCTCCTTTCCTGGTTCAGACATAAATCTGCTCAATACTCCCAATCCATGTGCAATGTCTTGTCTAGTACAGACCATTTCATACATCAGGCTACCCAATACACTTGCATATGGAACATGGGACATATCCTCCTCTTCTTCTTGTGTCATGGGACACTGTTCAACAGACAGCTTTACACCTACATGAATAGGGACTTTCATTGGTTTACTATCTTGCATATCGAACCTCTGCAATATTGTCTCAACATACTTCCTCTGGTTTAACTAGAGCTTCCTCTTTGCCCGTAATTTCCATGCCCAAAATATAGTTTGCACTAAGATCCTTCATGTCGAATTTGGAGAACAATTGGGTCTTCAAATCATGTATATTTTTTTTTTCATTTACAATCAGCAACATATCATCCACATACAAGACCAAATAAATAACATGGTCACCAACTAATTTAAAATACACACAGTGATCCTCTTTTCTTGTAGTGAAGCTAAGTTCCCGTATATAGGTATCAAATTTATGATGCCACATCCTTGGTGACTGTTTTAAACCATACAGAGATTGTTTTAACTTGCATACTAGTTCTTTCTTACCCTTCACCGTAAAGCCTTCAGGTTGCTTCATGTATATCTCCTCTTCCAGATCCCCATGAATAAATGTTGTCTTCACATCCATCTGCTCTACCTCAAAATAAAATGTAGCAGCAACAGATAAAAGTAATATAATAGAAGTAACCTTGGCAATAGGAGAAAAAAATATCACCAAAATCAATTCCCGACACCTAGGAATAACCTTTTCATACCAACCGAGCTTTGTATTTCTGCACCTTACCTTCTACATTTATCTTCTTCTTAAACACTCATTTTCTCCTAATGGGCTTCCTTCTAGCCGATAACTCCACTAGATCCCATGCCTCATTTTTGTGCAAGGATGTCATTTCATTAACCATGGCCTCCTTCCAGAATTTTCCATTCTTTGAATCCACTTCCTCCCTGATAGTTCTGGGATCATCATCAATGATAGCTAAATTAAAATTTGAACAAAAAGAAAACAGACTATACCTTTCTGGATGCTTTCTTTCTCGAGTTGATCTTCCCACAGCTGGAGTTTGTGGCTCTTCCTCTTCTGAATCTTTTTCTGTTGTAGAGTCTGACTCATCCTCCTTTAGATAAAACTCTATCTTCTCAGGTTCCTTTGGTAGGACTTCATGTTTAACAACATCTTTCACCTCTCCAAACACCACATCTCGTGTACACAACCTTCCTTGTTTCTGGGTTCCAAAGCTTGTAACCTTTTAAACCATCCTTACACCCAATAAAGATGCACCTTTCAGATTTATTATCCAAATTGGCCATTTTCTCCTTTGGAACATATACATATGCATCACATCCAAATACCCTCAGATGTGAAAGAGAGGGTTTCTTACCATTCCATACCTCATGTGGAGTCTTATCCTCCAACGCTGATGAAGGTGAACTGTTAATTAGGTAACATGTAGTCTCTACTGCCTCTGCCCAAAATTCATGTCCTAACCCGGTAATACTGAGCATGCTTCTTTCCTTTTCCATCAGCATTCTGTTCATTATTTCTGCAACTCCATTTTACTGAGGTGTGTATGGAGTAGTCTTTTGCCGTTCTATACCACACTTCTTACAGAACTCTTCAAAATCCTTCTTGCAGAACTCTCCACCATTATCTGTCCTCAACACCTTTATCTTCTTCTATGTGTGGTTTTCCACCAGAGCCTTAAATTCTTTAAATCTGTCAAAGACTTCATATTTCTTCCTCAAGAAATATATCGATGTATTCCTTGAGAAATTATCTATGAATAAAACATAGTGCACAGACTTTCCCAGTGATGGAACCGACACAGGTCCAAACACATTACTTTGCACAAGCTCTAATAACTTGTTCTCCCTCTTAGCACCAGAAGGAAAACTCACCCGATTCTACTTCCCATATACACAATGTTCACAAAAATCGAAATCCAGAGAGAAATTAGTCATACCTTCTACCATACCATTACCATGTAGTACTCGAAGGCCCTTCCCTCCAATATGTTCAAGCCTTTGAAGCCATAGCATGGTCTTTTCTCCAGAGACCGCTAGGCTTTATGCTCCAATTTCAGGAATCACAAAACTATTGCACCCATCAATAATAGTGCTACCCTGAAGCTTGTACAGAGTTCCAATCTGAACTCCTCGCATTAATACCAGTGCTCCTCAAACCATCTTGTAGGTATCTTTCTCGAACACTATTTTTACACCTGCATCATCCATCTTGCTTACAGAAATCAGATTTCTAGCCAATGTAGGAATATGCATAACACCAAGAAGCATTCTAATCCTTCCACCTTGTAGTTTCAACTTGAATTTTCCACGTCCAACAATTTCGGCCTTCCTATCATCTCCTAAGAAGACATCACCACCATCATACTTCTCATACTCGCAGAACCACTCCCTATGGGGAGTGAAGTGAAAGTATGCACCTGAGTCAATCAACCATGCCTCATAATCTACATGTGTATTTGAAAAAGAAGCCAAATACACATCCCAACCTTCATCCGAGGTGTTTTTTTCCTCTATAGAAGGAGAATCATCAGATCCCTTTCCTTTCTCAAGAGCTTTAAATATGTAGTCCTTTTTGTAGTGCCCTGCCTTTCCACATTTCCAACACACATTTACATGATTTCATGGAGATTTATATCTCCCTATAGATTGAGATCTCCCACTCGAATTTATTTTTTATTTTTATTTTTATTTTTTTAATTTTTTAATATTTTATATTTTTCTGGGACCTCCCTCGTACAAATAAGGCATCTCCATTTTGGCCCTCCATATTTCTCCGCCTAATTTTCTCTGACAATAAGGCTGATAAAATTTCATCAAAATTCAAGGTAGTTGTATTGCTACCTATTGCAATACCAAACTGTCCCACGAATCTGGTAGAGAACACAACAAACTGATGCACTTATCTTCATCTAAGATTTTAATATCAACAGATGACAACTGATTTACCACATTATTGAAGGAGTTCAAATGCTTTGTCACCGAGTCTCCATCCTTCATCCTCATGTTATAAAAATTTTTCCATAGGAACAATTTATTCACTTGAGACTTAGATTGGTACAAAGTCCCTAATTTGACCCACAAAGTCTTCATCGTAACTTCGCCAGATACATTCAACAATACCGAATCTGAGATACACAACTGTATTGTGCTCTTTGACTTCTGATCCAACTTCGCCCAGTCTTCATATGACATTATCGTTGGTTTAGTATTCGGATCTACCGCGATCCATTGATCTTTATCCACCAGCAGATCCTCCATATTGAGCTTCCACAACTCAAAAATCTAAACATTAAATTTCTTAATCTCTATCTTTCCACTGCTCACCATATTCTTTCACCACAAGAATAGATCCTACAGCCCTCCCACTGAACAGGGTCTACTACAAGCCCAAGAAAAAAACTCCTCAGCAGCAAAGGCATCCCCTTGAAGCCGAAAAAACTCTGATACCAAATGTAGTTTTTAACCCTGTACAATAATTATATCCAAATGAATTCTTAAAAACATAAAATAAATAATAGTGAGAGCATAAAAAATATAACATATATACACAGAGATCTTTCCCTTGGATCCCAAATCAGGACTACCAGCTTTATTTTTCATTATATTCCTTTTAGTGTTACATCACATATATACATGACGAAGCATTCATAAACCCCAATCCATTAATCCTAGATTAGAACATAATTGTAGTTCCCTTGACCGAATCTACAAAATACCAGGGGATGAAAACCATCATGCCCCAAAACCATGTGTAAACCCATGCACAAAACCATTGGTGGGTCCGCCCACCGAAAAATAAGGAAAAAAAAATTCTTGGGGTGTTGCCTTGAACACGGTGCAGGGGGCTACCCACCCCCTAAAAAACCTTGGATAGGGGGGGCTATCACCCCCCTGTAACCCCCCTACATGTGCGAATAATCGTGGAAATAATATAACACAACCATTATCAACTTACCCAAAAAAATCTTCGAATAAACTAGGTGTTTGTAAAGAACGAGGACAAAGGCTTCAAACAAAAGCAACACCAGCAACCAACAAACAAACAATGAGGTCTGTAAGTATGGAAAATTTGGTACAACAACACTCCTGAAGTTTTATAAACATTGTCACAATCAAACTGATAAAAAAAAAAAACGACAATTGTCAATAAAGAAATGATAACAATATCTTCCACCATCTAACTGCCCCCCCAAAACATAACTATGGAAGGAGAAAGAATCATCAGTCTTTGTTTTTAGAAAATTCCCCATTTGAAGCATAACTAAGGGAACAATGATAATAAAAAACAAACAAATCATCAAAAACAATGATATGAATTTTTCAAGAATTGGTTCAAATGATGTCACAACCATTCATCGATCCATCCTTAGTCGAACATGATGGTCCTCCATAATTCATTATTTCACGTATCTTTTGTAATGATTTAAATGAAGGACTAGTATGTGACCAAGAATGTTGGGTCTTGGGTGTTTTCTTTTGATGAGGATGTGGAAAAGGTTGAGTTCTTGAGGACTCAAAGTTTAGTGAAACAACATTGTCATTTGGAATGACATTTGGAGCCATCTCAACCATTTTTTTGTCATAATCAACAAGAGAATTTTCTTCAAGCACCTCACAGTTGGATGTAGGTGATTAGGCATCAACAAGATCATATCCAAGACATGCTCTTGATGCATTCACTACATGGTTAATAGTTGCAACAATTCCCTGTCCATTCTTCACAAGTCCTCCTCCAATATATCCCAATTTTCTCATCAATCAAGACCCAATACCAGTAGTATGGTTTTCAAAATTGGGTGTGAAAAAGGCATGTGATGAGTCATGACCATCAACATGAGGATTCTAGAATTCAACATCATCAAGTGTGGGATAAGGAGAGCTTGGCACTTTAACATCAACTATCCCCATCTCATATTTATGAAGAGAACTAACTTCCAATTCAAGTTCCTCCTTAGACTCTTGCAACTTCTAAGTAACCTCATCCTTCTCAATTAGTTGTTGATACAATGCATCATATTATTATTTCGAAAAAATATATTGCTCCATCATTTTTTATTTTAGATAATCAATCTCCATAATGTGTTGATTATTTTTCTCTTCTTGAGTTGTTTTTTCAAATTTGATTCAGAAAAATACTCAGCTTCCTCCTACAAGTCATCAAGGAGATCAATCTTGTCTTGAAATTCATCTGCAAGCATCTGGAAATATTTTCCCATGGTTGAATCCAGATGGTCAAGCTTTTGGATTTTTTCAGCGATTGAAGTTTTCAACCTACTTTTAAGTGTTACATTTTCTACTTGCAAAAGGGCTAGCACTAACTACAATTGAAGAACCTCTTTATGAAGTTCATCCACCGCCTTCTTCTCATGAAGCCCTTTCAATATTTTACCCATATTGAATAATGTTTTGTGTCACAACAAGCTAATTAAATAGTAATAATATTTTCCAATAGTATCTTCCCAGATTCTTCTTTTTACTCCAACCAATCATTTTTTCCCAATTCTCCTTTTAACCAAAAACAATTTCCACAAAATTTTAAAAAAAAATTAAAAACCTTCTTCCTTTTTTTTTAAATACGTCTTTCTCTTGTTTAAAATATTTATATGGGAAAACAAAATTTGGGAAATTAAAAAATACAGAACCTCAATTTTTCAAGGGCTTGCGATGACCAATGTGCCGTGTCAACATCACTTTTCGTTCTTAGCTCTAGAGAATTACAATGCCTTTTCACCATATTCATCTCCATTCATATATCTTGAGTTGTCCTTTCCTTTCCCCTAGTTGTTCCTTGCTATATTGATGATGGGAAGTTGCAGTGGTGTTTGAAAACCAACATCTCCATCTTAATGGGGAACGTCGACCTTGGCGAAGTTCATAGTTGTGCTTCCTTCGTCGCTCTAACTCCAAATGCATTTCCCGACGATGCCACCTTAGGAATCATATTGTTATTATAATATGGTTTTACATGGATGTTGTTGCAGCCTATACTAATTTTTAGTCTAAAATTTTCTCTGATACCATGTAAGAGTGTGACCAAAAGAGATCAGATAATGAAATATTAGCATTCAATGGAAAAATTAAAAAAAATCGGTGCAAAAATGAACTTGAAACTGAGGCTATGAAAAAGTCGTGGGTTTCAAACTCATATATAACTAGAAATAATCATAGAGAACAACAACTCAAATCTCATAGATTGAAACCATATATCTTAGATATATTTGTAGATCTCGAAGAAATTTTGAGACCTCACTAAAATAGAAACCTCATCCAAGATCTTAAAATTTACTAATCTCAAAAATAATTAAGCAGGATATGAATCACATGCTCTGATACCATGTAAGAGTATTTTATTCCTCACATTGTTGTGTTATTGCACATATAAAGCATCCATTATATAGTAATGGAGGAGGCCCAATGTCAATTAAGGATAACTACGACAACTAGAGAGATGCAAGTCCCTATGTGAGCTTACAACTCACTATACTTATCTCATAAGGAAATGAGGCATTGGAAAAACCAACTCTAACATAACAAAATAAAGTTTACGAGTAGTGTGTCCTATCTTAACATCATAAAACCAAGATCTAGAGCCACTCAAATTTACCTAATACCTCTACCGAAGATTGTAGGATGGTTTTATATTGTGTTTAAGAACATGAAACATATTATATATGAAAGAAGGAATCCCATTTTCATTTGAGTTTATATAGTTGATTCTTATCTTGTATTTAAAATTGAGATAAATATGTTTTTCATTTTCTTAATCATTTTCACATCCAACAAGTATAGAGTTTACTTTTACTCCATGTGTATTGGATGCACAAAATTCACAATCGACATAAAAATTTCAGTCACCAATAACATATATTAAAAAAATGCTATATATTAAAGTACCGTTACATTTAAGCATGTTCGTTATTGACAAGGAAAATTTCCAAGAAGGATTCCTATTGGATAGTATATAACCAAAACAACTCAATTACTTGCAACTGGAGTATTCATGGCAAGGTAACAAAGTTGGAGAAATAATGGAGAAATTAGTTATTAGGATATTCATTTAGAGTGTGATTGGAGGTTGTTAGGATTGTTTTTTATAATTAGATCTTTAGATCCTACTTTCTGAGAGTTTGGTCAAGTTGATAAACCATATTATATTCTTGTAAATTTAATTGGATCCTAGATTGATTAACTGAAGAGTGAGTGTGGGCAAAGTCTCTATGTGAGCGTTGCCTCACCATTTCCAATTATTTTTGTTGCTTATATTTTATGTTGGTATCAGAGTGTTAGGTGATAGCTCAGTAAATTTGTGCATAGGTTATGTTGTGTGTTTAATTGTGAATTATTGTGTTGCATGTCATGTGTATCCTAAAGCATTGTGCTCTATGTATCTAGAAAAGAAATAGGAAAATGACAACGTGTTTGAAGAGTTATTGCTTCATTGTTTAATCCTCGATAGCGCAAATCATGTGGAAAGTTGTTCGAAATGGAGAGCATTGTGTTTATTTGTTCAACAATGGAATTTTTGGTTGTTGATCTGTGCAAGAGTTGTTGGAGCATTGGATAACACTTTCGAATTACATGTAATGTGTAGCAGACCAGTGATTGGGTTGCTCAAAATCTATGTTCACCCAGTGCAATTTCTTTATAGTGTGGGAGAAATTTTTTGTTTGTTGTAGATTTGGCTTTGTGGAAGAGGTAAAGTGGTGCATAGGTGATATGAATATATTTTTAGACTTCTTCGACAATGACCCTTTTTATGATCACTTTTTCATGAGTCTGTTCGAAATAATTTTTGGGTCAGATAGTATTTTTTATTTTGAATAACACTATAAGGAAAATATCCTTTAGCAGATGTTTTTGAGGAAATCCTTATAAAAATATCCCAGATATATGTTTGTAGCAAATGTTACTAGAGGAGGTTGGTGGGTGGAGGTTTTTGCGGATGTTTTTCTTCCGATGCATTTATTATCCTAAACCGCACCGATGCATTCAACTAGAGAAAGCACCGATGCGTACAAAAAATTGGCACACCGGGACATCGTGCGCTCGGTAAAAACCCGCCCGATGCATCTCATTACTGTAGTGCACCGATGCTCTACAAAGATTTCACACTGGTGCATCCTAAAACCCCGTACCAAAACTTAAACAGCTCGGTGCGGTTTTAAGAAACCGCCCTAGTGTGCCTATAAAACACACGCACCGGAACATAGTTAAATAAAAAAATATATTACAGCCAAAAATCTTCCTTTTGCACTTTTCAATGCTCCAGATCTCTCAAGCACCAGTGCAAATTTACCTTGTGTGAGGCACCCTGTCATCGGTGCTCCCATTGCACGCACTGCTAATGTCCATTGCTCACCATCTCCATTTAAGATTTTGAAAAATGGTGGGCAAATTTAGTTTCGCAAATTTTACAGCCAATATGCCTCTTTGATGGCCAAATGTACATGTATTTTACTTGTTTTTCCATAATTAAACCCTTTAGCAGATTATTTTTCTAAAATAGCTTTAAATTCACCTTATTTTTAAAAAAAAATCCCACCTAGTGCGTTTGAGCCATTTGGCTCGCATAGGTTCACGGTGCTGCCTGTAAATTTATAGGCCGCACCACAACCAATGCTAATGGTATCCACACCGGTTCCGAGGCAGTACCGAAATGGCACATCGTGATTTTTTAAAATTATAAAAATTGTGGTGCCATCGGTTACCCAGCTGCACCATTGACCATATTGAATTGCGGGGATGTGATGCGTTGACATAAATATCCACCTCGGGGCGAATAATTTTGTCATCGCACTACCCCCCTGAACTTGACATAGTGAACAGTGCGGTCATGTAAACGACCACACCATTGACTATGTAGTGATGTCAGGATGGCAGTGTGCTTCCTAAACTATACGCCCTGGGTTGTATAGATTGGTCAGCGCACTACCCTCCTGACACTGGTACATATTCAACGATGCGGTCTATTATACCACCGCACCACTAAACTTGCAACAATGCCAAGAGGGCGGTGCACTGAAAATTTTCAGGTGCATCGCCTCTGGTGTGCAAAAAAAAAGACGCACCGTTACTGGTGCATGCCTATTTTTTTGTGGCGCACCGACTGATTTTTTTTGTTTTAAAAAAAAGAAATTATATATGTATATTCCTAAATACATGTCTCATTTAATAAAAAAATTGTATTTTTATATGTCAATTATTCAACGACGTCAAAGGAGAGAAGAGAGGGAACAACATCAATAATAGGTGGACCAATATAACATGGTTCGCTTGTGGGAGGCACAAGAGAGGTAGAGAGATACGTACCCTTGCCCTATTACAACTTCCACCCAGGGGCTCCTAAGGGATATAAGCCTCATCAAGTTCTATGAGGAGGCTACATCCCTAAAGGTCCATGGTGGGTTTTTGCGATAGCTTATCTGCAGGTGGAATGCCCACCTACAGGCTTTCTGGATTGGTCCTAACCAGTGGTACGCGCCCACTGAGGAGGACATCTATTTCATTACTGGCCTATCGAGGAGAGGGGTGGATTTTCCCTCATTCCCAGAGGTCCCCACTGGCTATGCAGCAGGGAGTAAGTTGGTGTACTCCCAAAGATACATTAGCACGAATATACTGTCTCCTACAGATTTTCAGGTCTCTGGAAGTCAGTTATGTATTGCTTCATTTGGTGGAGAGGAGGTGACATGCCTCTCACTACTGATTTCGACCATTGCACACCATACCAGCGACGAGAAACACATTAGTTTCCCACTTCTATTTTATGTTGATTCTTTATTACAGGCTCCATGACTTGTGAGGTGGTCTGCCATTTTTTTGCGGCAGTTTTGTACAGCTTTAGATAGATTTCGTGCTCAGGCACAAGGGAGGGTGAAATTCCCTTTTTCTTCAGAGATATTTTGTTTATTTTTTGAAAGGTTTCTAGAGACGAGGCCTAATTTTGTTTGGCAACCTCGTAGGTTGATGCTGCATGTATGGATGAAGATTTGGGGACATATGATGCCCAGGAGGGGTGAGTCAGAGTTTTCCGCAAGGATATTGCATGATGCACTGGAGTTGCTAGCCAATGTCGATGAGCATCCCTTCATTTTGGTCCCCTGTCTGTATCCTGGTTTGGTTTGGCGAGGGTGTGCCAACGTCCTCTTCATAGATGATGAGCCACCAAATGATAGAGGTAGTATTACAGTTTTATTTAAATTTATTCTAACATGTTATTTAACTTGTTTTGATTAAATTATTTAATGAAATTGTCTAATTATTGTTGTGTACTTATATACATTTTGCAGACATTGGGTCATTTGATGGCGATGAGATGCCACTGCCACCAAATGATCCAGGTGTAGATCATGATGACGATCACAAGATGGCAGATGCCGAGGATTAGACCAGTGCAGATAGACCTGGTCCTCATGGTGCACTGGTACCACCTTTTGCAAGGTGTAGGCCTAACAGTAGAAAGAGGATGTCATTGGGCAACCAACTCTCTACACTATTTTTGGAGGTGGGAGTCATTCCCACCACTGTGAGAGAGATACAAGCCAATGCTAGGCTAGTACAGATGTGGAGAGGCATGTTGCGTCACATGTTCACCCTGATGCGGCATGTCGTAGGAGCTACCAACTTAGTTATGCGATTGAGGAGGGCCCTTCAACGTAGGCGTGGTTGAGACGCAATAGGTCAACATTCGAGCAGCGACACATCATCTGATGATCACGATCAGGGGAGTGATCATCGTTTACCTCGCGCTATAGATGAGCAGCCTGCAACATCAACCAGCAGTCATGATCATGAGTTGTCTGGACCATCCACATTGAGTCAACCTTCTCAACTTACAACATCCAGCATTCATGATCATGAGCAGGCTGGACCAGCCACATCAAGTCATCATGATCAACAACCTACAACATCCAGCAGTACTCATGATCATGAATAGGCTGGACCATCCATGTCAAGTCATCATGGGCAGCCAACAGTTGATATTGATTAGCATGAGGGACCACCAGATCAGCTGGCACGTGATGATCAACATCTATCTGAGCTTGTCGAGGCTACACCATTGACTGAGCAGGTCTCGACTAGTACTACTATTGATGATGTACCACCAACTGATATTTGACATTTATATTACAATTGTATATTTTTGACATTATATATATATATGGTCCATGTATTTTATGTTCATGTTGCAGTTGTACTTAATTTACATGTTGGTGATCATCATGATGTGTATATTGTTAGGTCATGTTAGATATGTTCTTTTAATGTGCAACTTGCACATAGATGTGTATGTGATAGCAGTTATTTAACATGAGATGTATATTTGATGTTTGTGTTGTGATGATGTTATACAATGCTAATTGTGTTTTGTTAGATGATCATGATCACGATGATTAGATGATGTTAGCGAATTTGAATGTGTTTTTTAGTCGAATATGATGTTTGTACGATGGTTATCATGATCATGATGTTTATTTAATTTAATATTAAATCATGATATTTATTAAATACTATGGTGTGATTGTAATTAAAATTTTAATTTTAATTGTATGTAAAATTATAAAATTGTAATTGTAATTTTAATTGTATTTGTATGTAAAATATTTGTAAAATTTTAATTGTAATTGTAATATTTAATTTATTGTGAAATGATTGTAATTGTATTTGTAATTGTAATTTTAATTGTAATTGTATGCAAAATATTTGTAAAACTTTAATTGTAATTGTAATATTTAATTTATTGTGAAATGATGGTAATTGTAATTGTACATATGTAAAATTGTAAAATTGTAATTGTATGTAAAATTCTAAAATTGTAATTGTATGTGAAATTCTAAAATTGTAATTGTAATTTTAATTGTAATTGTATGTAAAATATTTGTAAAATTTTAATTGTATTAATGTGAAACGATTGTAATTGTAAAATTTTAATTGTATGTAAAATTCGAAAATTATAATTGTAAATATTGTAATTGTAATTGTATATGAAATTGTAAAATTGTAATTGTGATTGTGATTGTAATTGTAATTGTAATTTTAATTGTATTTGTATGTAAAATATTTGTAAAAATTTAATTGTTTTAATGTGAAATGATTGTAATTGTAAAATTTTAATTGTATGTAAAAATCTAAAATTGTAATTGTAATGGTATATATATGTAAAATTGTAAAATTGTAAATGTAATTGTAAATTTTATGTAAAATTCTAAAATTGTAATTGTAATTGTAATTCTAGGTGAAATTGTAAAATTGTAATTGTAATTGTAATTTTAATTCTAAAATATTTGTAAAATTTTAATTGTATTACTGTGAATGATTGTAATTGTAAAATTGTAATTGTATGTAAAATTATAAAATTGTAATTGTAATTGTATGTGAAAATGTAAAATTGTAATTGCATGTAAAATATTTGTAAAATTTTAATTGCATTAATGTGAAATTAGTTTATTAAAATTTTTAAATTTTTAAATTTGTAAATTTGTAAATAATTGTAAAATAATAAATCTAGAATAATATGAATTTTTGTAACATAATAAAGTTTAGAAAATAATGCAAATAAATTCATGTATTTTATTATTATCATTATTTTATTACGATCTTACATACCAAAAAAAAGAACTTTATACAGTACGCCATTATTTTTGAGATCAACATGATTGCAAATTATCAAGTGAAATAATGATTTTAACATTAACACAATGCAAATTACCAATTAATTCAAAATACATATTATAATGTTTTGAAAAAAAGAGTATTATAAGTTATAAGGTAATTAATTCCTCTTCTTTATAAAAAATCATCTTAAGAAGTATGAATATTGATGAAATAACACATGTACCATATCAATCTCGATTCTCATGATCACCCTCATTATCTTCCATCTCGCTTGGCATGATAACACTATTGTTCTCAAAAATATGTTTTGATCTAGGGTCGTGTCTCAATACGGACCACCAATCTCTGTCCAACACATCTAGGTAAAAAAAACACATGGTTGTAGTGTTTGGGGAAAACATAGGGCTCCTTAGCTTCATCCCACATCTTTATAGAGTTGATACATATCAGCCTACTATCGCGATATTCCTTTACATTATTCCGATCAAATTTGTCCCACCACTTGCACCTAAAAATAACACATTGTAAAGAAGAAAATACTACTTCAATGATCTCTTGTATCTTTCCGATGTAACCTAACGTCCCTCATACTAGGTTTTGATGACGGTGGTTAGGTCAACTAGATTGATCAAACTCGACTTCCACTTCACTGTCTTGTGTCATGTTTCCATCATCAAAATTTTTTGTGTGAAAATGGTGTCCATATTCCCACATAGATGGGAACAAATGCACCCATAAAAATGTTAAAAAATCGTAGTGTCACGTGTCTTATAATAACCCAACAGTTAAAATATTAAATATAGATGTAATTACATTTGAAAGGTGCATTATTAAGTTTCAAATGTACATATAAATTAAATAGATTATTATCGAGTTGGTGCACCCAATCCCTATGTTTAGCACATCCTCTTCAGCACACGGGTAATGACTGGTTTCACCGTATTTCTCTTTGACTTGGTCAGCAACCCAACTGTTGGGGCATATTTTTGGCATATTTTCTTTTAAATGATCAGGATAAGGCACACTTCTACCATTCAACCATATGAATTCTTTCGTGTCACTATAGCATTTCATCCTCTTTTGTTCGTACAATGTGACCCATGGTTGTGTCACTTCAGAATGGTAAAGAACAAATTTATTGATTTCTTCAATTTATGCATTCACTGATGAAATCAAACCGACGTTATATAATACATAGAGATCAAAATATACATTATATCGAAGTTCAACATGAATATTTACTTTGTGTAAATTTGAAAAATTATAAGTCACTTACGCTTTATCAAGCACTTTTTCCCATTCATTTGGAGCATCTCCCCTTCTCTTTTGTCTTCATCCCTTTCATCATCCCAAATCACCACACTTGGTCTATTGTCGATCTTCTTGATGTACTCATTGGAATAATAGAAAGACTCATACAATATGTACCCCTCTGCCATAGACCCCTCAGGTTTTTCCCTTTGTCGAACAAAAACTTTCAACTTCTTCACGTACCTCTCTAAGAAGAAAATCCAATGACAAGAAACCACCCCAAATAATTCAACCTCATCTACTAGGCGAATTAGGAGATGAACCTGCAAGTCCATGAAACTCGTCAACAGTTCCTTCTCAAACATATAAACAATCTCAACTATCTCTTGATGCCACCATGGAATGCTAGCCACATGAATCTCTTTTGACGTGATCCAACGTACATGCAGATAATTTAGATATGCCACGTCCTAGGTCTTGAGGGAATTCATGTTTCACACACCCACACACGAACAAAGGATAATGAAACTACAAAGTTATAAACACGTGCAATAATATAAAAAATTAGTTATGTTTTATTATCCCTGCATGGGATAAAATTTATTAATATAACAAATAATAAAATCATGATTTTGACATTATACGTACTCTTAGAAGATTCAAATGGTCATGCGATTTCAACCCCAAAAAATGGTCATCCATGATGAAGCAGCGTCGTAGTGAAGACCCGTATGAAGATGGCACCCTCACACCCATTATAACTTTTTTTGCCAAAGAAAGATCATATTTTTTTAAAATCCATGGGACATCACCTTCTTTGAAATACCATGAATTAGAGGGGCCAACGCCTGCCTTTGATCCTGTACTTTCTAATCATCTTGGCCAATTTTTCTCTTTAGTTTTTTAATTAATAAGATATTTCTTAACAGTCAATGTGTCACTTTGTTTCGATCATATTTTCCTTCATAAACAAGATGAAACATTTTTAAATATATGCATGGGATCTAATAAGTGGGTAATCTTAAGATGCTCCCAATATGGGAGGTTATAAAAGATAGATTTCCTTTTCATCCCAATGGGAAATTTCTCAACATAGGTGTCAAAGAATTCTGGATCATTGAACATAGGCTCCCCATTTGAATCAAACATTTCTATGAAATAATTCTCCTTCTCTCTGTCATATGCTCTAATCCATTCAACTGGTGTCGTTATTGGAGGCCTTTGGGTTCTCTCTCGTTTACCATTGAAAGCGGATGTTGCTCTTTTGTAAGGGTGTTCTTCTGGGAGGAATACCCTGGAGCAGTGATACACTATATTTCATAGGTCGTCAGACCATATAGCTTTTAGAGAAGGTCCACAACATTTACATCTAAAATACCCTTTTGTTACAAGACCTACGATATTATTGTATACAATTTATATGCATGGCATGTTAAAGAATATAATGAATATCAAAGCAATTACAATGAATTAAATAACTAATATGTGAAAGAATATTGTTACGTATGTAAACAAATCAATAAAACATGTAATTTACCAGAGAAAACTCCTAAGCCTGGATAAACATGTGTCATGTAAGCACATATTTCATACAACGTAAAAATCCTCGTTGTTGCGATGGGTCTTGATACATCGTATACATTTATCCCATCCCATAATTCCTTCAATTCATCTAGCAATGGTTGTAAGTAGACATCCATATTCTTCACTTGTCTTCTACCAGGGACTATGAAAGCCAACATAAGATGTTCATTCTTCATGGACAACCATGGGGGGATATTGTTATTGATCACTACTACAGGCCAAACAAAATAGTTGGTGTTCTGGAGGGAATATGGGTTGACGCCATCCATGGCTCTGCTGAGTCGTAGACTTCGTACTTCATCCTTGAATTTTTCAGGCCATGTATCCTCTATATGCTTCATGGCTATTGAATCAATTGGGATTCGCATTACTCCTAACTCACTTCTGTGTGAGGCATGCCATCCCTGCAACATAGCTAATTCTTTGCAACGAAAGAGCCTTTGAATCCTTGGTATTATAGGCATGTGCCTCAATATCTTAAAAGGAGGACCACGTGATTTACCCTTCTTTTTTTATTTATCATACCTGTCATGCCCACATTTCAGACATATCTATTTGTCTGCATATTCTCCTCTATATAGAATACAATCATTTGGACATGCATGATATGATACGTACTCAACACCCAACATTTTCAACAATTTATTTTCCTCTTCATAGCTACTAGGCAAGACATTATCACTCGGAAGAACCATATCTTTGAATAACCTGTATTTGGTGATCATGGAAAATATTAAATGTACATTAATACCGATATAATTATTAACGTTCATAAAATTGACCATTTGTAATGTACATTGTGTGATTATATTTCTCAAATTTCTATAAGGGAGGAATTTATGGTAACTTACCTCAAAATTTCCGAGAAACGTGCATTTGACAAGCCAAACTTTGCTTTCAATTTCTATAGTAACATCATTGTCCCCAACTAGGTAGACATTGATTGACCGCCAGGTCCAAAGAGAGGGGTGGTGGAAGAAAATTTAAGGCTTTCGAAAAATGTGTCAGTGATATGAGCATCATCCCCTAACTGATCATCATTTTGGAATGCATCTAACAACATTGTCTCCATGGCAGTCGTATACCTTAAGTAATCATCCATACCAACCTCTATTTTATTGCCTACATTACTAGCTTGTGAAGAACTACTATTTTTGATGTCATTCCTAATTGGTGAATCTGGACGTAGCGGGAATTGAATCGGTGGTTGATTCAACCATTCTTAGTATATTTTCTCTCCAATTTTTTCTCTTAATTCAGCCTTCTCTTGATTTGACATTGTCATGGGGTGCAACAGAAGATGGTACGTAGTCGCTCATCATCACTAGAATCCTAAAAATTTCAAAAAATATATTTGAATGTGATTAGTACAAAATCTATGATATCATTTAGTAAGAACGTTGAAAATGCATGATTAATTTTTTTAACGTTGCAATAATTACATTAATATAACAAACAATTATTATTACCATCATTGTCCCGAGATTGTGGCTAGAAGATGCAATATTGTTACAATTGGCAAGGTGAAGCAGCTATCCATTTTCATCTATCAAATGCGCCTTGCAGTATGCTACTCCTGATAAGAGCTTCTGACATTTGGAGATGTTTGAATATTTTGCGCATCTGAACTCGATTCTGAATCTGCATAAATGTCCTACAAATTTGTATACATTATAAATTTTATTAAGCTGATTGAAATGGATAAAAAACATAAATTCAATTATATAATGAAAATATAAATAAAATATGAAGTAAATATTATGTCATGAGATGGATAGGGAGAACTCCGCGATGGACTTTGAGAAATATTATGGAACAAGCTGGATTTTGAGGAATTGTCCATTTTATATAATTATGATATTTTCTCCCCGCATTTGAGCAAAATCAACAGTAAATTTTAGTGCACACACCTAAAAGTAATTTCGGTGCCTTAAAAATGAACTTATTGTTATCAGTGCTTATGTACAAATAACCGCACTAGTGTGTTTTAGTTACTGTGCACCAGTGTCATGTCATTAATTGACACACCGGTGCGGTGTTATTAATTGACGCACTGGTGACGAAAAGCCGCAAATAAAAAAAGCACAACTTTATTTTTTTAAGTGAAAAAAAAATGGTAAATTGAAAAATGGGTGGCAAAATATTTTCGAAAATATAATTTCATAAAACGATTCTTTAAATACTAAACACTTTTCATTATTTCACTATTTTTGCGAAAAATTTTAGCCAGAGATTTGCACGAGACATACCTGGAGCAAGAGAGCACGAGAGCACTGTGGAGCAGCAAAATACTTTGAAACAAAACTATTCAGACAATCAGAATTTGAAACCTCTAGTGATTCAAACCCTGTAGCATAGAATTTTAAATGATCTCGTGATTAAATTTTATTGCTTTTTTACATTTTCTGCAGTATTTTTTATGTAGCAAGTAAAATATTTAAATTTGCTGTTCATTTAAAAAAAAAAGAAAAAAAATAACAAAAATAAAATTAAAAAATAAAAAACCATTTTACCCTAAACCCTTCATTCTTTTTGTTTCTGCCCTTTCTTCTTCCTGTTTCTGTGATTTCAGAATTAGCGATTTTCATTCTAGATTTATAGGGTTTGTATTGCTATATATATAGGCCTATGAAATCTAACCCACGCGATGACTTGCATAGTCGGATCCCAATCCATGTCGGCCTTGGAAAGAAATTTTTAAAAAACTGAATTTTTTTAATCGGTGCGCCTTGCGTAACCTAGCGCACCGCGCATGTACTGTTTGATAAAAAAAATTAAAAATAGATTTTTTAAAATCCGTGCACCATATGTAAAATAGGGCACTGATGTGCTATTTCATTGTATTGCACCGCGCACATATTTTTTGGTGAAATCAATTTTTTAATTTGTGTTAATCGGTGCACCATGTAACATATAACACATTGGGTCTCATTTTTGAAAGAGAGTACCGTACGGTGGTCTCTTGTTTGCGTGGGGCATTCATAAGGATTGGCCGCATCGCCCCCTCCACAACACCATATGCTACAAAAACTAACACTAGACGATTTTTATTATTTTGTCTGTGTTAATCAGTGTGGTGGTTAACATATAACACACTGGTGCTCCTTGTTCACATAGAGCACCGTACAATGTTTTATACTATTTTGGCGGTGTGTTTATAAGAACATGACGCACCGACGTCGGTGCGTACAGAATTTAAAGTTGATGATTTCTTTATTTTTTTACCTGAAAAGTTGATGATTTATATATAAAATATATTAATGAACGATATGGTACAGGTTTCACATTGGTAAATAAATGGCTGACAAGATATCAAGTAACAAAAATATTGATAACACATCAAGAAAAGAAAAAAAGGCAAGTTCTTTGTAAATTCTTTACAAAAAATATTATTTTTGAACTATATGTAAGTTTAACTAATATGTATTGTTTACTGTGTTTCATGCAAAGCCACAAAATGACAAAGCTCGATAAGATTATTTCTAATCTAGGACCAAAAGAGCGTAAAAGCTTGATGGAAAAATTGCAAAAGGATAAATCAGGTGAATGAAAGAATATTGTCGATCCAATATGAGTTCCTTTTTAAAATTTTCATTAATAATATACTTAAAATTATTAGATAACGCGTTTCAAACAATCTATTAATTCACATATGTTTAATGTTCCACATGGACCAACATGATGGAGGCCTGCCCTGTCTAAGCCAACATTAACACTCTCTATAAAATGCATTTCAAATTTCTGCCAAATGAACTCAACTCTGGGCGATCTCTAATAATGCGGAAGCTTCATTCCTTTTCATGTTTAAACCCGTACTATAAAACTTGTTAAATGGACATTCGAATCAACATTCGAATTCCATTTAAACCTTAATTAACTTTTCGCTTTTCACACCTATATTATAGCCTTGGTCCTTTTTTTATCGAGCACTCAAATTACCATTGGAGTCTCTTCCTTATACATCGTACAAGGACCTAGCCTTGTGTCCAAACCCTTAGCACACCTTGTAAATATACATGTATCGACAACAATATTGTTACACGTTCAACCCTTCTGTGGTTCTAAGGTTCATCCAATTCATAACCCCCATATATTTCATATGGCGCTAACTCACATGAATATTACTCTGACTTTAATCAAAATAAACCCACGCATCATATTAACAAGGTATCAACACCTACCAAACCAATAATCCACAACATGCTTGGGCCCCCATAACATTAGACCTGGTGCTTTGATTTATATTCAATATCAACTTAAATTTTGATTCGGTCCACAGCAGCTTACCTTTCCATCCGATGGTCCTTTTGTTCTCGCACTCCCACTGGCAAACCCAATGGAAATCGCGCAAATGAATCGCACGAGGTTTAATTCTCAAGAGCTCAGTTTAAATTTCATACATTGCATGACCACGACCACCGTGGATCTGTAACCATAACCAATCGGATGATGTTCGCGCGTATCGCGTCCTTTTGGCTTGCGAATCTTGACGCCCAATGGAAGCAGTCTTCTAAAACTGCTCAAGGACGCATGTCATTCAACTAATGTGATCGTGTTGATTGTATGAAAACCACTTACCGTTTTCCTATCACGTGATAACCGTCGGTATCTCGAACGCTAGGTTCACATTTCAAGTCATGGTTCCGCCTCCCCCATCGTAAGGTTCCACTCATCTTTTTCTCAAGGTTCTGTCAAGCACAGTTCCATTACTCTACACCTCTCCCAACATTTCAACAGAGTTAAAGTTACTCTATGGCTCCACCACGATTCTCCAACCACAGAACTTCACCCTCCTACAAAATAAATGCATATAAATCCTTCTACGGGAAGCGTAGGCTCAAGGGTTCCGGGAATACACTCCCATACATGATTTAACAGTCCTCACATAGACCTTCCTTGCTCACTCCAAGGTCGGATTATTGGGATAGTATTTCCAGCATATTCAATTTCTTATGGTTTGACCACTGGCATTTATCCTCGTTACAACTATTAAACAACAGCGAATTATTTCTTGTGTGTAGGGTATTTTCACAACCCTTCACACACAGTTTCTCAAAGGCGATAGGGATATTTTACAACCCTCTCTACACAGACTATGAGCACTTGCTATTAAACACAGAAGGGTAGACCTCGCACAAAATTACCAATTCAGCTAAGAATGCAGAATCCATACTAACCCTCTTAATTCAACTATCTCCCATGTAATTCGACCAAGAAGACACAAAGTCACACATGGCACTTATAAAAAATTCTCCATAAACAAATATATATATATATATATATACACACACACAGGTGATCATTCTCAAAAGCAATCACTTACAATCTCATGGTTGGCCAGATATTCAATGCGAAGGCCACTACTCTACTGCTCTGTTGCTGAAGAAGTTCTAGTCTCCTTCCCTCGGCTAACTACTTGATACTTACATTTATTCAAAGGATAAATGAATCGATTGAGATTCTTTGACAGCTCGACAACCCTTAACTTCCTAATTCCTAAATTTGGGTTCGAACTAAAACTGCTTATCCCTTCATATTCCTAACTGATCATCTTCCTTTATGTTCTCTTACTGCAGAGAACATTACAATTCCTTACATTTTATTCAAAATCACTAATGATTACATGAGAAATTAAAAGCATAAGACCTCCTATGTCTACTTAGGTACAAAGTATTTGATTGTGCCCAATGCCCTTGCATCAGACTCCCAAGCTTCAATTTGTTCATGATCTCTGCCTCTTGGGTCCCATACTTTGTTTTGCTGCTGTTCAGCAGTGGCATCGTTCTTCTTCTGCAATTCTCCTGGTTTCCAGAATTTGTTCTGTAAATCACCTCCAGCTATTCCTTCACCATCTTCTTTTTTTATTTCCCGTACCAAAATCCTTCTACTCCTTGGCTACTGTCAGCTGCATCAGTCTTCCGATGTTTTCAATTTCTTTGTTCAGCCTATCCTCTAGCTGGAAATTTCTCTGCCTATTGATGCTGCTTCCCATTTCTGTTACTGCCAATACAGTTGCGGTGATTATTTTTATTTCTGTGGATGTCATCTCCCATGTTGCGTCTGCCATCACCATGGGTGTTGCTGCCTCCCCTTCCAGTCCCTCTGCAACACTCTTCTTTTGTTCACCATCTGTAGATTCATTCTTAGAAAACAAATCACCAACTAATTTTCCACCTGCAGTAGCATGCTCATTTATATTCCTCAGCATACCAATAAAAACACTTAACTTCTGCCAACTAGTATCCGCTCCTCTTATTTTCACCGCCTCAGCCAATCTTGCTCCAGGGTCTGCAATCCCTTTCTCTTCTCCAAATGCTCCTAGCAAACAACTCAGCCATTTCTTCTAGGTTTTTTGTATATCTTCAGTATGTTGTAGTTCAAACTCAACATTTTCTCCTTCTTCATGGGCAATCTTCAGAAATTTCCTTTCACCTTCTTGATGGATTCTGGCAATCCAACCAAGTTCTTTAAGCTTTGCTTTCTCATCTTATGTTAGCATAGAATGTTGATTCTTCTTTACTTTAGCATATTCTAAAATTTGCTCACTAGGCTGGCTTTGGCCTATCCAACTAGCCAACTCTTTTCTGTCAATGGCAGTGATAAATTCCCGCATATGAGACATGGTTGTCTCATCTTTCTTCAGCAACATTTTTTCTTCTCCCAAGACAATTTCAAAGGATGAATTGTCTTCTGCATCACCTGTACACATAAACAAATTGTCAGTGTTAAAACCACGAGACCCAATGATCTCAATTGATGACCTAGTCACCAATTTTTCTCCCGACAACTCTAAGTCTGGTTCAAGACCCCGAAATTTTTCATCATCTTTCTCTTCAGCTTCCAGAGTCGTCTCCACTGCTCCAATCCTCATGCCCAAATGTTGATCCTTCACTATGTTTTTGGCCAACACAGTTTCCTTCTTATTCATCTCTTTGATAACTTCCAACTGCTTTTCTTCCTCTTTTCCTGTGCATAAATCATTAGTATTAAAATTCCAAGGCTTCAATATCTTCTTCTTCTCTGACAACACATTAGTATGTTGCTCAGAACTTCTCTCCAAATTCTTGGTCAGCACATCAGTATGTTGAACTGCATCCTTCATGAGATTGTCAGCAAGTCTCACCTTTCTTCCATCATCTTCTCCATGAAATTCATCCATGAAGATCTCCCTGCCTTGCTTCCCCAACAACTTATCCAGTACATAGGTCCTCTGTTTCTCCAACTCTCTTCTCTGAGAATCCAGCCTTCTATACACTTCAACAACTTCAATAGGAGTGGATTTCGGGAACCTTACACTATCCCTTATGACTCTGCTTGTTCTTAGCCAATCATCTGTTGTTCCTTCTCTCTCAGCTTCACATTCTGCTGAGTATCTTCACCTGACTCTCCTTTCTTCATCTCTTCCTGAGATTTCACTATCTCAGCATTGATCTGAACAGATTTCAAATTCAATGTCTCCTTCTCATAAACAATCTCTAAAGCTTGTCCATCTTCTAGCGGTGTACCTGAAAACACACACAACTTTTTAGTTTTCAATTCAAAAGACCTTTCAGTCTTGGCTTCTTTCTCAAGCACTTCTTCTTGAACAGGTCTACACATGGAATCTTCAATTTCCATCCTTGCCCCAAGAACTTTGGGTTCTTATTCCTCTGTGGATTCTGTCATCACTTCACATTTGTTAGACTCAAAAACACAAGCCCTTACATCATCTGAACTTGTCCAATAACTCAAGAAATCCTCAATGATTTCCTTCTCAGCAAGACAAGATTCTTGCTGCCTCAAGTCTTCATCATATCTCACAAGATCTCTTGTAGATCTCCACTCTTCATCTGTGCTCTGTTCTACTTCACAAGCAAAAATTTCTTCTTTCAACTCAGCTGCTCTGAGTTGTTTTCTCAATAAGGCAATCTCCCTTGGCCTCACCCTCAGCTGTAACGGTTGCCAATTTACTCTCTTTTTCATGAGACAACCAACTCCCTGGATTTCCTCTATCCTCATCTTCAGTTTGTTAAACTTTTCTCTGATCTCAGCTACCTCTTTCCAATATTCTGCATCAATCAATTTCTTCCTCATGCCATTTGTCCTCGCATCTTCTTTCTCTTTTTTTTTGTGGCTTCTCTCGGAACCTCTGCAATCTCTGCAATCTCTGTTATGGCTCTCAGTAGCCATTATTCTCTAGGAGTTATTCACTCACAAGCTGCACTAAGCCTCTGCAACAGCAAGCTCTCTTGCTGCAACTTACCTCACCAATCCCTTCCTCTGGATCCGGCTTTTGGCAGTACTGGTCCCCTCTTCTGCTGGAACCTTCTGAGCACTCTCCTTTGCTCACTAGGCTTCACTCTGCAACTTTCCTCAAGAACACCTCTACTCTCTTCTCATCCAACCTCTGTTGGGGATTCTTCCAGGTTCTGCCACACTTCTTCTCCACTCAGAGTCCCTTGCTGAACTCTTCTATCACTGCTCTCAAAGCTGTGATCTGCTCATGCTGAGATGTCTTCAATTCTCTGTACTCTAACTTCTGCAAACAATCCTTCAACCAAAGTTAAAAACTGCTCATTTTCTCTTGAGAACACTACAATTTTCCTCTTTATCCAGCCTCTAGCTGAATACCGGCTCACTGCCTTCACTATCAAACTCTGTCTTTAATTTTCGACAACCACAATTCTGCAATTACAACTTCAAATCAAATTAAAATCATTTACCTGCAAGATTTCTGCATGATCTTGTCTTCCACTCCTTTCTGCAAATCCTATTCACTGTAATTTTGTGTATCCTTTCCTATTAGATTTCAAAATTTGATCTCCTTCAAATCTGCAATTACCCTTAAACAGATTTAAACTTCAACTTTTCTTCACTATCTCAGTACACCTGCACTGCACCTTTGTATGCTTGCAATCTTTGTCAGTTTTCAAAAATCTGGTCTCTTTTCACCACACACTTGGATTCAATTACACAAAAAAATATTTCACTTCAAATAGAGCTATTCCTGAAGCTCTAATACCACTTGATGGAGGCCTGCCCTGTCTAAGCCAGCATTAACACTCTCTATAAAATGCATTTCAAATTTCTGCCAAATGAACTCAACTCTGGGCAATCTCTAATAATGTGGAAGCTTCATTCCTTTTCATGTTTAAACCCGTACTATAAAACTTGTTAAATGGAAATTCGAATCAACATTCGAATTCCATTTAAACCTTAATTAACTTTTCACTTTTCACACCTATATTATAGCCTTGGTCCTTTTTTTTATCGAGCGCTCAAATTACCATTGGAGTCTCCTCCTTATACATCGTACAAGGACCTAGCCTTGTGTCCAAATCTTTAGCACACCTTGTAAATATACATGTATCGACAACAATATTGTTACGCGTTCAACCCTTCTGTGGTTCTAGGGTTCAGCCAATTCATAAACCCCATATATTTCATATGGCGCTAACTCACATGAATATTACTCTGACTTTAATCAAACTAAACCCACACATCATATTAACAAGGTATCAACGACTACCAAACCAATAATCCGCAACATGCTTGGGCCCCCATAAAATTAGACCTGGCGCTTTGATTTATATTCAATATCAACTTAAATTTTGATTCGGGCCATAGCAGCGTACCTTTCCATCCGATGGTCCTTTTGTTCTCGCGCTCCCACTGGCAAACCCAACGGGAAATGCACAATTTAATAGCACGAGGTTTAATTCTCAAGAGCTCAGGTTAAATTTCATACATCGCGCGACCACGACCACCATGGATCTACAACCATAACCGATCGGATGACATTCGCGCGTATCACGTCCTTTTGGCTTCCGAATCTTAATGCTCGATGGAAGCAGTCTTCTAAAACCGCTCAAGGATGCGTGTCATTCAACTAATTTTATCATGTTGATTGTATGAAAACTAATTACCATTTTCCTATCACGTGATAACCACCGGTATCTCGAATGCTGGGTTCACAGTTCAACTCATGGTTCTGCCTCCCCCATCACAAGGTTCCACTCAGCTTTTGCTCAAGGTTTTGTCAAGCATAGTTCCATTACTCTGCGCCTCTCCCAACATTTCAACAGAGTTAAAGTGACTCTATGGCTCCACCACGATTCTCCAACCACAGAACTTCACCCTCCTACAAAATAAATGCGTATCAATCCGTCTACGGGAAGCGTAGGCTCAAGGGTTCCAGGAATACAATCCCATACATGATTTAACATTCCTCACGCAGACCTTCCTTGCTCACTCCAAGGTCGGGTATTGGGATAGTATTTCCAGTATATTCAATTGCTTATGGTTCGACCACTGGCATTTATCCTCGTTACAATTATTCAACAATAGCGAATTATTTCTTGTGTGCAGGGTATTTTCACAACCCTTCACACACAGTTTCTTAAAGGTGAGAGGGATATTTTACAACCCTCTCTACACAGAATATGAGCACTTGCTATTAAACACAGAAGGGTAGACCTCGCATAGAATTACCAATTGAGATAAGAATGCAGAATCCATACTAACCCTCTGAATTCAACTATTTCCCATGTAATTCAACCAAGAAGACATAAAGTCACACATGGAACTTATAAAAAATTCTCCATAAAAAAAATATATATATATATACACAGGTGATCATTCTCAAAAGAAATCACTTACAATCTCATGGTTGGCCAGATATTCGATGCGAAGGCCACTACTCTACTACTCAGTTGTTGAAGAAGTTCTAGTCTCCTTCCCTCAGCTAACTACTTGATACTTACATTTATTCAAAGGAGAAATGAAACGATTGAGATTCTTTGACAGCTAGACAACTCTTTACTTCCTAATTCATAAATTTGGGTTCGAACTAAAACTGTTTATCCCTTCATATTCCTAACTGATCATCTTCCTCTTATGTTCTCTTACTGCAAAGAACATTACAATTCCTTACGTTTTATTCAAAATCACTAATGATTACATGAGAAATTAAAAGCATAAGACCTCCTATGTCTACTTAGGTACAAAGTATTTGATTGTGCCCAATGCCCCTGCATCACAACAACTCAGAAAAGGAATGTTTTTCGAAGAAAAAATAAAAAATAAAACATGAAAATGAAAATGAATTGCTCCTTATCTTATCTGGAGTGGTGCTGGAGGTTAACAAAAGGGGGGTGTAAACTTTTACAAAAGTTTGAGGGATCAAGTGTAACAAATGTATAGACATTCTTTCCACTTACAATACAAAAAATAATCCAATGGTTCCAAGAACCAAATTTTATCTAAACTACAGGAAGAGTTTGCAGAGAATTGGTCAATGACAGAATTTTTATAGAAAAAACGTAAAACAATGAAAAAGAAGGAATGAAAAAAGTAATATTCCTTTAAATGTTTTTCTTGAATTATTTATAAATATCACTTTTGTTATATTTAATTTTCAGATATCAATATAAAAATTAAATATTTTATTGTCATGTTACAGTTTCAGGAAGATTATGAAAATCTCAAAAGATGAACGAGCTAATATTAGAAATATGACAGTAGGAATGTCCAAAAGGTGTATAAGGAGATGGTCAAAGAAATGGACAAAATTGCATCGTAGGAGGAGCCATATCAACAACAACGTGCTTCAAATGTAATATGTAATCATTGAATTTTTCCATCATTAGGTACAATAAATAAACAATTTAGCATTAGATATTAATTTTCAAGTATTTTCTTGCAGAAAAGAAAAGAAAATGGCACCCATTCAACACATAAAATAGGACGACAAGGAAGAAAAGGGTTGATATCTAAATATGTGAGTAATTGTTACTTCCTTATAACAACTTAACTAGATTTCATTTTTGTATATTTTAAGTTGTTTTACAACAATCATCATTGAATATCTTTAAACAGGTGCTAACATACAAAGAAGAACCATTAGACGAATTGATTGACATTAGGTTAAATATGGGTTGTGAGTATATGTTGGAATATCAAAAATTAATTGTGGAATTTGTAAGCATCTATTGATCTTGTTTTACTTAGCTTCGTCTATAATTAATAGAACAAAAAAATATTTTATATTAGATATATGATTTGTTATGGGGTACAAAACTTGCAAGAAACAAAGTATGGAACTGCACCAACAAATGAAATCTTGAAATATGGCATGAAATTAGGTTTTGAAAGAATGTGTATAGTTCATGAGTCAATTGTTGCTATGGTACGTCATTTATTTTCAATTTACATTGATGTATATTATTTAATATTGAAATTTTCATTATTCTCACCAATGTATATACACTCATTACAATTTATTTTTATGTTTGTAGATGGAAGGTGAAGAAGAAAAAACAATCAACACCGTGAAAAAAACATTCCTCAATATAACCTAAGTCATGGAAGTAGCTCGAGCAGTGACAACAATTCAAGTGAAGAATGATGATCATTATGTTTGGATATCAAAGCAAGGCGTTGTATTTTTTGAAATATTTTTCTGTGAAATCAGACATTTTGTTTAATGTAATGGACATAGTGTCCCAATTAAAAAACAAAGGGATACCAATAACTGCCCCATTTTGTATGACAAAGACTGTCTTATATATATATATATATATGTGTGTGTGTGTGTGTGTGTGTGTGTGTGTGTGTGTGTGTGTGTGTGTGTGTGTGTGTGTTTTAATTTATTCTATTCTATTCTCCATTGTCATTGTGAAATGTAACACCATTGATTAAATTTATGGATGATTGAATATTATAATGAAGAGATGTGAAATATGATGATATGATATAACAAATTAATCCAAACATCACATTCAAATGCACTAATAAAAATTTAATTGATATGAATACAGTTATAAAATATGTGTCGCCTTTTGATGAATAATGAATTTTAAAAAATCACAATAATTATGATATGATATAACAAATTAATCCAAACATCACATTCAAATGCATTAATAAAAATTTAATTAATAGGAATACTATTATAAGATATGTGTCCATTTTTGATGAATAATGAATTTAAACAAATCACAATAATTGCACTGTCACAGGTCAATGTTTCTAAAAAATACAAAATGAACAACGATGTGTGTTAGTTACCATAAAGCAATGCACTTGTATGATAAATCGCACCGGTGTAGTTCTACGACCTACGGGCAGCACACAAATACCAATACCAATTATAACTCTCAGTGAGTTTGTGCGATACTTTGCACCAGTGCATTTATGTGAGACTACTCACCGATGCGTTTGTACAACCTATGGGCACCGTACAAACACCAATACGAATTAGAAAAATTGATGTTTTTGTGTGATACTCCACACTGGTGCATTTCTATAATATTAAGAACCAGTGCATTGATATGACCTATGGGCACCACACAAATCCCAATACCAATTAGAATGGCTCAGTGCGTTGTATCACCTATAGTGCGCTCGGTATGATTTTAAACCTTTACGGCCCGGTGCATGCACCTTCGACTACCCTGATCCAACCGTCTCGATGACACGCACCGGTGCATCGACACATGAGTAGCGCACCAATGAAAAAAACATCCGTAATAACCTCTAACCGCCTAGTTTTTTTAGCTGTGTTTAAATTCTGTTAGAATCTCTACCAAAACCTCCGTTACCGAAAACAAATGTTGTAGAAAATGTGTTTTTGACAATTTTTGCCAATTTTATAACACTAAAAACCTCCTTTATAATCTCCGCTAGAGGGTATTTTCCTTGTAGTGTAATTCTCTGACAGACATTTTAATTTTATTGATGATTAGACGTATCATTAGCCACAATCTTCCCCACAAAATCTTGCCATTGAAGAGTTTTCAATTTTTCATGAGGAAGGGTGTACACAATTGAGTCATTACCCTGTTGTTGAAGATCTACATGATGACCAAGATAATGCAACCAAAAGGATCTCGGGCAGAATTATAAAATAAGGGATCTTATAGGGATACTCGAAAGAGGCACATAGAAACACATAAAATTTTGTGAAGGTGGAAATAATCTAGTGTTGAGATGCTCAATACTAAAATAAATGTTATGAAAAATTCTCTTAGCAATATTGCACTCTCTATATCATTATTTACTAATCAAAATATTTATGTTGTGTCATAATCTAATACTAAAAGGAAGGAAAAACATGACTTTGGGTGAATTTATCCATTAGGAGAAGTAGGGGGGTTGGAGAAATAACAGAGAAATTAATTATTAGAATATTGTTTAGAATGTGGTTGGAGGTTGTTAGGATTGTTGGTCATAACTAGATATATGGGTGTTCACCCAACATGGGAGATAATTGAAATTTGAAATGTTTTTTAATTACAATATATTTTATATAAATTTTATAGGTAAGAAAAAGTGTTTAAATTTATTTAATATTTTTAAATATAGATAAAACATATTTTAAATCATAAATATTAATATTAACATTAATATCATAATTATATATATTGAATAATTATATATTGATAATATAATTGAATAATTTTCCCATAAGCATCTTGAGTTATTGTGAATGGGTGTTATTTTAAAGCAACTTTGGAAAAAAATCATCAATTCAAATGGCCCATGGGTGTTTAACCAAAAAAATAATTGAAAAAAAAAAACGAAAAAAAGAAGAAGATTAAGAAATTTATTTTCCAAGGTAATTAAGCATTTCATCTTTCAACCGTAAAGAAGGGTGGGATATTCCAAATTGTATTTAAACTCAATATATTATTTATGAGTTGAAATTGGGTTAGAAGAATAAAAATCCTTCTCCTAGCCTAAACCATCCAAAATATATAACAAAAAGATAATATTTTATATTTTTGAAATCAGTTTATATAAATATATATATATATATATATATATATATACAACACAATTAAATTTAAGATATTGTTTTAAAAATAAAATGATTAGGTTAAAACTAATTTCCTTCGGGTGTTCCAACTACCCAAAATAAATCATATATGCAAAACATGTAAAATAATAATATTATAAAGTGCGTCATGAGTTGTTTTCAATCTATCTCATTTTCAGTCCTCATAAATGGTTTAGCTTCTCTTTTTTCTAATGCGCAAAAAGGGTTGTGACAAGGATTCCCTCATTCTCCTCTTCTCTTTTTGCTAGTGGATGAGGGCGGAAGTCGTCTTATATCTAACGATAATAAGCGTTGGTTTTTTCACAGTTCTTTAATCTCTAGGAATCTATCAATCTCCCACCTCCTATTTGTTGACGATATTCTTATTTTTTTCAATGGGGAGATCAGGAAGATATCGATTCTTGTGGAGATATTATCTCTTTTTGGGCGTGCCATTGGGATTTCTATCGATTCTTAAATCTCTACTATATCACACCACAAATTATCTCATGCAGAGATCCATTATAGAATACAAATTATACCTTATCATTCTAAACCATTAGAGCATGGTTTCAAGAAATATTTGGGTTTTAAGTTGAAACCAAATTGTTACAACAAGTGGAATGGACATGGATCATTGAAAAGGTGGAAAAAAAATTGAACTGTTTGTGCCTTCAATGGTTTTTCAGAGCAGGGAACCTGGTACTCATTAAATTAGTATTAGAAACCATACCAGTTTATTGGGATTCTTTAGCATGGATCTCCAAATGCGTCTTGGAAAAATTCAGGAAATTATGCTTGTATTTCCTTTGGTCAAGGAAAAAAGAGTCAGGGATGCTTCCATGGGTTAAATGGGACTCCATTACTAAACCAAAAGGCCTTGGAGGTTGGGCATTAAAGAACCTATTTCATTTTTCAAAATCATTTTTTTGTAAAATGTTGTTGGCACTTGATCTCAATGCAAATTTTATGGATGTTGGTGGTCAACCATAAGTACATTACTCCTATTTCATTAAAGACTAACCCAAAACAAAAATATCAACCATCTAGAGAGCAGTTCTCAACTCTTTGGATATCATTGGATGTGGTCTCCCCTGGTGAGTTGGTAGAGGTGGCAGGGTTCAACTTCGTCATGATCCTTGGCCTAGTACCCCCCCTATTCCCCCCCTCCCTTTAAACCAATATGCTAAGAGACAAAGGTTACAAAAAAATTTATCACATTGTTAACCATGATATTATAAGTATTTGGTGACATGGATGGATATTTTCTTAGGAGGTTGATTTAGAGGGGGATTATCGGGTTTCAGGGATGGAGAACATACAAGCTTTATCTGGCGGTCATATCATATTGACTGGTGGACCTAATGGAATTGGTGTATAATTTCCCCAATTGAAACCTACACTTCAAAGCTAGGATTCATATTCCTTATGGAAGATAAAGTGAACATGGAGGAAAAGTGGTGTTGGAAGGCGGTTTGGAAAAAAAAATGTTCCCCTAAATCAAAATTATTTGTCTGATGTCTTATGATGAATAAGGTTCCCACCTAAGATTTCCTCTAGATAAGGTTCATGTGTGGGCCTGGTTGGTGCTTGTTATGTTAAAATAATGGAGAAAGTGGTGTTCATCTATTTATGGTCTACCCCATCTATCAATAGGTTTGGAATTCCTGTAGCACTATGCTGAGTCACTCTTTTCCTTAGGGAGGGATCGATCTAAAGGTTTCCTGGCTATATTGATGTGCAACCCCAATTGTCATATGTTCATATATATCCCCCTCATTTTTTGTTGGGGGGTATGGTTGGCGATGAATAGGGAATTTTTCCAGAACAATAATTATGTCCCTATGCACATTATCAATGAGGTCTTGGCCATCTTATGTCACTACACGTAGGAAAAAGGTATTGCAACCCATAGAGAAATTTTCCATCAAAACATTGATAAATATAAGTCGCGAGAAATATTTGAGAGTGCCTCTATCAACAATGGTGATAAAAATGGAGGTGGATTGATATTATTCCTTTCACTGGATCACAGTTTCAAATTCAAAATGGGGTTGGACCTAGCACAAATAATCAAGAAAAACTCCTAGCCTACAAAAACTTAATTCTATTTTCCAAAGAGAAGGGTTGCACTCAGCTGCACATTTTTGGGGATTCCAAGCTATCTATAAATTGGCTCAAGAACACTAATGCTTGCATGAAAATATATCTTTTACCTATCGTTAACGAGATCAAGTGTATTATTGATACTTTCACATTATTTTCATGCTCGAATATTTACAGAGAAAGGAATCATGAAGCATACAATTTGTTAAAAGATGACCACCTTTTGAAAAATAATGTTTGGGCTATAACTGAACAGAATAATGAACAATGTCATGAATACTTTCATCCTCCTTTTAGGGATCCAACCTAGGTGCCTAATGTTGCTTGAGTTTGTTTTTGCACAGGGTTCTTAATATATATATTTTAAATATATTTTAACTTTGTACACAATTCATGTTTAATCTATCTGTTTTATGTTGAACCTTCATGGATGATCCTATTACGTTATTTGATTACTTTGTAAGCATATGTCATCGATATTTTTTCCTTGTTATTTTTAGTCATCTCTTTCTCTCTACGATGCATAATCTACTAGTTTGAGTTGGAAATAATTAATATTATTTGTATATTAATGGAGAAATGGTTACATTGTTGTAACGTAGCTCCTTAAGTTAGGATTAGTTCCTAGGATATTGGAGTTTCTTTACAACTTCCTACTTCATTGTGATGTACTTATAGTTGTATCATTTGATTAATGAATGTAGAGTGTACTCTCCATTTGTTTGCAGTCTCCAGGCGCTATACTCACCTGTGAGCTGCAGTTTTTATCCAATACAGTTTTTATCTTGGTATCAGAGCTCAGACCGAGTGAGCCTGATTTTTTTTTAGAGCCTTAGTGGCTACAGAGCGTTAGTGGCTATAAATCCTTAGTGGCGGTGCACACAGGAGCTTAGTGCTCACAAGAGTAGGTGGTCTGCAACAAAAACCTGACTCAGAGGTCTCGAATGATTTTTTGGAATCTCTGAGCACAGGAGGGTTGGCATAGTTTTTGTGTTGATAGTCGCGTCGAAAGGCGCTATTGGCACGACTGCTAGGGCCATACCCGCGCCAATCTGGTTCACTTATATGAATTTTTAATTTGGCGCGGATATTTGCCTCAGAAAAGTGCCAATCTCTCTCTTTGGCAGTTCTGCACATGAGATTTACTCGGTGGTGGTAGATCTGAGTCACAGATATATTGGTTGGCGGTTCTGTAAAGGGGATTTTCCCGTTGGTGGTAAATTCAAGTTGCAGACACAGTAATCAACAGATAATAGGAGGATCTGAGTTACAGTCACAAGATCAGGCCAGATTGGAGGCAGATCGGTGATCAAGATCTAGTATGTATTAAATTTATTTTTAGTGTAGCTTGTAATTATTCAACTGGTTAGAATCATCGGAGGGTCTGGAATCAGATTAGTCCATTACGAATAATATCATAGAAACATATCTCAACGAGTCTAGCAAACTCGATGGGTCCAATTTCACCAATTGGAAATTCAAGCTATAGACATTGCTTGAGGAAGAAAATGTGTGGTCGATGGTCATAGGCGAGGAGCAGAAACCAAATATTATAACAGGAACAACCGCACTTATACAAGACTGGGAAAATAGGGAGAACAAAGCAAAAGTCATACTAAAGATGTCCATCAAGGATAATATTATCCCACACATTAGAGATGGAAAATCGTCCATTGAGATCTGGATGACGCTCAAGAATTAATACTAGACACAAAATACAAATCGTATCTTGTCACTCAAAGGCAAGCTGTTTGCGATGAGGATGGAGGAAAATGAATCTACTGCTGGATTCATTGCAAGGGTTAAAGACCTGAAGGACAGATTGGGAGACATTGTAGAAAAGGTGTCCGATTCTGATCTAGTCACAATTAAATTGAATGGAATGAAGGATGAATTATCATATGTTCATCATAGGATTGGCAGCGAGGGATAAAGCCCCTGAATTTGAAGAATTGACAGGAATTTTTCTACAAGAAGAAGAGGGCCGACAAAACTTAAGACCGCAGAGTGATGATCTTGCTCTGATGGCGAAGAGGTGATAGTTTAGAGGGAAGCAGCCATAGCAGCAACAGAGAGGAGGTAGCACGTTTCAAAAGAGACCATTTAGAGGTATGTTTGCAAAAAAAAAATCAAGCAAGAAATGTTTTTACTATGGGAAAGTTGGACACAAAATTAGGGATTGTTTTAAGAGGCAGACAGACGAAGCAAGGAATAGTCAGAGTAGGCACAAAGGATATTTTGTTAATGAAGATGAATAATATAATCATGAAAATCGACTATTTGTAGCTGATTGTGTGCTTTCAGCGTCTAAAGAAGATGAGGACGACATATGGTATGTCGATTCTGGTGCATCCTCACATATGACAGGTAAGAAAGAATGGTTTGAATTTCTTGAAGAAACTTCATGTGGATCTAAAATTTTTCTACAAGATGACAGAGGATATGAGATAAAAGGGTATGGTGATATTCCATTAATATTTTCTAATGGTGACATTAGACATCTTAAGAATGTATTGTATGTGCCCAGGATTATGAAAAACTTGATCTTTGTATCTATGATAACAGATGAGGATATGCTAGTTGAATTCTTTAAGACACGTTGTGTCATAAAGGACAGCAAGGTAGAAACAGTTGCATCAGGAGTGCGTGTGGGGAGCTTGTACAAACTAAATGTCAAAATCATACCACAACAAGCCATGGTCGCAATAGGATTGACAGCTAAAAAACTCTGGCACGAGAGATTCAGTCACCTTAATTTACAAGACCTCATGTTACTTCAAAGAAAAGGTATGGTTGATGGACTCCCTATTTTTCATAGTGTTCAGTTAGCTTGTGATGGATGTGCATTAGGGAAAATGTATAGAGAGGAATTTCCTTTTCATATTGATAGAAAGAGAATAGATATTCTAGAGATGGTGCATACAGACATATGCGGACCTATGCAGACCAAGTCGCTAGGTGGTGCATATTATTTTCTTCTGTTTACTGATGATTGCACTAGATTCTCTTGGATATATATTTTTTAAGTAAAAAGAGTCAAAATTTTCATTGTTTCAAAGAATTTAAAACTTTGGTAGAGAAGCAGATAGGAAAATGCATAAAAATTCTCCGCTCAGATCAAGGGGGAGAATACAGGTCAGGTGAGTTCATGAATTTTTGTAGAAATCATGGGATTGTTCAACAGTTTACAGTGCCTCATACACCACTACAAAATGGAGTGGAAGAATGAAAGAACAGAACTCTTGTGGAGTGCGCAAGGAGTATGCTTCAACGTAAGGGTCTATCAAATGATTTCTGGGCTGAAGCCATCAACACTGTTGTTTATTTAAAGAATAGGAGTCCTAATAAATGTCTTAACTTCAAAAATCCCTTTGAAGCATTACATGGATTCAAACCAGAAGTGAGTCATTTGAGAGTATTTGGGTCAAAAGCCTTTGCCCATATACCCAAGGTGGATAGAAAGAAGTTAGATACTAAAGCCATGAAATGTATCTTTGTAGGATATGACACTGGGTTTAAAGCATACAAGTTATTTAATCCCGTGACTCATAAAATATTTGTAAGTCGAGATGTGATATTTCATGAACAGGTTGAGGAAGGAAAGGATGACAGTAATAATGAATGACACATTCCATTATTGTTGGAATAAAATAGCGGGATAATCAGGAGCAGGAGTAGGAGCATGAAGAAGAAGAAACAAGTGATGTAGTTAATAAGGCAAGCCCGTACAAGTATGAAGCAAACATATTTGAGGTAAGTCCCCTACCAAGGAGATCAGGTAGGGAGACACAATTACCAGTCAGATTGAAATACTATTCTTTAATGACAAGTATTTTAAACATTGTAGAACCCATAAACTATAAAGAAGCAATTCAATCTGATGAATGGAGGGCTGCGATGATTGAAGAAATCGAATCAATTACTAAAAACCATACTTGGGATCTAGTTGAACTGCATGAAGGAAAAACACCCATAGGTTGTAAGTGGTTGTATAAACCTAAAGTGAATGCATATGGGAGTATAGAAAATTTTAAAGCTAGACTAGTAGCAAAGGGTTATTCACAACTAGAGGGAATAGATTTTGATGAAACCTTTGCCCCTGTAGCAAAATTAAATACCATTAGAATGCTTATTTCTTTAGCAACAAAATATAATTGGAAGCTACACCAGTTAGATGTTAAGTCTGCATTTCTGAATGATGAATTGAAAGAAGAGATTTATTTAGTTCAACCTGAAGGTTTTGTTAAAAAGGGGCAGGAACATCTAGTTTGTAGATTGAAAAAGGCATTATATGGTTTAAAACAAGCACCTAGGTTGTGGTATGAGAAGATCGATTCATTCTTCTTACAGCATGGTTTTCATAGAAGCATGAATGATCCAAATCTGTATACCAAGTATAATAAACAGAGGCCAATTATTTTGATTTCTTTATATGTGGATGATATGATTATAATAGGTAATGCAAATACTCTGATCAAAGAAGTAAAAGGGCAGATGTTGCAAGTATTTGAAATGAAAGATCTCGGAAATATCCATTATTGCTTGGGTTTGGAAGTATGGAGAGATTTTGGACAGACTTTTCGTACTCAAGGGAAGTATGCTAGAAGTTTTCTAGAAAAATTCGGGATGGAGCAGTGTAAATCAGTAGCAACACCATTGTAGCAGAATCTAAAGTTGTACAGTGACGATGGCACTAAGGAGGTGGATGCCACTATGTATAGACAACTAGTTGGGAGTCTGATATATCTTACTACAACTAGACTAGACTTGGCATACTCTGTTAGTGTGCTGAGCCAGTTCATGTATAAAACTCTTGAAAGTCATTTGGTTGCAGCAAAGAGTGTGCTGAGGTACTTTTGTGGTACTAGTGATTATGGTATTTTATACATTGACACATATGATGTTACTCTAGTAGGTTTTTTCATATTCCGATTAGGCAGCCAACCTGGATGATCGCAGATCTATCACAGGTTATGCATTCAGTATTGGATCCGGGGTCATAGCATGGAGCAACAAAAAGCAAAGTACTGTAGCTTTATCTTCAGTTGAAGCTGAGTACCAAGCATTGTGTGTAGCCACATGTGAAGCTATCTGGTTGAGAAGACTCCTCAATGATGCAGGAGAAGAACATAAAGAAGCAACTACCATTAAAAGTGACAACCAGAGTACCATCCGGCTAGCATACAATCCAGTATTTCACAAAAACACCAAACACATCGATACTCAGTTCCATTTTTTTCGAGAAAAACTTCAGTCAAAGGAAATATTTTTTGAATATTGTAAATCTTGTGACAACATGGTAGACATTTTTACTAAGCCTCTTGGGAGAATAAAGTTAGAATTGTTTAGAGGGATGTTAGGAATTCAGAGTAATCCTTTCTTCATTAGGGGAGAGTTAGAAATAATTAATATTATTTGTATATTAATGGAGAAATGGTTACATTGTTGTAACGTAGCTCCTTAAGTTAGGATTAGTTCCTAGGATATAGGAATTTGTTTACAACTTCCTACTTCTTTGTGATGTACTTATAGTTTTATCATTTGATTAATGAATGTAGAGTGTACTCTCCATTTGTGTGTAGTCTCCAAGTGCAGTACTCACTTGTGAGCTACAGTTTTTATCTGTTTGGGTTGGATTTTATGCCTCCACCCTTCATCTTTGTACACTCTCATAGAAACATCGACTTTATATCTAAAATCTTAATTTTCCAATTGTATCTCGCAGTACATAGCTTTTCTTCATAATTTTTTGTGTATGACAAAATGTCTTAGTCCTTTTATGAATAGTTGTACTCACAAAAGTTCTCTCAACCTACAACCACTTGATTAGATATATTTTCACAAATACACTCTTGAAGTGTATATACAAAATGTAAATTCATCAAATTACAAACTTTTTTTCAAGAAAAAAACAATTATATATATATAACTAACTTTCAATGAAATAACAATTTAGAGAACCTCAACAAATAGCGATTGAAAACTTGATATCAGGAATTCAAACGATTCAAAAAAAAAAATATTGTGCGAGCTAAACTAACCAAAAAAAAAAAGGAATAACAGTCCCTAGCTAGTGGAAAAGACTGATACGCTCACATTTGTAGTAAGAACTACGTTCGAAATGTTTATTAAATGATTCCAAATACTTTCAGTTCCCCGTGTTTTGGATAACGAAGAACTCACTAGAATTATCTAGTATTAGAGCAATTCATTTTTGGTGTTTAAAGATCACTCGAGGGAACGTCCCGAGATATGCTATTGAATTATGTTCGTTAATCTACCCTGAAAGAGAATAAAAAACACGAAATATAGAATAACAAGAAAAACCAGTATCTTAAATATACAAAGTAAAATTCCAAAGTTTTAAAATGATAGCAAATAAAATATAACAAGCAAATATGACATCAAACAAAAATAAAGTAAAAGTAAAAATAAATAAATAACAGAGGGGATTCCGAATAAAATTATTCATGATCTTGATATCGTTTAGTGTCAAATTGAAGTGAATCACAATTATTTAGGTTTAACAAGGAATTGTTTATTTAGAATTTGATTAAAAAATAAAAAATAACAGAGGGGATTCCCAATAAAATTATTCATGATTTTGATATCGTTTAGTGTCAAATTGAAGTGAATCACAATTATTTAGGTTTAACAAGGAATTATTTATTTAGAATTTGATAAAAAATTTAATATCAATATTTATGTTTTTATGTATTTTTTTACAATCAACATGAGGGAGATGCATAATTTTTTCTATGTTTAAACTGGGCTAAGCATGTTTCTAAAAAATATATATTATTAAAGAAAAACAATTTTAACTATAATAAAGAACATAAATATAGGTATTTGGTTAGTTTTAATTAAGAGTATCATAAATTATTAATAAACATTTTATATTTTATTAATAATGTTCAACTCTATACAAGGAATCCTGTAACATTTAACATAAATTTGACATTATCCCAATGGGGTAACCCACATTCTCACACAAAGCAATGATGCCAGCCTTCAAATCAATCATGAAGAAATTAAGGAAGGTCCATTAGCCGAGGGACAAATTGAGGGAAAATTGGAAACAACATTTGGTAGTGGTTTCTTGCAAGAGGGACAACAATGTGTCTTCCTCATGCATTGGTGCCACATTCAATCTCCTAGCACGCGATCCATCAACCAATCCAGAGCATTCACTTTGTGAAAATAAGAATCGAGGTTGCCACTCAATTTGGTGAAGTTTACAACTTGTCATATGAAATGTTCAAAAATTATTGAGTAATTTTGCCTCTCATAAGAAAAAATATGTCATTTAATGTAGAATTTTCATGGCATTAGGAGGAAATTTTTGTGTAGAAGGATGCTTCAGTTTCTAAAGAATCAGAAGGACAAAGTCCTCATGACATGGTCCCATTATCTTTGAAATTATGCTCTTCCAATCATTTCTATAGTTGGAATCTTTGTGAAGTGCACTTTTGGATCACAAGCATCGCTCGCTCTTTCCACTTGACTTCGCTTAGGTATATTACTTATGTTGGTTTCTTATCTCATCTTTCAATTTATGTTCAAACTTCTTGCACTTGGGATCTTCTATTGGCTAGTCTACTAGACTCTCTTGTTTAGTTGCCTCTATCTCTATTCGCTTATATCCTACCCACAACTCTCCTAGTAGCTCTCCCTCCCTCACTCTCAATATGTCACATCTCCCATCTCTCAAATTCCAACCAATTTTATTTCTAGATTCATATGTTTCTCTAACCAATTCTTGGAAATTCCAAAAGATATGGCATGCTCGAGAAGGGGCTGTGGGAGTCATGTCCCAAAAAAAAATTCCTAAGATCGGGTGCAAGTATGAATATTGACATACAACTATAAGGAACAGACACCCTTGGTGGCATAGCATGATTTTTATGACATTAAGCAAGAGTTGGTCAACAAGAGGAATGAAATTTCAAATTCTAAAATTTTGGTGAAAGTCAAGAATTGGGTGCTAGATTTGGGCACCCCAAGAGCTCATCGAAATCAACATTTTCACATGTTTTCTCTACAATGGCACATCAAGAATTTTCTAAGAAAAGTTGTTTTATTGTAATGAGTGCAGAGACGAGCTCCCCCTTCAATTGGAGGAGACCACCTAGTGTTTCATATCATGTAAAAGAGAATGCAATGAATGGATGGAATATTTCTTCCCAATATAGCACATCCACCACATGGCAACCTTGTGCATCCTACTCCAGCTAGTTAATGGCACAGAATCCATGTGGGGAAATAATATTGGAAGTAAGCTCAGTGATTTCTATAGTTTTTAGTTTTGTGGTTCTATTTTTCTTATGTATTTTTTGATTTCATGGCTTTCATAGCCACATTTTGTAATTATGATAACAATGAGTATGGTCACACTCATCTCAAACTATAGTTTTTGATAACCTTAAGTATAAACTCTAACCAATTTCTCTTCTCTCATTTCACTTTTGGCAAACTAGAATCGGTCATGATGGTTCTTTGTAACATGCATTGAACTAGAAAAAAAATATAATTGACATGTAATATATAAAAAGAATAAATATTAATAATAATAAAATATTTCACTCTAAACCATAAATAAAATATTTTGATATTCATATTAAGTAACATAATTTTATTTCAATATTATATAAAAAAATAAAATAATTGAAAATTAAAAAAACATATTATCATATATTAAAAATTAATAAGTAGTAATAAATATGCCATTTTATAGGTTACAGATATATATAATAAATTTATTATATATATTATTATGTCAAAATTTAGATGTCAATTTTTTTCCTAAGAATTAAAAGTAAAATATTCATTAAATAAAAAATAATATTAATTATAATTAAAAACATACCTAACCAATTAATTTTATTATTAAAGAGTTATAAAATACTAATAATATCATTTTTATTGATATTAAAACCTAGTATAAAAGAGATATATAACTATTTCCTTGTATTATTTTAGAAAATAGATATTAATAAAAATTAAAATATTTCACTCTCAATCATAAATAAGATATTATGATAAAAAATAAATATTAATAAAAAATAAAATATTTCACTCTCAATCATAGATAAAATATTTTGATATTTATATGAACTGAAAGACCAATTTTATAAAGAGAAATAAAATAATTAAAATAAAAAATATTATATTTTTAATATTTATAATTCTTTTACTTTTAAAAAGATTTCAATATAAGTGTACAAAGAGAAAGTCAAAAATATATGTTTAATGTTGACTACAAGATAGTTCAATTTCATACCATCTATGACCTCGAAATAGGGTTTACATTGGCAATTAGGTGCGACATGAAGGACAAAGATGTTGGTATTCCTCCGCACAATAGACTATCAGTTGAGCTTTCTATTAAATTCCTTGTCCAATAACAAGGTAATATTATTTCCCTATTAGATCTAGTTTCAATTTACTATTATTGTTGGTTTTCAATCGGTTTATTTGGGTTCTCTAGCCCTCCCTTAGATGTATTGGGTGTGTTGGAGCTCTGTTTCTACCCTTTGGTATCTGGTCCTTTTTTTTTTTGGTTTCAAAGGCACGAGCTAAAAAGGAAGCTACAAGCCACAATTTTTCTGGGTCAATTTCTCCACCTTAGTATCTGTCTTGGGGTTCTATATTTGATCTCTTATGGTATGTGGGTATCTCTTGAGACCTCATCCTATTGTATTTCATTTTTAGGTTGGATGAATTTTTGTTGTTCTAGAGTGGCTTGGTATTCTCGTTGGAGGGGAAGGTTCTATTCCTTTGGCTTGCTCATAGCTTCCCTGTATCCAAGTCATTTGATCCCTTGGTGAATTCTAGGATGCCACCTCAGCACGGGAGAGTGAGGTGGGGGGTGGGTGAGAGGGGGTAACCAAGTTAGCATCATTTGGAGGACACTCGTGAAGGGGAGGATGTAGATCTCAACCTTGCACCAACTCACCTTCCGTTAATGAGGATTCTCCTAGTTAGGAAAACCTTAGATGCTAGCTCAAGAATCTGAATATGCTTTTGGAACAACTTACCAAAGACAAGTGACCAAAACATGATCATATCCTTCATTAATGACCTTTAAAGAAACCAGTGGCACATGTAGGGCATATTGGTGTGTTTGCAAAGGGGATAGCGGTGTCTACAAGAAAAAATGGATGACTTTGAAGGAATGTTGGCTCACATAGAGAAACATGTTCACTGTGAGTTTCGTCTTCCATCATTACCTACTTAACGACCGAAGAATATTTCTTCATTAACTTACTCAGATTCAAAATGGCTCTTTGTTGTGTAGTGATCTTGTTGGTTTTCTGGTTCTATGTTCCTTTGTGTTTCTAGACAACCAAACAATTTTCAGAGTGTGTAATCTATTTAGGCAATCACCTATTGACCTCTAAATCTGGTAAGAGTGAGTCTCGTATGATTTTGGTAAGACGTACTCAATGGTGTTATATATATATATATATATATATATATATATATATATTCCTTTTTTCTTTTTCTTTTTCTCTCTAGACATATAGAGAAGCAAGGTAAATATATCTTAATCCTAGAGAGGGATCAAATTTCATGACATGAAAAACAAATTTGAAGTGTAAAAGTTGAAGAAAGATTAACACATCAAGGTTATTTAGGCTAGGTGCAATATATATCTCTGATGCTATATGTTTATTTTTACATCAGTGAATTAATGGTTTGAGGGAGAAGGGGGGTTATCCTAGTTAATTATAGATTACAATGTTTGGTAGAAACTTCAATGAAGACGACTCGAAAATATCTCTTCCTTTATTTGTAATATTTTAATTATATGCAAACTATAAAAAAATGTGATTTTTTTTTGTAAAATAATTGAAAGTTTTAATGATTTTATATTGTATCTCTTAATGATTTTTAAGGTAAAATAATTTTATACTATAAAATTTTGGCTAACAATTTTAGAAAAAATAGAAATTGGTGAATTTTTGTTTAGAAAACATAATGGAAAATTAGCCCACCTATAAATATTAACCTTAAAATTTTACCTACTTTGAACATCTTTTATAAACGTAGTTACTTATTTTTTTAACCAAACCAAAAAACTATTTGAGAAAAAATAAAATCAAATACTCATGTTATGAAACTACATCTTTTTTGTACTAAACTAGATTTGGGAAATACAACTTGAGTGGGCCTAATGGTTAAGTGTTGGGTGTGGAGCCTGATTATCATGTTTATTTTGTATCAAAACATTGGACCCATGTATCTTAATGGGGCGACAACGCCGCTTGTAATTAAACATTGCCTAGGAGGTCCAGGAGGGGTGCTACGACTTTATGGAGCCCCCCCTGGAAGCTAAAAATAGATGTAAAATTGCCTTGTAAAAGTATAATCATTTATAGTCAATCCGGGTCGTTCATTAGGCAAATGATCTCACGGTAGAAGTTATGTTTAGTTTAGGTATTTTTGCCCTAAAAGGAAACCCCTATTTTGTATGAGGGTATTTTATTGTGGCTGTGTATTGTATGTGTATTCTCAAAGCGAGAAACAGATAGGGAGACTGTGAGAGAGAACAGAGGATATTACAACGAATCTGTTGTAGGTTGTGTCTCTTCATTTTTTTGGATAATAGAAAGGAAGGATTGTTTGTTCGGGGTGGACGTAGCCAAAACTGGGTGAACCATGTATATCTGTGTCTCTTTGGTTTTATGTGTTTTGTGTGTTTTTTTTTTCCACATATTTTACGTGTTGCATTGCTCTGTAATATATAGTTTTTTAACATTAAGAGCATGTGTTTCCTCCTTAGAGGTGACAGGGTCAAAACCAGAGAGGGGTAGAGTATGTATGCCTTGCTAGACTTAGCAGTCAAATTGGATCCCTTGTCACACAAACAAAAGAGTCATCGTGACCTTAAAATTAGATAATGATAATGATATATACTAAACTAAATTAGTTTTATATAACTGTAAAGCTAAAAACAATTGGATAATAATAATGAAATATACTAAACTAAATTTGGGAAAGTTCCATATATAACTGTAGAGCTAAAAACTTATCTTTAGTTGCCTTCAATACAATAATTGTGATTAATACTTGTTTAATGGAAATTTCAAGCAAACAACACACACGGAGAGCATTTTTCATATTGCACTCTATTACTTTCACCTTTTTCGTACTAAACTAGATTTGGGAAAGTTCCATATATAATTGTAGAGCTAAACACTTACACTAGTTGTGCTTAATACTCGTTTAATAGAAATTTCAAGCAAACAACACACACGGACAACATTTTTCATATTGAACTATATCTTCCTTAGCAAGCTTGAGTGGAGGATAGCAAAAATCTAGCATTAGACATAAGGTTAAGTACAGGGATGGAATTTAATGGTACTTTTATTCATCATGGTGTATTTTGTATGTATTTAAAGATTAATATTGGGGCATTTTGCACATATTTGAAGGTGTTTTTATGACTATTTTTCCAGATATATTTGAAATTGGGGAAAACTCTTTTTTTTTTTTGGGAAACCATTTTTTGAAAACGTTATTAATTCTTATTTATTTTTACTCTATTTTCTACCTACCATAGAACATTATTCGATGAAGCTTGATACTAGCTAGTGTTCAACTCAACTCGACTTACCCGAGAGAAAAGCTGATTTGAGGTATATATTCACTCACTTTAAATTCTAGATAATGAGCCTGTAGTGCCATTAAATGTGTAGAGGATGCTCCTTTAATATCATTATGGCATAATTATAATCACTCACAGAAGGGCCACCCAAGGAAAATAGGTTACAACGTGTAAATTCAAAATCTTATATATACATTATATATTTTTGCATACACAACAAGAAATTAAAAAAAAAATTTGAAATAAAGCTTGGAAGCTTGAGTAGTTGAGTTGAAGCCACACATATAGAACTAGAAAGAGGATGATTGGGCTCTGGACTCCACCTGCAAGCTCAGCGATGAATATGGGGCTTTAGGGACATGTGGATAGTAGAGACTCATAGAATCAAGACTAATTCGCCTCCCTCTGACCATAAATTTATTGTTCACTAGCAAACCATCATTTTGTCAATTTTCATCCACAACATTACTCAACCCTTAGCAGCAACCGAGGTTAGCTTTCCCCTTCAACTTCATTAATTGAATTTGAATATTTTTCTTTCAAAATGAGACCCTAAACACATTAATAAAACACAAAATATAATATTTGGTGAAGGTTGGAAGTGGTGAGTTTTATATTTATTAATTTTTTTAAGTGAACATTCAAAAGGAGAGTCATTTTTTTTTATTGAGTTAGTTCAAATGCTTTAAATGAATTTAAATTGTTACTTGTTCTTTACTTATTAACCCTTTTAAGATACCCACAATATTTAGTGCAAGTTGCATTTCATTCATTAGCTTTTATTTTTTTTCAATGGTTGCACTTGGGGAGAAGTTGCTATTAGAATCATATATGTCTAGCCCTTTTAATGGTTATGAAGTTGGCGTTGTTGTAGTAATGCACCTTATTTTTCTTTGTTGAGGTTTGGTGGAGTAGGTTTTCCCTTTTATTAAGAGGTCATTTTGTTTTAATTTGGTGTTTGTTTTCATTTTATCTTTTTACAAATTCCATTTGAAATTTAATAATAATTAATCATTAGAAGGCAAGAAAAAAAATGCATTATACCTAAGACAATTCAAAACGTAGAGAGGTTTACAGACCAACTAGAAGTGTGCATACTCAGAAAGTGCAAACAACTTCCCTGAGCTAAATCAAAGTTGCCTTAAAGAGGGATGCAAAATATTTTTCAAACCAACACAATTCCTAAACATGAAATTTCAAAAGCTTGAGATAACAAGAAAGAAACTTTGGTGTGTATGTGCGTGCAAGTGTCTTTGCACAAGTTGAGAAAGACCCACAGTTTCCTTTTCGTGTTCTAGATATTCTCTAAAATTATGCAACATGTAAAAGATTTCCAAGGCATTTTCTCACAATAAAGTATGAACACTAAATAAAAAGGGTCACATACTAGTTAACAAGAAGAAAACAAATCAAAGGAAGAAATACCAGATTAAATAAGAGTGTATGTTGTCATTTTATCATTTACAAATTCCATTTGAAATTTAATAATATAATTTTTTATTAAGATTTTTTAATTTTTTTATTATTAAAATTATACTTTTTAATATGAAATGAATTTAATGTTTTGAAATTTTTTTGGAGTATTTGAATTTTATAAATTTATCAATCATTTTTGTAATTGTAGTACATTTGAAATATATATTGGAAAATTTTAATTAGAAAATATATCTAGTAAAAAAGTCTTAACATATAACATTTAAACTATGTTTACTAAATCTAATACATCATGACATATTTAAAGTAATATGTTTGTTCCAAGTGAAAACTAATGTGGTTGATCAATACTAAGTAATTATAATGATGACAATAGAGAAAACGAATGTTGTCATATTGAAGGGTAATTTTTAAGCAGAGAGGCTCATTCTACAGGCCAACATGATGTGTAACAGTGTTCGTCTCTCATGAAAGTTGAAATTTTACTTATTTCTACAAAATAAAATTCTAAAAATAAAAATAATTAATTTAAATGTTTTATATAGTTATGAAAATTCAAAGTATATGATAAAATAACTATTAAAGACATAAGATAATTTTATATTCCAAATCATGTAAAATTTTAAACTTCTTTACTCTTTACTAAAGTCAACACCATTTCTTAAAATAAAATAAAAAGGTTAATTCAAAACAAAGAATAAAAAATCTAGCTCCAAAATATTTCAATATTTCTTTTAATTAAGTATTTGTAAAATGAATATTTAAAAAGGAAACAATATCTTATGGATATATTAAAATCTCTAAAGACATAAATATTTCCACGTCAAAGTGGTAATATTTGAAAATTATCTAATATTAATATGAATATATTATAATATTAATATTAAAAATTTAATAACTTAACATTAATACAATATTAAATTTAATATAATATTAAGTTCTTTATATTATAATATATATTAATATATTATGATATATATTAACTCTAGATATATATGGGAAGGAAGAACAAAGACAAAGTGATAGAGGTGTAGATATAGAGGGAGTGAGAGGAAGGGAGAGAGAGGAAGGATGAGAGAGGACTTGAGAGACAAAGAGATGGAGAATTTGAGTTGGCAGGAAATAGAGGGGGGAAGAAGAATCACATAGAGAGAGAAAAGTGGAGAGAGAGAGAGAGGGAGTGGCAAGGGAGAGATGGAGAGATAGTGAATATTTTTGGGGTGAAATAGAGAGTCAATTAAGTAGAGATAGAGAGAACAGGAGGAGATAAGGAGAGATAGTGACATAGTTGGAGGGAAAAGAGAGAGATAGAGACAGAGATAAAGATGAGGGGGAGAGACAGAGGGAGGGAGGAGAGAAATGGAGAAAGCGAATGATAGAGGAAGGGGGAGAAAGAGGGAGGTAATAAGAAAGAAATGGAGAGATAAATGTGGAGAGAGGAAGAGAGTGAGTGATAATGGAGATGGATAGAGAGGAGAGAAGGAGGGAAGAGAGACATACAAGGGAGAGAGGGAGAGAAGGGGAAGAGAGAAAGAGAAGGAGAGATAGATAAACATGGAGAAAGAGTGAGTATGTTTTGGGGGTGATATAGAGAGACAGAAGAGAGACATAGAGTGATATATATATATGGAAGGAAGGTGAAGAGAGGGAATAATAGAGAGATGGAGAGAGGGAGAGATAGATAGATATGGAGGAAGAAAGCAAGTGTGTTTGGGTGAAGGGGGTGAGATAGAGAGACACATAAGTAGAGATGGAGGGAGATAAGAAGAAATACATAGAGAAATAAGAAGGGAGGTAATAAGAAAGACAGGGAGAGAGAGAGAGAGGGAGTGAGGAGAGCAAGAGGGAAGAGAGATAGAAGGGTGGAGAGAGGGAGAGGAATAGGGAGGGAGAGATATATAAATATGGAGAAAGAGTGGGTATGTTTTTGGGGTAATATAGAGAGATAAAAGAGAGACATATATATATATATATATATACATATATATGTATGGAGAGAGAGAGAGAGAGAGAGAGAGAGAGAGAGTATGTGTGTTTGGGGAGGGTTGAGATAGAGAGACAAAGAAGTAGAGATAGAGGGAGATATAGATATATATGGATCAAGGGGAGAGGGAAGAATAATTCTTGAACTTGGTGGATTTATTTCAGTGTAGATGGTGATTTCTAATCTTATTTAATTGCTTCCATTGAAGTAGATAAAATGAAGGAGAAAGGAGAGGAGGAATGAAGAGATAGAAGGAGAGGAGTGAGAGAGGGAGAGAAGGGTAAGAGAGAGAGAGATGGAGACACATAGATGTAGATGGGAGAGAGAAGGAGAGAGAGAAGGAGAGAGGGAGAGAGATAGTGACAGGGTTGGAGAGAGAGAGAGAGAGAGAGGTAGTTGGGAGAGAAATAACTTGAGAGAGAGGAGGAGAGAGGGGGGACAAAGGGATGGATTTGGAAGGAGAGAGAGGGAGGGAAGAACAAATAGATACAAAGAGAAAAGTGAAGTGAGAGAGAGAGGGGGGGGAGTGAAAAATGAGGAGATGGAGAGAGAGTGTGTATTTTTACAGTGAGATAGAGAGACAAAGGATGATAGATGGAGGGAGATCTTAATATAGATGGAGGGGGGAGAGAGGGAAGAAGATTTCTTGCACTAAATTCATTGAATTCATGGTATATGGGGATTTATAATCCTATTTTATCTCTTGCACTATATTAATTGATTTCAGTGTAGATGTTGATTTATAATGATCTTTGATTGCTTACACTAGATGCATTGATTTCAGTGTAGATGTTGATTTCTAATCCTATTTGATTGCTTGCACTAGATGCATTGATTTCAGTGTGTATGTTTTCTAATTCTATTTGATTGCTTTCACTAAATACATTGATTTCAGTTTAGATCTTCATTTCTAATTCTATCAGTGATTGTTTGTACTAGATGCATTGATTTCATTGTCAATGGTGATTTCTAATTCTATGTGAGTGCTTGCACTATATGCATTGATTTTGGTGTAGATGGTGATTTCTAATCCTTTTTTATTTATTGCACTAGATGCATTGGTTTCAGTGTAGATGTAGATGGGGATTTCTAATCTCATTTGATTGCTTGCACTAAATGCATTCATTTCGATGTAGATGGTGATTTTTAATACCATTTGAGTGCTTGCACTAGATGCATTGATTTGATTGTATATTTTGATTTCTAATTGTATTTGATTGGCTGCACTAGATGCATTGATTTTAGTGTAGATGTTGATTTCTAATCTTATTTGATTGTTTGCACTAGATGCATTGATTTTAGTGTAGTGGTTTATTTCTAATCTTATTTGATTATGCTTATTACATTCATTGATTTCCGCGTACACGATGATTTCGGATTTGATGTAACACAATGTATGATGCTACATTAACTTAAAGTGATTGGATTAACAATGTGCATTAATTTCAGTATAAGCACAAAAAAATGACTAACAGTGTGCATTGACTTTTGTGTTATTGTAATCCAACCTATTAATATTGGAGAGAAAGAGAGACAAGGTATGATGTTCACAAGTTATGATGTTTACTACAATAGTTCTAGTTAAAGAATTGAATAGTTTATGATCTCAACTATATGATTGATAGTGTGCATTGACTTTTGTGTTATAGTAATTGAACCTATTAATATTGGAGAGCAAGAGAGCAAGAGAGACAAGGTATGATGTTTACTACAATAGTTCGAGTTAAAAAATTGAATGGCTTATGATCTCAACTATACTTTTCATACAATCCATATGAAAATATGGAAAAACTAACAAATTAGATTTTGTAAATCTCACCACTCACTAAAAAAATTTCAAAATTACATTATTTCTTTACTTTTGTAAACAAACTAGAAATAAAAAATCAACAAAATAAAAATATTTCAAACATTAGCAATGAAACAAATTTCAAGAGTAATATCTCTAAATTATTAAAACTATTCTTCAAGATACATTTAGTAATACCTAGAGGGACACTATTAAGAATTATTAATTGTCAAAAGTCTTGATACCTAAAATTAAATGAAAGAAATGTGCAGAATCAATCATTTTGCAAACTATTGACAAGATTGTCCCCATTTTTCATCACCAACTAATTATTAGCCTAAAATTAGATACACAAGCGCACATGTACAAATCATTCAAGGTAAAGAACAAAAACAAAATTAAAGAAGAGAACAATATAGTCATGTCAAACAAAGAAAACATATTGTAAATTTCAAAGCACAAAATTTATCTCAAACAATCTAAAAATGTGTCATTGTTGACCTCAACTAGAACCAACCTAGATCTGTCTAACTCGGGATATATCATGCCCCCAAAAGAATCAAATCCCTAGAAGTGCAAACTTTTCCTCAAATTACACTCCAAAAAGAAAGTTTACACCTAGAGAGATTTGATCTCTCTGCCCATAATAGATGAAGAATTAAATAGATCTGAAGTTAAATGTATCTAGCCTGTAAAGAAAAATCCAAATTCCAACAGTTCCGAGTACAATCTCACTAAAGACTTGAGACTTATTACAAACATGGAGGGCGGGATCCGAAGATCTAGCGCAGCCGTCATGCTTTGCAGAGTGCTAAACTCAGTGAAATTATATCCACCAATTGCGGATTCAATACGAAACCATGGATTTTCAAGAATGGCACGTCTGATCTATTCAAAGTCAGAAGGCCAGGTCGTTCAAAAAATTAATATTCCACTTACTGCGCATTTGGTGAGCCCCATGATCCATCCCTCTGGAGTTTAAAGATTAGCACGTTTGATCTGCAGAAAGTCAAAAAGCGTGTTCGAGTTAAAAGTCAATAACGCGCAGGGTTTGTTTTGAATACAACTTAAAAGTCAAACTTAACTAAGTCAAACCATCCACAAATTCGTACAATGATGGGTTGGAAACGCTTATAAATAGAGCTTCCTTTTCCGTGTATAAAATCATTCGCCTATACCTTCATATCTCGATAATTTTATCCGCCAGCCGATCTCTGTTTACATTTAACTCGACAAACATATTCATTCATCCGAGCAGAGAGACAATTTCGTTTGTATTGCCCGCTCCGTCGAAGTACACGCGTCTACATTTATTGAATAACATGGCAGTCAGGGTGGTGTTTGCCATCATGATTTGTGCTTTGCTAATCTCTGCGCTATTTCCAACAACAAGCTCGAGGCCTAATTTCCTCAGAGAATCTACTGCTGACCCCGACATTAAGGACAAAACTAATACCAATAACATCTCTGAAGCTTATATTGAACGAGCCGATAAAGCGGCAACCATTGATGTACAGTTGCTGGACGATAAACTTCCAAAAAGTGGTTATACTCCCTCGGCTCCTTCATCCTGCCACAACATGGTAATAGACACCGTCGGTGCTGCACGTTACAGTTGTTGATGCTTATCAAGTCGACGAATTATTCCATCTTCATTCAGTTTAATTACAGGTTCCACCTTCATTCAGTTTAATTTTTCTGTAATGGGTCAAACTATTTTTTATTGCAGATTCTGAGAATATCTCGAAATTATTCTCAAAATCTGATGGTGTAGAACCTTTTCTTTACCACTAGATTTGGAAATATTTCCAAAATCTATCTATACAGTTCCCAGATATTTCCAGAATCATAATGATAGAGTTCCGAGATATTTCCAGAATCATAATGATAGAGTTCCGAGATATTTCCAGAATCTACCTAAAAATAGAGATGAAGATGGTAAATTTAATTAACTCCAAAGTCAATTCTGAATATGACTTTATTGGAATCAGATATTGAGAAAAAATGATAAATTCAAAAAGTGTTCTAAAAAGGCGCACTCTAATTAATTGAAGTTTTGTGTTTTTTCAAAATTACCATGGTAGATTTTTTGGGTTAGATTATGAAATTTGTTTATTTACAATGCATTTTTAAAATATAAATAAATTCAGTGTAATAAAATTCGTTTAAACATTTATCATTTGGAAAAAATCTCTGCTCAATATGAAAAAAAAATCTATACACAAAGTCAAAGACGTGGATTGACGACGCTCTTGTAAAATAACCCTCGGGAAAAAGCCCTGCTGGACTTGGACAAAATCCACTTAAAAATATCCTATACACAAAGTCAAAGACGTGGATTGACGACGCTCTTGTAAAATAACCCTCGGGAAAAAGCCCTGCTGGACTTGGACAAAATCCACTTAAAAATATCCCATTAAAGTCAAAAACGTCTATTATTTAGACTACGCTGTTATAAAATACCCTCCACTGCTTGCTTGGCTTAGGGTTGGGCTTAAGGTTAACGCAATGCATTTGGTTTTATTAATCGATAAATGCATTTGTTTTTTTATTAATCCATAAATATGAACTTTACCTGAATGAGTGCCTTTTTCATTTAATTTGTGGAAAAGAAAAACTTGCTATTTAGTTCTGTTTTTATTAACAACCTCGCTGTCCACTTCAAAGATTTCATATTTTAGACTTGATTAAGTTAAAATCAACATAAGCTCTAAAAAAAATATCACGCAAATTATATCTGTTCTTGAATGAATTGGAATTATCTCTATAGTGTTAATTAAAAATGTTAAGTTCCAACGTTATGGTTTGAAACTTTGAAGACTAGTGTTGTTTCTAAATTCATTTCCAGTGTAAATGTGTTTTCTCTTTCATCCTAAACGTTTAGGATTAGTGCCTGTTCTTCTGGACTAAGTGTTTCAATATATGGAGAGAACCGCTGCCGGTTTTCGAGGCACACATTCTGTATCAATTCAAGCAATCAAAATCCTATGCCGTACAAGGGCTAGAATATGAAAAGTAATGAAGAAGAACACTCAATAGCTATTTGGATGAGTTAAGAGTATAGATTCATTTTAAATAAAGATTTAATACAATTTTTTTTATCAGTTTATATTATTTAAATGTTTTGTATAGTTCTTTCAATTATATTATTTAAATGTTTTGTATAGTTTCTTTGATCGGGTGTGAGGAGGAGAGAAATCTTGCACGTAGACTAAGGAGATGACAGCATAACAGTTGGGCAAAGTAGGTAGGTAGTCTACCCAACACCGCCACATGCCGCGAGCAATAAAATATTTGGGTCAGTCCATATGCAAGTGGATTGTAGCGCCGTGGGTGACATAGAAGGCGGGTGGTATATGGCAAGGTGCATGCCTTGCATGCAAACATTATCGTGTATCATTTGAAGCTTGAGGGAGCAGGAAAGGTGGGCAAATGCGTTTTGATACAGGTGGCATAGGCAACACTGAAACAACCAATGCATCGACAAGACGCAATTTCTGGTATGTAGTGGAGACCATCTCCTTTCTTGCAATGGTGGTCAAGAGGAACGAAATAATGGAAAACTTGCAGGGTTTGCTGTTTTTTATTCATGGGGTTATAAGAATAGGGATAAAGATGTTGACAGTCTTTCTAGCTATGTCGCCGACAGTCTGTAACAAGAATCCATGACAGTGTTTACATGGGGAATTGGGTGTGAGGGAAAGACGTTGTCATCATTCCTTGGGTTTTCATCCACTTCTAAAATTAGTTGGGTGGTCTTCTTAGGATAATATGGGGAGTCAGGGGCTGGAATGGCTACCCCAGTTTCGATTTTGGATGTTCCTTTGGGTACTAGGAGTCCTCGCAGTCGAGGCTGGGAGGGGTTCGAGGCAGGGTCTGGAATCCTTGTGCACTTCAATCGGGCGAGTGGGGAAGAAGTGAGGACTTGGGGCCTGTGGGTAGTGCTGAGTTTGCAGAAAAGAACCCCGCAAGGAGGAGTCTAGGGAGCCAGAGTCTCGACTGGATTTCATATCAATTAGGGAGTCGGGGTGGGGGTCTGATCTTATGTCAGTGGAATTTTCAAGTAAATGTTGGTCTGGTCTCCAACCTTAAGGCATCAACCAAGAGAACAGGGGTTCTCAAACTCGTCCAAGGTCAGTCTAGGACATATGGTTATGAAATGGATTATCTCAAGGAAAATGCGTGAGGTGATGGTTATACATGGATGCATGGTCTTAACAATGCTTCTTTCCGCGAACTCCTTTTAGGTCAGTCTAATTCGCTTTATCCTCAGCCTCCGACTTTGTTGGTGATAGCCTCAGAGAGGGCACCAGAGGAACTACAACTGTTGGCATATTTTGATTTTCAAAGAATGAAGGTTGAGGCAGTGGATGGTAGAAGGGGCCGACGTGGTAGTGGTAACCTGAGTAGAGGGAAAAGTAAGGCCCAGGCCTCCATTTTTCATCCTCAAAGGAAAAAAGGTAGGAGAACTGGGGAGGAAACAATGCAGATCATGTTTCACGCTTACAGTGCAGACTCTCTAGCACAGGTGAAAGCAGAAATTTCGAGATGGGAAACAAAATTGAACGCGAGGGCAACAGAGGAGCCGATCCAAGTGGAAGACTAGGAACCCTTGGTAGTAGACCCAAGATATACCCGAGGCAGACTAACCTTGTTCAAACAGGTCGTCCAAACCTACTGAATTATGAAAAACCTCGTGGTGAGAGCGATGACGAACATGTAACAACAACATGAAGTACCTCACCAACCAGGCCATCACTAGCCAGTTTAAGAAGAGTCGAGCCTCTCAGTCATTCAAAAGGAAATTCAATAAATCTTGGTGCACTTGTTCGACCAAAATTTCTGTCTCGGACGCATGGAAAATAAATTGTAGAGTATGCACCAAAACGAGATGTCGGGATCGAGTGCTAAGGACCCAACCTCGGTCGATTCATCCGAAGATTGACTTTTGCAAGTCATGGAGTTTTAGAATATTTCTTTTGTTTTTTCTTAATGATTTCAGATAGAATTTATATTTACAATAGAATGAATAGGTGGAAAATATACATGGTAGCTTTTAAAGCTTGGTTGGACATGCTCAAACTATTTAAATTTAGGATGGCTTATGATGCTAATCGGTGGCCAATAGACCTAGTTTCCTACATTTAACTTGATTTACATATAATAAATAAAAAGGTACTTCCTAAATTACAAAAAAAATTGTTTTGTATAGTCATTATTTTATTTTATTTTAGATTTTTTAAAATTTTTATTTGGGCCAATATGAGAAAATTTTCAACTTTTTATGGCAGAGATGAGCAAAATTTCAACTTTGATAATGGACGAACACCGTTACACATCATATAGCGTTGTAGAATAAGCCTCTAGACTCAATTATATTATTCCAACAACAAATTATCATATAAGTGTAACCTAACCTCCTCATTGGAGAGTATGATCAATAACAATGTTAATCGTTGTAATAATTTCAGGGTCAATGTCCAATCAGGTTAAAGATGGTTCAAATTACCACCATGTCAAAAAGATTCAAATTGTTTCCGCTACATTTTTCTTAAAACTCCAATCTAAATAATGTTTAATATTTTTGTAAGTACTTACACATCATATAAAATTGTAAAATAAACCTCTAGACTCAATTATATTATTCCAACAACATTAAATTATCATATAAATGTAACCTAACCTCCTCACTGGAGAGTAGGAGAGTATATCAGTAACAATGTTAATCGTGCTAATAATTTCAAGGTCATTGTCCAATCGGGTTAAAGATGGTTCAAATTACCACCGTGTCTAAAGGATTCAAATTGTTTCGGCTACATTTTTCTTAAAACTCCAATCTAAATAATGTTTGATATTTTTGTTAGTATCGTATATCTCATTCATTTGCTTTAAGAACTTCATTCATGGTGATGGTTAACACTTTTGGATGTAGCTTACGTTTAAAATTTCTTTATTGGTATGATGATAGTTGTGGTTAGTTTTATGTATGGATTTCAAGTTTAAATTTAATGATATATTTAATTGATTATTAATTTAAATTTTAAATATATCAAGTATTTATAAATATGAAATTTGCTTATCCATAAAATTTTTATAAAATATAAAATTTAGAATTAAAATAAATTTAAATTAATATATAAATGGATTTAAATTAATATATATTTATTATTATTATTATTATTTTATATAAATAGGTTTATCTATATCAATGTTACTTCACAACATCACTATCTATACTAAATTATAAAGAGTTAAAAGAGTTTATATAAGGAGTTTGTTTCTTTTGTTAGAGAGATATTTAGGCGGAGTAACAAGCTATTCCTTATAAAACACTATTAATTATTTTTTTATAATAATGAAATATCAACATATAATTATCAATTAGTCATAATTATCAATAATGACCATGCATATTAACAATTGAATTATGTTAAATTTTACAATTTATTAAAAATAAAATACAAACATTCCATCATCAATGTAAATATTCCTGGCATATTTTATCCATTCAATAACGTGCAAAGCAACCTACCTCCAAAAATACTTAGTTACTTCCTTGAAATCCTGACCATATTCTCATGGCTCGACTATATAAGAACATCCATATTGTTATGGAAATAAAGCTAAACTTTGGACACGAAAATTTTGGGCATAATCTATATTGAAACAAATCTTAATCTTTGGACACAACCATTTCTAACATAATGTTTACTATTTTCCTCCAACAACATTTGTAGCCAGAAATAGGCCGGGCTGATGAATAGCTATGGATCCTTTGAAATACAATAGATTTTTCAGATAGGAGTTCACCAAGGGAAAAAATATATTATATTAATTTTATCGTTATTAATGGAGCGTTGCATTTGAAATATGTGTTTCGATAGAATTCTTGATAATTAACGAGAATACCCTTAATGGGATCATGTACTTGATTATTTACAAGAATACTATTAGTTACAACTCAGGTCATGGTCGAAATATTATGGATAGATGGTTTCACGAACAAAACGTATTGCTGCATATTTTCCAGTAACAACTTTCCATCACACTCAACCATGCAAGTAACAGAGATAATATCCATTTTCAAGTAACAACTTTCCACTCTCAGCCATGCAAGTAACAGAGAATATCTATTTTATTTTTTTAGCTTATTTTACAATGTAGTATGAGGCGATGTGTAATTTCTACCATAGTTACTAAATTTGAATTCGAATTCCATTTGATATAGAAAGAATTAGACCTTATAAAATCCAATACGGAAAAAAATTGACATTATATATCTTACAAGTATATATATATATATATATATATATATATATATATATATATATATATATATATATATATATATATATATATATTTCATTTAAAGGAACCATAATTTTATTCAAAATTTTAATGAAAATTCATTAAATTTTGTCTGTAATTTTCAACATTAATTTCTCTTGTCTAAGATGTTATAGATCATTTCTCTCTAAAATGATGGTTTAAAAATAATGAGAAGAAAAATACATCAAATTTATTATTATTGCAGATTAGAATTATCCTTTTTCTATTTTTTTTTGCTTATTGAAGTGATCTATTTGAAACTGAAATTTTCCATTTTATAATTATTTGTAATATAAAAGTTATTGTTTTTCTATTCTTTTGTATCATAGTTATCATTTTATACTTTTTTTCTAATATTGAATTTATCATTTTTCTATTTTTTATAAAGGTTATCCATTTGAAATTGAAGTTTTCCATTTTAACATTTTTTTCCAATATAAAAGTTTTGATTTTCTTATTTTTCTATATATAAATTATATTTTATGATTTTTTTTAATATAAAAGTTATGATTTTTTATTTTTCTATATAAAAATTTGATTTACTTACAATCCATTTACTTTTTTACAATTTTTTGAAATTAAAAATTATATTTTTTAATTGCAAATTACTGTTTTATAATTTTTTTTAATATAGAAATTACTGTTTTTTATTTTCTTTTACTTTTAAAAATTATGATTTTTTTAATTATTTTTATATAAAAAATTTACTAATTTTAGAATATATCTCCATATAAAAATAATCCTCTTTTCATTTAAGAAAAATTATAAAAACCAATTAATTGTTCCATTATTTTATAAAAACAAATTAATCTTTTATTAACTTTTTCATTAACATTATTTTTTTTTCACACAAACAAGAAACTCCATTTTATATCTTTATTTATTGTTATTTAACTTTAAATATTTTATATCTATATTATTATTTAATTTTAAATATTCTTGAAATTAAATAATAAATTCATATTATCAATTTCTGAAATTTTATTATGAAAATTTATTATAATTTTTTACGCTATTCCTATTACTTGTACCTCAACAAATTTTATAAAATAATAAATTGCCATTGAGCTTGCCATTATGCTTATAATTTACAGTAATTTAATTTTTTAATTCCCATTTTCTGTGCTAAGGTGGAGGAACGAGGCACGGTGCATGAGAATTTCAAGGCAGATGCACATCAGTCGAACCGTACCGAATTCCTTCGAACTATCCGCCGTACCTAACCGTATTACCGAACTGTATTGCCGTATTTACGAATTTTTTTTGGGTAGTATGGCCGAATTTGGTAACTATGATTTCTACTATGTTTAACTAGGAGTTGACATATGTCCTTTTTAAAATACAAATAAAATATTTTTTAAATTAGAAAATAATATCTACTCTAATGAAAATAAAAGATAAATATACATAGTATTATAAAACATATTCTGGCATTGATTGTGGTTGTTTTATTGGTTGTTGTTATTACAACCTGATAAAAAAGAGATATGGTAAAAATATTTTGACTTTCATTTTCGGTTATAAATAAAATATCAACTTTTAAAATTCTTTCAAAGTAATTAAAACAAAAAAGCAAATAACGTTGATATTATTTATATTTTATATTTTATTGGATATTTAAATAAATTATTTTAATATCCATGTTAAACAATTTATTTTAATATTAAATTTAGAAAATTTATAAACATATATGTATATATTTGAAAGGATATAAAACATTTCAATGTGCAAACTAAAAAAATGGTACCTTTTTCCCAATGAAATGATTAGGTAGTGTTGTTTAGTTCCTAATGTTATGATCACCATATTACTCTATGTCGCTTGCTCTGCAACACCTACTATCTACAACCAGAACCTCAAGCCAGGGCGGAGGTGACAAAAGTAAAAGATGTCCCTCGCTTTACAACACCTACTAGCTTTGACTTGAACCTAAAGCTAGTGTTGAGGGGGAAGAAGCAGGAGATGAAGAAAAATAAGAAGCAGCCATCATGGAGGAAAAATAAGTAAAATAAGATGTCCCTCACTCTGCAACACCTACTAGCTTTGACCTGTACTGAAAGCTAGGGTTGAGGGAGAAGAAGTAGGAGATGAAGAAGAAGAAGAAGCAACCATCATAGCGTACGGTGAAATCCCACGAGAGTTGGAGAATGAATGTGAAGTGAAAATAGACTTGATGGAATGGGAAACATATGAGACAATGGCTACTATGAATTTCCCTCTCTTGGGGATATCCCTGCAGTGAGAAGGCATGTTTATGTGTCTATTGTTGGCCTAGGATGACATGGTGAAGATACTAAGAAATCTATCAAATAAACCAATTTAAACAGACTCAACGGAAAATACTGACGAATTCTAAATGTACATAGACCAAGAAAAGATGTGTGAGAAATTATAAAGGATGCACTATATATATAACAAGACTATGAAATATTTAAGATTCTATGAATGGAGCAGACTGTGAATTGAACAACTTAATGGCATGCAATTAACTGGGGAAAATTATGTAATTTGTTGGATCGATTACTCATGTACAACTAATCAAGAAATAAATTTATTTGTTACGTTGACTTCCAAGTTTGAATACAACTAATCAAACAAGCCTATGTTTCCTACAATGAATCAAGCAATTTATTCACATCCACTGTGGATGAAAAGATAAAAACAACATTGTCTGCCAATGCCACAAATTTGCCTAGATGGTTGGAATCTGGTAAAAAAAATTTAAAAAATCATAATACTAGAGTGCTCGAAATTTTTTTTTTATGGTGGAAATGGATTCAACACTATCAAGAACCCTTGGGCCACCCAAAATCAAGAATTTTGATAGCTGTAACCCATATTTTCGAAAAAATTTGCAAATTTTTGTTATAATATTGCCAGAATTTCCATTATTTTCTAAGCTAATTTGTGGGGTTTTTAGACTATGCCGATAAAAAATTGCAACTTTATGCTCTACGAAGTTATGACGACAGTTTTCTTTGAAAAAATGATATAGAATCATTGGTATATATTTTTCCATACTCAACTCTCTCATTTTACAATTTACGTTATTTTTATTCAAAGTCGATTAAATTGGGCGACCAACAAAATCATAATATCCTTGCATTATAGAATAATACTAGATATTTCCCCTAAATGTGCAAATATACACTGAAGGAATTGGGCATGCCTATCATGTTACTACAAAAATGTTGCAACAAAGGAAAGATAAGTTACAACCTAAAGGGTGCATAATGGAGGGGAGGAAATGTGTTCAGGCTTGCAATAATCTCACACTTGTGTCAAGGCCTATCTCATAGATGTTGCTCGAACTACCTAGCTAAGTAATTTTTTTCCAATCATAGCAATATGTCAAAAGATTATATACATATTATATCTAAGCTATACCATGCAAGGTAATGAGGAGAAACATTACCATACGTCCTCGTGGGCACCGACACACAAAAAATGTAATTGCACAGAGGAAATGACTAGAGTCAGTGTGTGTTGACAATGATATTAAATAAAGATAATATTTCACTTAAGTGACCTTCGGATTCCACGATATTCTGCAATCAACATAAAAAATGAGAATTGTTTTAGAATTTTAGCTATCTCTTTTTTGAAAAATTTAATTAATTTGGAGCCATTTTGGAGCCATTAATTCGAGTTTTAAATTTAAATTTATTTTTTTCTAGAAAATATTTGTTGCAATTGCAAATTTATGTGGTGTAGTTTACAAAATCCAAGTGTCCAAGTAAAATTTCAAGGCATTGTATCCATTTATGCATTCAAAAATAATGTTTTAAAAATGAAATGGTACACATGCTATATGCATATATAGAAAAAATATAGATCCATTTTGAATAGGATTAAATCTCTTGAGGTGCACACATTTTTTCAAGTTTTGCATTCTAAAAGAGGTCACATAGGATATCTTTAGCCTTGTGGACGTTCGAATTTTCTTTCTTTCTTTCTCATCTTTCCACAAGTAATTACAATTGCCTTTGCACAGCTCATGTGAGTCCCACAATAACGAGTGACCATATAAGTTAACCATAGTTAAGAACTCTTTATGTCAAGGATGGTCATTCCTAAACAAAAAAATACCTAATAACGTCTCAGGTTGAACACAATTTAAGGTGGGACTTTATCATAATTAGTTAAAGAAATTTTGTGTGGGAGTTATAGGTGAAAATGTGAAGTTGGGTTACACGTTTTGCCCATTTTTGAGAAAAAATATCATTTTTATAATTTCTTCAACTTTCTGCAAGCCAAAATTCAATGAAGCCCCTCAAGAAAAAAGATCACAACTATATAAATAGCTGAAAATAGAATCATTATTTTCACAGATTTCTTCATTTGGGTTGAATTTGCAAAGGACCCTTTTTGGGCTTATTTTTCAAAGGACTTTTTTTGGGCTTAATTTTCAAAGGACATTTTTTAGATGTATTTTTTAAAGTGACAATTTTTTAGAGGTATTTTGGGCTTAATTTTCGAAGGAAATTTTTTGGAGGTATTTTTAAAAGTGGCATTTTTTTAGAGGTTTTTTGGGCTTAATTTTCAAAGGACATTTTTTGGAGAAATTTTTTAAAGTGACATTTTTTTAGAGGTTTTTTGGGTTTAACTTTCTAAGGAAATTTTTTGAGGTATTTTTTAAAGCGACATTTTTTTAGAGTAAGTGTTTTGGGTTGAAGTAAATCTTTTATATAATGATTTTTTAAAGTGAGTTTTGGTATAATTTTTTAAATGAATTTTTTTTGCAGGACTCGGAAAAAAATATTGTGAGCTTCATTTCATTTCTAAAAGACATTTTTTTGGCGGAGTTTTTAAAGTAAGTGTTTTGGGTTGAAGTATGTCTTTTGTGAAAAAAATTAAAATGAGTTTTTGTTTAAATTAAATCTTTTTCGATGCTTTTTTTAATTGATTTTTTGTCTAAATTTTGATAGTGAATTTTTTTTGTAGGATTTTGAAGGAAATTCTTTGAGCCTCATACTAAATTATCATGGAAAATCAAAGGAATTGCAAGAGAAAATATGATTGAAAAAGAGACCCTGAGGAACGTAGAGAACAAGGGAGAGAATATCGCAAAAAAAAGAGGGAAGAACGCTCAAATATTGAAAGGGAAAATCAACCTCAACTAGAAGTTGAAGTAGGTATGTAAATGTACATATTATAAATTTGACTAGTGGATTGTGAAACTTAATTTTTATTTGATGAACTCATTTGAAATATATTTTGCAATGTAAACAAAGAGAGATATTCCTCAACACATTGATGATGAGATAAAAAAATTTGAAAGAGAAAGTGAAAGAGATATTGAACCAATGGTTGAAGATGTTGAAAACGTTGAAAGAAATTCAAGTGAAGAAATTGAATTACCAAGTATGTATATATATGTTGAATGTGTATTATTGAAATTATAAATATTTATTAATTTAAATATTTATTGAATATGTAAACTAATTTTGTACATTTAATTCTAATATGTACAGACGAAATCAATATCGATGATGAGATGTTAGAAAATGCTGACATTGACACATATGGAGATAAAAAAGTTGACCATGTTATACGATATCCTGTTAAATGCATTATTGATACGTTCTTCAAACATGAAAATGTTGTAGTTCAAGCCCAAATGTTGAAAATTCTCTTAACATCAAAGAAATGAAAAGAAGATACGACTTTATTGGGTATGCGAAAATCAACAAAAGATAAAAAAAAATGAAGGAAAATGTGATACAAAATATAAGTAGTGCTCTAAAGTCAATTGGAAGATATAGAAAGAAATATGATTTAGATGCATGTAGAGCAATAAAAATGGTAGTGGTTTCATCATGTACTAAAGCAAATTGCTTGGTAAAATCTATGGCACAAGCATTAGGAACCTCACGAAAAACTTTATACAAAATTCAGAAATTTCGATTGTAAATAGATATAAATGATGAACTCTCTTGTTGGAAATTTATTTGTAAGCAACCATATAAAGATAGATTTGGAGAATATGTTAAAAAATAATATACGAATATTGGATGAAAAATTCATGTGTTTCACCAAAAGTAAGGGATGTGATGCGAAGAAGAATAGAACAAAATTAGTACGAAGAACATGCAAAACATTTCTTGGTCACCACTCATATAGAGTTGTTCAACATGTTCATAGAAGAGAATCGTGAAATTAATGTCTCAATCAATGCTTTTGTGCAACAAAAACCATGGTATGTTAAAGCTATCACTATACACGACACTTGTTGTTGTTGTTATCATGTGGAATTTCAGTTATATTATGGCACATTCCTTAATTTTGGTGAAATTTTTTGGAAAGATTCACCTCCTCCTTCCACTATCCATGATTTCATATCTCAAATTATATTTGGAAAAGAAAGCCATGAATTATTTTACCAAAAGAAATGTGTTGGTGGTAAAAAATGTGATGATTGTGGAAATTTGACTTTATTTCAAAACAAATATCACACTGATATAAATTATCAATCATTGTCCAACATAAAATTGAAATGGAAGAGATATGAATATATTCATACATGGATTGGTTCAAGTAGTACTACAAGTGCTAAAAGAATTTATTTACAAGAAGAAGAAATTTTTGTGATAGATTTTTTGAGAAAGTTTGAGGTAGAACTTTATAAATACACCAAGCATTCCCATAGATATCAATGGTAGGACTTGCAATTCAAAAAATGACGTGAATTTTTTTGACCAGGGACCATTTTTTCAATAGTTAATTTTGCAGAGAACTACACATTTGTTCCACAAAAAGAAATATAGAGTGAATACTATCATTCTGACCAAGTCTCCATGCTTGTCCATATTCTATATAGACACGTTGAACAAGATGTTTATCATATAGAAATCACCACTGAAAGTCGACATGTTATTAAATAATATCACTTTTATATCAGTGACAATCCTACACATGATACATATTTTGTACAACATTGTTTTGAACAGATTTATGACTCCTTGAAAAGTCGTGAAATAAAATTCAATGAACATTGGATATGGTCAGATGGATGCACAGGCCAATTCAAATCTTCACGATCATTCTTTTGTTTGTGTCGTCTTCATATGAAAACCCGCATTAAACATTGTTGGAATTTCTTTGAGACTGGTCATGGAAAAGGAGAACATGATGGTGTAGGGGCATGTATAAAACGAGCACTTCGAAAATATCAAATGGACCACTCTCCAAACTGACTTGTCTCAGCTAAACAAGTTGTTCAATGGTGCATCGCTGCACTAAGCCATGAGACTAACTGGTCAAGGGAAGTAAAATTAGATCATGTATATATTAAAGTTCTCTCTCTCTCTCTCTCTCTTTATATATATATATATATATATATATATATATATATAACTTAATATGTACATGATCTAATTTTTATTGGATTTCTAATTTTAAACATTATTCATCATAATGATTATCTTTGATGGTATTTTGAATAACATATTTATATTCTTCTTTGAATTTTCCATATAGTTTTTTTTTCCATATTGGGATCCAATATGTAGATATATCAACTGGAGATGACGTTGAAACAATAAAAGGGACTCGAAAATTGCATTCAATTAAAACAAAGAAGTACCAAAATGTGTTTGCATTTGATAAAAGAAAATATTCTTGTTTTTGTAATGTTTTCATAGACAACACAGAATCCAATGATGTTTGTGAAAACAAAATGTATATAAAATATTGGAAACATACATAACTAAATACAAAGGGGAAAATGTTCGTTGCAAACTTTGAAGAAATGCAGTCAGAGGAGACTATAGTATCATCTGAAGGTGACCGAGTTTCAGATCTAGTTAGAGAAGGTAATGTTTCAATTGCTTTAAAATGATAGAGATCTAGAAATAGATAATAAAATAAAGTAAACTTGTTAATTTTAAATTTAATTTTTCATGTTAATTATGATCTAAATTTATGTAAGTTTGTTTTATTGTGCAGGAGATATTTTTTTGTAGTTGCACCTACTACCAACACAGAAAATGTGAAGTATTATTTGATGCATTGCACTGAACGAAAGATGAAATTATTGGAAAACTATGATGTTAACGGGTTTATATATGAAAAAGGGTCTATTATACTGAAATGTTATTTTTTCCAACAAACTCATCAAAGTCAGGATTTTGTTTACTTTCAAGACTATGAACCTAATGTCATAAGTTTTCAATATAGTCACTTGGTGTGTGTAGCACACATAAAGTTGATAGAAGTTCAATCAAAGAAAAATTTGAAAATTAAGAAATGGAAAATGTCAAAAGTCGATCATGAACGGATCATTGATAATGACATTCCATTAGAATTTTTTTTATTGAACTGACCAACAATTTCTTCTCCTTGGATTCATATTTTAGAACTTACAAAACTCAACTAGAAATTGTTAGCCTTTTTTTGTGCATTCTTAAGTTTTACAATTATTATAATATGTATACTGTATGTTATATGTACGAGTGTTTGAACATGTACATTATTTTGGTACATGCACACGAGTAATTTATACACATGTACATATACACATGTAGATTATCTATTCTTAAACGATTTCATACATTCTCTAGTACAATTTATGTCATAATGTCATTATTTCAAAATGTACATGTGTATCTAGCATAGTTGATATAATGCAAATTTTAAGTTGTGATTTTGTTTTAGACATCTTTTAAGCAAATTATAATATTCATTCTTGAATTCAAAATGTGTGGTACATGTTTTGTAATTTCCAATTTACTATCAACTGACATCCATAGTAGCTTTTCTATTTACATTAATGAAAAATGTTGTGTACTGGATATATGTTTTAATGCAATTTTAAAATTTTATGATTGTTTGAGACATCTATGAACACCTAGAATTTTATGATTGTTTTTAGATATATACATCGATATGCATCGTACATCAATAATTTTTACATATATTCAAATGTACTTCAATCATTTTTACATATATTCATGAACTTAAATATGTAAAACCATCTATTATTGTTTTAAATGACATGTATGATCATTCAAAATGTACCTAAATATCACCTTTAATAGACATCCTAATTATATAACATTAACACATGTTCAAATGCATAACATGTACCACATATGTTTTGTAATTTTAAATTTCCATCTAGATTCATTTTATATTTAACAAATAAAAAAACAACTTGAGTTTTAAAAACAAAACATTATATCACAACATGTGATGACTTGCCAAATGTAACAACTATCCAAAATTTAAAATCATTCTTGATCAAAGTAAATCTAGTTCAACTATCCAAAATTTAAAATCTGTCCAAAATTATATCATGAACAATAAAAGTAAATATATATAAGAATGTATAATGTTATTTTTTTTAGATATATACATCGATATGTATTTTAATTCAGTCATTTTTACATATATTCATGAACTTAAATATGTAAAACCATCTATGTTGTTTTAAATGACATGCGTGATCATGAAAAATGTACCTAAATATCACCTTTAATAGAGATCCTAATTATATAACATTCACACATGTTCAAATTCATAATATGTACCACATGTGTTTTGTAATTTGAAATTTCCAACTAGAATCATTTTATATTTAACAAATAACATAACAAATTGAGTTTTAAAAACAAAAAATTATATCACAACATGTGATCACATGTCAAATGTAACAACTATCTAAAATTTAAGATCATTCTTGACAAAAGTAAATGTTCAACTATATCCAAAATGTAAAATATGTCCAAATTTTATATCATGAACAATAAAAGTAAATATATATAACAATGTATAGTGTTACAAGTATCAGGTTATATAGAAAAGTAAATATGTCTGCATAAATAAGACTATCTATCAAATAAAATGTTGCACATGTGCATCATCAATCAAATAGAGATGGATGTAGTGTCTTTTCCATAAACGTCCTGAGCCTCCTTGTGCTATCATTTGAAGAATGGAGAACATGTACACAATGTGTAAACATTAAAATTTAATGTTTTTAAATTGAATGAGAATGTAGAACTTCATAAAAAAAAAAAATATATATATATATATATATATATATATATATATATATATATATATATTTAAAAAAGATCACGCAATACCTTAGGTAGTTCCCTCTCCATTGTCCCGTGTTGGTTGTCCATCAATAGATCCTCCACGATAAACTGTACAATATACATGTACAAGTATATATATATATATATATCAAATGAAAATGCATAAAATAATTTGCAATAATATTAAAAAAAAAAGTTAGACATTTCTTGTTCAATTTTTTTGGATGTTCCTATCTCCATCATACAATCCATCGCTAGAGTCCTTGGAGAATAGAAATCATCTCCAGAAACCTAAAATTCAAAAATTTTAAAACTGTAAAATAACTCAAGATATAGATCTCATTTTTAATGAAACTTTCACTTCAATTTATAACTTAAAGATAAGTGGAAAATTGAATACTTGTGACAATGGGTTTGGAACATCTTCTAACGGGGAAGAAGAAGGTGGCTCCGAACGAAAATCATCTTCATAAACCTAGAATTCAAAAATTTTAAAATTATAAAATAACTCAAGATCTAGATCTCATTTTTTAATGAAACTTTCACTTTAATTTATAACTTAAAAACATAAATGAAAAATTGAATACTTGTGATGGTGGATTTGGAACATCCCCTAACAGGGAAGAAGAGGGTGGCTCCAAATAAAAATCATCTCCACAAACCTAAAATTCAAAAAATTTAAAACTATAAAATAACTCAAGATCTAGATCTCATTTTTTAATGAAACTTTCACTTCAATTTATAACTTTAAAACATATTTAAGTGAAAAAAATTTCATACTTGTGATGGTGGATTTGGCACATCTCCTATCAAGGAAGAAGAGGGTGCCTCCATTGCAGAAACATCGGATGAAATTAGAATCTATTAAAATTTCATTATATACATACATGTGTACACAATTATTTTTTTAAAATATATGTCATCATGATACCAATATAATAATAGATTAATAACTTTACATCAACATCATGAACTTAAAAAACACTAACATTTGCCAACATATCTCAATTGTGATAACCATTTTTATTGTGATAACCTGAAGCTTTGACCGTAATATTATTAAAATCTTCGTTCATCAAGCGTGTTAATTGCAAATGGTGTTCACATATGATACATTTTTGTTAGATTAACATATACAAATAAACATGTATATGTATTTATTACAAATTGTACATTAAAATATTGACCCTAACCATTAACGCATACTGATCCCATGCCCTCTTCCTCATGAATAATTAAGTCCTGTCAACCATTGCAACAATGATTTACATATGCTATAAGCTATTAAATAATCATGTTTTCTATCTCATCATCTGTATAATATACAAAATTAGAACGTGAATTCTCTCGAGCTCTTTATCGATTCAGAAAAAACATTAATTCCAACAAGTCCACTCTAAACATTATCTATGATGACATCCCTTGCTTTTCGACTAATTTGAGAAGTGGCATCCATCTATGACCGCAAAATTTCCACACGAAGAGGCCGGCTTACCAATGGTGGCTCGGGGAAAGGCAACTCAGCATCATGCTTAGCGCCCCTATGATCACATAATTGACCTTTCCCAAGACCAAACAATTTAGAGGGAAAGTCATTATAATTGGGTTTCATTCTCAAAAATAATTTTGCATAAAGTAATTTTTCAAAATATAGAGGAAACTCATCGTTCCATGGTAGTATTCCATAGGTAGCAAGGTTCCTATCGTACAAATGGAAAGCAATATTAGGGTTCTTGAAATATTGCACCTTTAACATCTTTATTTTCGACCCTTCTTTGAATTAAACATAGATTTTTCCATTTCCTTTGTAACTCTTTGTTTAACATCCTCTCATGTATCGGGACCCATCATTGTTTCATTTATTTTCCTCATAACTTTTACATTAGTATCAGTGGTTGGCCCAAGATTTTTGTAGACATATACAAATTTTCTTAAAGAGTGTGTAACTATTTCTAAGATTTCTCGACTCTCAGCAGGGAGTTTCAAAGACATAAGATATTTCTTCAATTTTGAATAAAGATGTTCACACCTTTGTAATGTGCATTGTTGGATGTTTTTTTTCCAAGGTAAATCAGAAATGTCAGAAGAATAAGTCATGGTTGGTGGAAAACCTTCTTCTTGAATAACGCAATTGGCCTACATTTTTTTCGAGTGACATTTTCACTCTATGCATCAATATATAAAATTACATGTATAAATAAAAAAACATGTGAAAAAATTTGTACAAATTTTCTTTTTAACCACAAAAAATTATATAAAAAATTTATAACAAATTAATAATTGAATGAAAATAAAATTCAAAGTGATGGCCACCTCAAGATGGCTAGGCAGTATCATGCCCACCCTGAGATCATTGAGAACCAACATGACCACCCATTGGTTGAGAACCAACATGACCACCCATTTATTAGCCACCGGGGGAATGCATACCACCACCTTCACGCAATGGGTCAACACCTATTGATTGGCCACCAGCGGAATATGTACCATCACCACCCTCACGCGATGAGAGAGAAGCTTCATAAAAAAATATGAATTTATAATCAATTAAAAAATCCATACATATATATAAATATGTGTACATATGATTGATTATATTGTGTGAACCATATCCTGATTGTGTGAACCATGGCCAAGCTCCATTGATGGAGTAGATACTCTTGTCCTCCGAACTCCTAAAAAACAAAAAATGAAATTTATTAAAAACAAATTTAACTCACAAAATTAATAAAAAATAAATTCCATATGTATACATGTATGTACATGGGGATAAAATTATATATATTCAATAAAAAAATCAATTCCACATGTATGCATATGTATGTATGGGGATAAGCTTATATATTCAAATTTCATTTAAAAACATGCACATTTAATATAAATACCATGAACATCCCTCGATCCATGATCCCCGTCTCTCATAGAGGCATGGGATTCTACTGATGTTCGCCTTTCATCCTCCATGATATATATATGGATATATACAATGGACATTTACAATTATTTTTAAAAATACTATTTAAAATAAATTCAATAGAATTCAAAAAATTGATGTAATTTAGTACACAAATGTTGAGCGCAAACAAAAATTATGTAAAAAAAAAAACTTTCAACGCACAAATTAATGTGTAAAACTCACTTTAAACAAAAATTTGTTGAAGTCTTGCACATTTTAATTTTATAAAATGTGAAGTTCACCAAGTTGTGCTTACATGGTGGGAGCACACTTGGTATATAATTGAAAAAAAACACATGGAGATTAAAAATGGCGCATTTATAAGTAAAAAAACACACATAGAAATGATATGTTACAATGTCCATCAATAAATTTTGAAGGAGAGTGTCTGCACACTAATTCTTCTTTAAGAGATGAATCTTGAATTGGCATTTCCCCATACAATACTAATTCATCTACTAATTCATCTTTGACAGATGAATATTGAATTGGCATTTCCCCACACAATATATCACCAGAATCTTATTAACATTTTCACAATGTATTATACTAAAGAATTGAAATTTTCGGACAATATTGTTTTCTTTTCCATGCAGATGTTTTAGCATCTCCTTCTTAATTTGGTACACGCCTTTCATTTGGTTGCACACAAGTTCAGAGTTCGTAAAAACTATAGTTCCATTTGATACATACTCCCTAGTTGTTCCCAAACCTTCTATCAATGCAATATAATATGCTTCATTCTTTTTTGTTCTTCCTGGTATATTCATTTTCTTTCGGAGGACCTTGTTAGTTGCAATATTGCAAAGCGCATATGTAATCACTGCTTTTCCTGGATTGGGATAGAAAGAAACATCTATACATAATGTCCATTTTTCAACCATGTTTAGTGGGCTTTCTGATCTCTGAAAAAAAATCTATAAAATATATTAAATGAACATTTATTGCAAATGACTTAAATTTTATGGGAGAAATGACATGTACATGGTTCCAAAAAACACTAGCAAATGCCTTAAATTTTATGGAAGAAATGACATGTACATGGTTTGCAAAAAAACTAGAAAATACCTTAAATTTTATGGGAGAAATGACATGTACATGGTTCCTAAAAACACAAGCAAATGCCTTAAAGTTTATAGGAGAAATGACATGTACATGGTTTCCAAAAACACTAGCATTTTCCTTTAAAATATATTAAATGAACATTTATTGAAAATCCCTTAAATTTTATGGGATAAATGACATGTACATGGTTTGCCTTAAATTTTATGGGAGAAATGACATGTACATGGTTTCCAAAAACACTAGCATTTTCCTTAAAATATATATTAAATTAAAGTTTATGAGAGAAATGGCATGTACATGGTTTTCAAAAACACTAGAATTTTCCTTAAAAATGTATTAAATTAAATTTTGTGGGAGAAATGACATGTACATGGTTTGCCTTAAATTTTATGGGAGAAATGACATGTGGATGGTTCCCAAAAACACTAGAAAATGCCTTAAAGTTTATGGGAGAAATGACATGTATATGGTTCCCAAAAACACTAGAAAATGCCTTAAAGTTTATGGGACAAATGACATGTACATGGTTTCCAAAAACACTAGCATTTTCCTTAAAAATATATTAAATGAACAGTTATTGCAAATGCCTTAATTTTTATTGCAAATGCCTTAAATTTTATGGGAGAAATGGCATGTACATGGTTTTCCATAAATTTTATGGTAGAAATGACATGTACACGGTTCCCAAAAAAAGTAGCAAATGCCTTAAAGTATATGGGAGAAATGACATGTATATGGTTTCCAAAAACACTATAATTTTACTTTAAAATATATTAAATTAAATTTGACACTCGTTCTCTAGCAATGTGGATAATCCGGAAAGCTTCTTAAAAAATGATCACCACGTGAGTTTGAAAACCAAAATATTAAATTAAAGTTTATGGGAGAAATGATATGTACATGGTTTTCCTTAGATTTTATGGGAGAAATGACATGTACATGGTTCCTAAAAACACAAGCAAATGCCTTAAATTTTATAGGATAAATGACATGTACATGGTTCCCAAAAATACTAGCAAATGCCTTAAAGTTTATGGGAGAAATGACATGTACATGGTTTCCAAAAACACTAGTATTTTCCTTAAAAATATATTAAATGAACATTTATTGCAAATTCCTTAATGTTTATGGGAGAAATGACATGTACATGGTTTTCCTTAAATTTTATGGGAGAAATGACATGTACATGGTTCCAAAAAACACTAGAAAATGCCTTAAATTTTATGGAGAAATGACATGTACATGGTTTGCCTTAAATTTTATGGGGAAATGACATGTACATGGTTTTCCTTAAATTTTATGGGATAAATGACATGTACATGATTCCCAAAAACACTGGAAAATGCCTTAAATTTTATGGGAGAAATGGCATGTACATGGTTCGAAAAACACTATAAAATACCATAAATTTTATGGGAGAAATGGCATCTACATGGTTTCAAAAAACACTAGAATTTTCCTTAAAATATATATTAAATGAACATTTACTGCAAATGCCTTAAATTTTCTTGCAAATTTCTTAAATTTTATGGGAGAAATGACATGTACATGGTTTGCTTTAATGTTTATGGGAGAAATGACATGTACATTGTTTGCCTTAAATTTTATGTGAGAAATGACATGTACATGGTTTGCCTTAAAGTTTATGGGAGAAATGACATGTACATGGTTTGCCTTCAAGTTTGCCTTAAATTTTATGAGAGAGATGACATATACATGGTTTGCCTTAAATTTTATGGGAGAAATGACATATACATGGTTTGCCTTAAATTTTATGGGAGAAATGACATGTACATGGTTTTCTTGAAAGTTTATGGGTGAAATGAAATGTTCCTCTTCTTTACAGCATGCAGATGCTCATTTATGTTCTTTAATGTTTTGATTAAATGAAATTGTAACACATCAGCGAAAGTAAAAGGTCTTGGTTTAAAGGGTATCAGGAGTTTACCCAGATCAAGTGGTATCGGAGCAGTCTTCTTGTTGATTTGGATTGTAGGCATGAATGATTGAACATTCGCTGAGTTGAGAAATGGAGAATGTCAAAGACATGTATGATACCATGTTGAGGGCGTCTGAGAAAGCGGACATGTTATACGAAGCTTATGAGAAACAAGCAGCAAACAACGCTTAGTTTAAAACACTTCTACAAGAGGAGAGGGAGGACAAACATCGAGTGCAACTCCAACTGCAAGCCACAACAGAGGCATTGGAATAATTGAAGCGCCACGATGAAAGTATTCAAGCAGATCATGAGGCATTGAATGAACTCCTATGGGAAGAGAAGGAAGAGAAGCAGTGTTGCAGCTTCAGTTACAAGTTGTGACAGATGCCTTGGAGGAAGTGAAGCGCAACGAAGGCTCAGAGAAGCCCTCTTCACCTATTTCGAAATTGACAACTAAGGTAAACATTGTTGATTTCTCTTCAATCTCATCTGCACATGATACCATTTCTGTTGGAAGTGTGGAGATACCCATTACAGAAACTGACATGAGACTCCTTACTAAGATGGGGTACAAAGGAGGAGGACTTGGAATTCATGGCCAAGGCATAACTCAACCATTGGAGGCTGTGTAGAGACATCACTATGCAAGTTTGTGGTACACTGAAGGAGGATGTTCGAAAGACATCAAAGGAAAACAGACATTGTTGAACTCACCAGGGAATAGGTTCGATGGAAACACTTCATCATCATCCCATAGAAGTGCATGTTGTATTGAAAGAGATGAGGCAATCTCTCATTACCTTGATCTCACCAGAGACCACCAGGGAAGGTATAACAAGTCTCACTATTCCAGAGCTCATTTTGATTATAAGCATGTTTCTAATCATGGTCATAATCATGGCATAAGAAAAATTTTCATTTTTGTGGTTTATGTAACCATTTCATTTCTGAGTGTTGGAAAATAATGGCAGCACAAAGGAGGGTGAGGCATGGAAAGCCTTCCCCACAGCAGAAAAATAAATTGATTAAGCAAATAAGACCTTTTGCAGCTAGTGCAACCAAAGTGGCCATCAAAGAGTCACGTGTTTGAGGCTCCATCCAAAGCAGCACCTTAAGGATGAAGCGTTGGTGCGTGAATCGGTTGAAACGATTGTTCGAGAAGCAAACATGCCATGGGGAGATGATCCATTCTCTTTGATAAGTGAGAGATGGTTTTTCTAGATTGTTTTTCTAGATATGTTAGCTTTTCATGGTCGTGTTTGTAAATCATATGTTTCATTTTTAACTGTAAAAGTGATGATGTGTTTTTCCATCACTTGTTAAGCAACAATGATATTTTGGTCTTTTTTTATAAATCGTGTGATGAATTTCTTTCATGTAAAAGTGATGAGGTGTTTTCCATCACTTCGAAATGCGACGATGATTTTTTTGGTCTTGAAATGATAGCTGGGGTGTGATTTCCATTTGATGTAAACTTGACCACTGAGTATTTAAACTCGTGGCAAGTATGGAATGCTTGGGTCATAGTTGCTCATATTTGAGCATGTAATTTGCGAGAGACTGTACTATAGGTTTGTAGAGGATGCAGATGTTGGTTCATCGCTTATGGCTCTGAAGGAAAAAGGTGAAGGAGAAGGAAGGTTGACTTTTTTCATGACACTTGTGGTGCAAACATTATACACAATAGTTGCAGATTATTTTTGAAGATTTTGGAGGACCTAAAGCTCCTCGGTGAGGAGGAATGATCCAAGTGGCTCCAGAAACACACACATGACAAAGAGTGTTGACGAAAGCTCAAAAATCATATTGTTCAGATTTCTTTCAAGCAAGGTTCAAGTTTAATATTTCGTTGCCCTGGTCGCTATAGTGAAAACGACGCGTCAATCTGAGCTCATATAAGAAAGTTAGAGCAGTTTGAATTTTTGTTAAGGCAAGGGAAGTGGGGCCCACAACATGCCACATGGTGTCCCAGTAAGCATGTGGGACCCACATGGCAAGCCCCTCAGTTTTTGACACATGGCGCTCCTCCGTTGGCCCCTTGCCCCTGCAGAAAAGAAAAAACAAAATGATATTTAATTTCTCACATAAAAACAAAAAAAATCAATTTAAATATGGTAAATTGTTATGTAACAAAAATCATATTAAATATGGTTAAATTCCATACTAAGAAAAACCTCCATTTTTGTTTTTGGGAGTAGTTACAATATGAAGATATGAATTCCATATATTATATAGTTTGAAAAAACTATAATAAAACTAAAATTGGGCTTTAAAACAATATTTGGACTCAATGGGATTTTAACTCAAAACCTCCCAACAACAACTATCTTAATATGATTATGCCAACCAATGTGCAAACCTCACACTTTGTCTTATTCATTCTCACACTTTATTATAAAATGTCATTCAAATGGTTCAAGTAAACCATGGAGAATACATGAGAGATGAGGGCACAAGGAGGCCAATGGAGCCATGAGCAAAGAGAAGGCAAGTCGAACGACAGACAAACATGCAGTTCGAGGCAGAGACAAAGGCCGGATCTGCACGCAGTTCGAGGGAATATTTTGATTCCAAGGAGGTAAAATTTTCTTGTGTCAGAATGTATTAAACTTTATATGCATTTTAACCAGAATTTCATAGGGAGCACGATGGTGTATCCAGATTTTCCATTTGAGCAGGGTTTTGCAGATTCCCTGTGGAGGAGAATCTGCAGAAATCTTGAGGGAATATTTCAATCTCTTTGGAGGTCGAAATTCACCAGTGTTAGAATGAGGTCAAATTTATACTCATTCTTCACAGAATTTCGCAAGGTTCTAAATGGTGAGATCTAATTCCTATTTTGAGTTGGAGATTTCTAGATTCCCTGTCGAGCAACATATTTGAGGAATCTAAGGGGAATCTAAAATATTCCCTAAGGCCCATATTTCGAAAATGTCAGAATTCAGCAAATTGACAGTCGATCCTACACATCCCGGCAACACGAGTTCAATGGTGTATTCAAATTTTCCATCTGAGCTTTATATTTTTCGGCCACTTTCAAAGTGAAGTGCAGGAGTCAGCATTTAGTGAGTGAGCAGTCAATTTCACACCTTTTGATGCTACAATTGCGATGGTGATTTCAGATCCAGCAATGGAGCAACCCATTCTTCAGTCGTATTCAGTGTGAGGTATATGATGTGTTTATTTCATGTGCTTCTTTGTCTCTTTGCTATGAGATGCATTGTGCTGTATAGATCCCTGCTTGATGTTTGATGCCAGATCTTGTTTTGTTCTTGATGTGAGATGTAATTTCTATCATGGATTGTTTTATGTTGTTTGACAACCTTTGTTGCCATGTTGGTGGGATACTTATTGTTACCATGTATGTTTGATTGAGATCCCTTTGTTTCCATGTTTGACAGGATACTCATAGTCATCATCCATGTGAAATTGTCATGATGATAGGGGTCCTTTTTTAGAGTGAGAGTTCTTGTAGTAAAACATCTCATGGATAGATCCAACCACTCCTGCGTGAGGGAATTTTCCTTCTGTGACATTAAAAACACCATCCATTTACATCTTCACTATTTACATCACTTAATGTAGTGGCCTACACTATCTTGACATCGAGGCCTGAAGACATAGTCCCTCTTGGATGAACTCCATTATCAATACTGTATGTTGCTAATGCTTGTTATGTTCCTCTTCTTTACAACATGCAGATGTTCATTTATGTTCATTAACGCTTTGATTAAATGCAATTCTAACACATTATTCAAAGTAAAATTTCTTGGTTTAAAGGGTATTAGGAATTTACCTGGATCAGTAACCTTCAGATTCCATGATATTCTGCAATCAACAAAGAATGGGGGTTTTCTTAGAATTTTAGCTATATCCTTTTAAAAGTTTTAAATTAATTTGGAGCCATTAATTCTAATTTTAAATTTAAATTTAAATTTTGTCTAGAAAATATTTGTTGGAATTCAAAATTTATTTGGTGTGGTTTACACAATCTAAGTGTCCAAGTAAACTTTCAAGGCATTGTATCCATTTATGCATTCAAAATTACAGTCTTAAAAATGAAACGTTACATATGCTATATGCATATATAGAACCAATATAGATCCATTTTGCAGTGGATTAAATCTCTTGAGGTGCATATTTTTTTTTCCAAGTTTCTCACTCTAAAAGAGGTCCCATAGGCTATCTTTAGTATTGTGGATGTTAAACTTTTCTTTCTTTCTTTCTCATCTTTCCACAAGTAATCATGATTGCATTTTCATAGCTCATGTGGGTTCCACAATAACGAATGACCATGTAAGTTAACTGTAGTTAAGAAGTTTTATGTCAAGGATGGTCATTCCTGAACAAAAAAAACCCAATAACGTCTCTGGTTGAACATATTTAAGGTGGGAATTTATCATAATTAGTTAAAGCAATTTTGTGTGGGATTTATCTTAAAATTTTGATTTGAAGGATTACCTACTAAGTATATGATATGCATTTATATTTTGGAAAATTTTCACATTATTGAATTGTTTATTTTGCATATATTTGTTTTGTACGTGGAATGGAGAAATTATAAATCTCAATTTCTTATTAAAAAAATAGAAATATAATGGAGATAAATTTAATGTATATATAAAACAATGGTTAAGAGTATGTGTTTCTTTCTCCAAGGGGTCTTGGATAGATGGTGATCAAGTGCATTGTTAAAGCACTCCTTGATGTGAAGTCACCAGTTCAATTCCTCGCCTCGATCAGGGTGATATATTGGGCATGATGAAGATATATTTCTGCCGAACTTACGAAAAAGATAGTATGTGTTTCTTTTGTAAAATTTTATAGGGTTAAATTCAAATATGATTAAAATATATATACCTTTATAAACTGATCTAGGTTCCTTGAGCTACCAAAATTATCCAATAACACATATGCGATGTTGATAAAATTGAATTTTAAAGAGCATAAAATAACACATATGCATGCCTTAAGCAAGAGGAAACATGACAATAATCAACAACACAAGAACACGAAACATTTTATAATGGAGTTCACCGAGCGTGGGCTACGTCTTCGGGCCCGGTGTCAATATAGTGGAGGTAGCTTCATATGATGTTGTAAGAGATGATGATGTACATGGAAGACTCTTTTTCATAAAAAAGTCAAACACCGTCAAACAGACTAGCTTGTATCTCCACGATACGTTCCACTTATAGGAACTCTCACTTAAGAAATTGTTTGGTGTGGAGGTGGACGTAGCCCAAATTGGGTGAACCACATATGTCTGTGTCTCTCTTTTTTTATATGTTTTCTGTTTTTATGTTTCCGCATATTTTATGTATTCCACTTATATGTCATATATAATATTTCTAATAGAAAGCTTCCTCTCAACATGACAAACTAACAAGAGCTCACACAATGTAGCAATGAGTATCCCTTCAATATAGTTACATAGGGATCTCAAAAACAACACATAGCATAAAAATATAATGAAACCCCACATAATGTGGCAATAATAATCTTGTAACATAACATCAAAAAGGGATCTAAAGATAATACATCATCTTAGCAATAATGAAAGGAAAACATACATGCCTGCTTCATGTACCTTCATTTGTGAAGTTGGCCGAAAAATGTAATGTTTAGCTATTGAATCTAACTACACTAATGAATTTGGGGCATCGATTAGTGTAAAATCGACTATCCACATGTTAAATTCTGACACTGTCAAAATCTGGGCCTTCAAGAATCTTTTAGATTCCCCCATGACTCTTCAAAGATTCTGCTCCATGGACTTACTAGAAATTCGTTGCTCAAATGGCCAATCTGATGTTGCCACTATGTTCCATGCAAAATTTTGTGAAATTGGACTATAAATTTGATACCATTATGATAAAATTAATTTTTACCTCCTTGGGAAAATTCTTCAGTTCATGGTTCCACTCCTGCATCTAGGCAAGGTTCTTCCCGAGGCATGGTTTCACCTGTCTATAACTTTGTCAAGGTTATTATTTCTCTTCATTCCGCCGCTCCAATCTCGTGAGTCGAATTTTAAATGATTGAGTTTTAAATAATAAAACGTGGTAGATAAAACAAACAAGGTTGATTGGTGTAACGATGGAACGCCTAATTTGGTGCGGGTTAGTCACGTGTTCCAACCTCGGCATATCATTTGAAAAAAATTATTTTTAAATATGGTGGAATTTTTTTATTTTTATTTTAACTTGGTGCATTTTAATTTTAAACATGATTTAGCTGGATTGTTTGATGTTACGTTGGTTGGAGGTTTGTGATTGGTGGAGGCGGGTTGGGCAGGTTTAATCCCCGCCACATCCGGTTTGTCCTGCATCTAGGCAAGGTTCTTCCCGGGGCATGGTTTCACCTGTCTATAACTTTGTCAAGGTTATTATTTCTCTTCATTCCGCTGCTCCAATCTCGTGAGTTTATTTTTAAATGATTGAGTTTTAAATAATAAAACGTGGTAGATAAAACAAACAAGGTTGTTTGGTGTAACGATGGAACGCCTAATTTGGTGCGGGTTAGTCACGTGTTCCAACCTCGGCATATCAATTGAAAAAAATTATTTTTAAATATGGTGGAATTTTTTTATTTTTTTTTAACTTGGTGCATTTTAATTTTAAACATGATTTAGCTGGATTGTTTGATGTTACATTGGTTGGAGGTTTGTGATTGGTGGAGGCGGGCTAGGCGGGTTTAATCCCTGCCACATTCGATTTGTCTAGCCGCAAGATGTGAGAAGTGGTGAGTCAGTGTGGGTTCGTCGGGTCCATGTTAACATCGTTCGTCTTCTATAGTTACATGGAACTTTCCGTGGGGTCGAGTGGGGGTCACGACCCACCGACCCAATTTGGGTTCTTTCACCATGTTGACCGGTGGGGGTGGGTGGGTCTGGCAGGCCCGACCTATCCCCCTTAATTATACATATATTTTTATTTTTAAGACAACATAGTTGTTTTCAAACTTTTTGAAAATAAGGGTCATTGGGAAAATTAAAGAGTCCAAATTTCACCCGTTTTGGTGGTTGGATTTCGTGCACTGGGTCTCGGTCAAATTGTAGGACAATTAATCATGGCCCACATGCCCACTTTGAAAAAAAAATTTACCAACTCTAACTTCTCCATACAAGCTCAGATTGGAGTCTCGTTTGCATCGTTGGAATCAGGGTGATCAACACTTTGATCTGGACCTGGTTTGAGAGAAATATGAACACTTTGAATTTTTACCAACTCTAGATTCTCTTGGTCTTCTGAGTATGTCTGGAGCTACCTAGATCATAAAATTTAAATGAAAAAATCTCATATATGAATTTAATATATAATTTAGCCATCTCAAGGTAGTCCATCGATTCCAAGTTAGATGATTGCTACTGAGTCAACAAAAGAAAATATTCATGGTCATTCTCCAAGGTCGAGTCCAAATGATCATGAGAAGGGAACTCCTATAATAAGGAGGCATTCTCTTCTAGCATCTCCTAATGGGAACCCAATTATGTATCACCAAGGACTCGGATATTTCTTTCACAAGTTCAATCAACCAAGGAGCACATAATAATAGATGATAAGTCTCTTGGCACTAGTAGGAATTCAATTCTCTCATGATTTGGAGTCTTTTTTTTTCTAATTTAGGCTAATTCTATTATATCATAAGAAACAAGAAGTTACAGGTTGCATCCTGTGGAAAGAACGGATTCAATCCATAGGGAAAGTGTCAAAGAGTTCTGTCAAGTACTGGACTTCCCCTAAAGGGGAAACCAATCCTTAGAAGTTCAAAAAATACTGTTGCCCATGGCGGGAAACCAGCAAAAACAGATAGTAGAGATGTACAAAAAACCTAGGATAAACATGATTGCACATGCTAATGCCACAAAGAGTTAATAGATAAAAGTAAGGGAGACCTGCATGCTTGTCACTGGAGACTTGAGGCTCTTCGAGGATCCTGCACACGTAGCCCACGTCCATCATGCCTGTGTCCAATGCATGTTCATCTTGCGGAGGGCATGATGAGGCAGGGTCGCTCAGGGTCGCCGCATCATTAGTAGTCGGAGGAGCTACATGGTTTTGAGGGAAATTGCAAATGTTCAACTCCAAGCTGTCGCTCACATCCATCTCCGGGCTGCCTTCGTTATTGCCATCAAAATCACTTGAACCATTTCTACCAATGTTAGCACTACGAACTGAAAGAGATTTCAGCTTGCGAGGGGTGAAGGCAGGCTTAAGGGAGATGGTGGACTTGCAAGCTCATTTTTTTCTGCGAAGGGGAGAGGGAGGCAGAGTCGAAAAAGGGAGTTGCTCAGAAGGATGAGGATTGTCAAAATCAGTCCAATCAATGGAGAAGTTCAGGTCACGACAGAGGTAGGGCGAGATGGGATGGTAGGGATGGCAGGAAGGCAAGCCACACCCACCAGCTCTTTGACATCACTGCCTGTGTCGCTGCGACATGATAGCCCAGGGGGGCGAGTCTTCAGACCAAAGGGAGGTGGGAACAAGTTTTCGGGAGGGGAGAAGACCAAAGGGAGCCTCCATCTTAGAAGAATCAAGGCACTGCTCCAGAGTCTGAGAAGCAGAGATGGAAAGCCGAAGGAAGAACGAGCAATCAGGGCCTAATGCACAATGGAGATCTAGGGTGGTGGGTTTAAAGCCCATGATGAGCAGCATTAAAAATACGTAGACCTGGTACGTCGACGATAGGGTAGTGGAGGTTGAAGTAATGACGCCCTCACGCCAAGCTTTAAGATGGTGCCCCTTCCAAGGATGGAACACGTGGATCAGCCGTGTGTCCATCCTCATGGCGGCCCCGTGGCCCTTCTTCCCTTTACATGCCACCCACATCCGAGAATGATTTTGAGATTTATATTTGTTCATATTTCTTTGGATAAATTTACTTAAATGTTGACATTTTTTCTTCTTTATTTGAGAAAATGAAATCCCCGTTCAGGTTGATTGGTGAATTTGATTGAAAATTGAGCTTCTCTTTATATTTTGTGCATTTAGAGTGTCTTATCAATTAGTAGTGAATGTGAATCCCTGTAGAGACCTTTTATATATTATGAATTTAGATTAAGTGTGTTGGAATTAATATTCACTCAAAATGTCTTGTGAATCCTAAAATGCATGAAACTATGTTGTATAGACAAAGAGTATACCACATTGCATATTCATGAAGTGACTGCCAGCATACATTTTTATAGGTTCACATGGGATAACTGATTCATTCACTGTAAATTGTCAAATTTCATTGTTCTTTTATCTTCAAAATGTTATCGGAATTCTTTGGATATTATGAATATTTTGAGCTAACATCTGTTTGATTTTATGATGTATAATACTATGGGTTTCAATTCAGAAGCACTTGAACTAGCTTTTAATATCTTGTGATGCATGTATCGATGATATAATTTGGGTAAATTTGAGAACTTTTTTTTATTGTTCACTACAATGATTTATTATGAATATATTTGAAGGTATAAAATCATAATATATTTATTTATTTATGAGGAAATCATGTTGGCATAAATTTTGGGGCCATTATTTTAAAACTATGGTGAGGTGTGGTCTTTTGATGTAAAAAACCAATATTTTCATTGTGGTGCTTATGGACCACACATGCTTGATTTTAAACATATAATGGCTTAAATGTTATGGAATGATATCTACATTGTTTTCAACTAAATGACACGGGTTCTATTTTTTTAAGCAGAATTTGTTGGATTAAAACAAGAACATGGTAGACACCAAGGATATTAATGGTAAAGAGGAATGTGATATTTTGAATAGTTTCAAGGATCATGAAGGAAATAATATATAGGTGAGTCAATATTCAAAAGAGAAGCACATGAAATTTTCTCAAGAAGAGGTGTAGTTGATGTTATTCTTGGGTTTAATTTCTAGATTGGAGATATATGTAGTTTTATTCAAAGGTAGATCTTAATTCATATAAAAATTCAAAATTTGTTTAATAAATTGTTATAGTTCCTTGTAAACAAAGCCTTCAAGGTATAATTTTTTTTTTTTTTGGTATTGATTAAGGTTTTTTATAGAAGGAGGAAGTGATCAATAAGAAATGTGTAAAAATTGTACCAAAACGACCTCTGATTTTGAAGGTAGGAAATCATGATTTACGAAGCATTCATGTTGGCATAATCAGACAATGTATTTAGCTCCAACATAGACCTCATTATTTGTAAGGTTCAAGAAAGAAATATTTCAGTAATATTTTATTATAACATGGTCCTTTCCTTTTGTTGATATTTCGATTTCATTGTAACATCAACCTTGCCTTTTGTTGATACTTTTTTTTATTTCAACAGTTTTCAAAGAAGCATAAATTAGTATTATATATTATTACCTTACGAAATTTCCTTTGCATCTAGTGCAATAGTCTCACACTTGTGTCGATGCATGTTTGATATATGTTGCTCAAACCACTTGGCTAAATCAGTTTTTTTCGAATCATAACACTATGTCAAAATCATATAAACATATTATATCCAAGCTATAGCATACAAGGTCATGAGGAGAAACATTACCATAGGTCCTTGTGGGCACTGACAAACAAAAAATATAATTGCATAGATGAAATAACTAAATTCAGTGTATGTTGACAATGGGATTAAATAAAGAGCATCTTTCACTCTAGTGACATTCAAATTCTAGTATATTTCGCAATAAACAGAAAGAAGGGGGTTTGTTTTAGAATTTTATCTATCTCCTTTTAAAAATTTTAAATTAATTTGGAGCCATTAATTCTAGTTTTTAATTTTAATTAGAAAATATTTGTTGGAATTGAAAATTTATGTGGTGTAGTTTACACAATCCAAGTGTCCAAGTAAACTTTCAAGGCATTGTATCCATTTATGCATTCAAAAATACATTTTAAAAAATGAAACGTTGCACATGCTATATGCACATATAGAAGACTATAGATCCATTTTGAGAGGATTTAATCTCCTGAGGTGCATACTTTCTTTTCAAGTTTTTCACTCTAAAAGAGGTCCCATAGGATATCTTTAGCCTTGTGGACATCTGTTAATTCAGATTGTCATTGATGTCAATATGAATTTGACTAAGATGAACGCTGCACTATGACATATCACTGCATTAGTATATGATGACATTTTTGATACATGATGCTACATGAATGTTGCAAAGGAGAAGCTAAGCAGTGGAAAAGGCATGTTGTCCTATTCACCTCCTGCACACAAAAATTAAAGACAGTCACAAATAAAAGTTTTTTTTTTATCACCTTGGAGGCATCCTATCAACATGGGTACTATACCATGTTTTAGAGTATATTTTTCCTGTTCTAATGAGCCTTTACTTGTCATGAAACTCCCAGCGGTTTGTGAGAAATTGAATTTTTAAGTTGAAAAATATATATTTAATTGCTAGCCGACCTACAGTCTCATACACATGTCGACCTCACTCCAAAAGGACGTGTCCCTTAATTTCAAATCGAATTCATATTAATATAATAGTCGTCTGTCACTTTTACTCACTCATTTTTGCAGTGAAGAATACAAGGAGAAGGAACAGTATTTCACATCTCGTGAACAAGACTATTGCAGTGACAAGTCAAGGAGAATTATGCAGATCTGTAAATCAATTCAGTGAAGACAATTGTAGAGATATACCAGAGTTCACAACTCTTGAACAAGGACACCGAGGAGGGTTTTAAGGATTATTGTTTGGGTTAAAAAAGATTTATTGATACCCTCAGACCAGTAGCTATGTTTCAGTCCATATCAAGGCTAGGTCCTGTGAATTAAGTTTCAGAACAAGTGAAATAAAGTTGTAGGACAGATCTTTTTGGAGGCTTGGACCAGAGATACCATATAGCTTGGATACATTACAACGTATCTGTGTTATAAAACACAAATATATTACCTCGGATTTGTGTCTCTTGCACATATATATACCTCAGATTTATGTCTCTTGCACATATATATACCTCGGATCTAATAGCTCGGACTTGTGTTTTAGGATTCGGATTATCCACAGGAACTTGCCACAACCAGCTTGGTCACCTATAGGAGATTGGAAAAATAATCTTGGATTAATCACTGATTTTTTGGAAGTAATAAAAGGTGTAAGAAAAATGTGTGATTCTGCAAAGGGGAGACAGCTACAGCACCAAAAATCGGATATAGACACAGAGCATCTCAGGATAAGTCTCAGAAATTCTTCAACAAGACTATGAACTAATATTACAGTAGAGGATTCATATGGTGAACAAAGTACAGTGAAGATATAGTGAAGTCAAAATCAAGAAGTGTTGAACAGTGTAGAAATTTTGTAGATGAAAGTCAAGTAAGTACATCACACATTTTCTATTAAAAGAGATTGAGAGATTGGTGTCCTTGGGGTAGGTGCCCCTAAACACAAGGTTGGTGCCTTGAGAATATAGGGTCAAAGCCCTAGAGGTCGGAGCCTCATCAAAAGTCCAAGTTGGTGCTTGGCAACAGGTTGGTGCCTATTTCATTAAAAGGTTTGGTGCCCTCATTCATCTATTGTATACTATTATTTAAAAAAGGGGATTGAAGTTCTTATTAATCCTTAATATTATTATTATACACCTCTCTGTCCTTAATTGTGAATAATATAACTAGCAATAATTAACAATTGAAAATAAATACTGATTCACCCCCCTCTTAGTATTTCCAACAACCAAAATTTTCTTTCTTTCTTTCTCATCTTTCCACAAGTAATTACGATTTCCTTTGCACATCTCGTGAGGGTCACACAATAAAGAGTGACCATGTAAGCTGACCATAGTTAAGAAGTCTTTATGTCAAGGATGGTCATTCCTAAACAAAAAAATTCCCAATAACTTCTCAGTTTGAACACAATTTAAGGTGGGACTTTATCATAATTAGTTAAAGCAATTTTACGTGAGAGTTATCTCAAGAATTTTGATTTGAACGAGTACCTATGATCCAGGTGAATATTGGTGGCCAACTGGCTATTCCACTTGGACCCCCACCATTGTTTCTTTCAGTCTTCCAGTTTCCTTAATTGTAGCAAAATTTACTATTTTTGGCAGTTTTTCAGGTCCTAAACTTTCGAAACCATTTCGAGGCCCTAAATGATGTTTTTTGGGCATGAAACCTCTGGAAAATAGAAGTTTGTTTTATACTTGATATTCACTATCAGTAGTTGTAGTCCTCGGATATATATTTCTAACGATGTATCATGTGCGTCAAACGGAGATAATATGCCAAAGTTATGACCCTAGGAAATTGATGTACCAATTTATCCCGATGGGGCCCATAGTTTGGTGTTTCATCTCCTAGGGTTAGGTTTTTGGATTTTTATGGTTTTCCTTTGTTTCTCAATAATATATAGTCATTTAGGCCTCATTATAACATAGATTTCAGAGGCCTGTAGCTGCCACATCTCTTCTCAGAGATAAGCTACTAGCGCCCTAGCTAGTTTATTTCCATTTTGTCTATAAAAAAAATTTAGTTCTTTGATATTAATGAAATGAAGTGTTATTTCCACTATATCTTTGCATTTATGGTTATATGTGTATTTTCGTTCCTGCATAAATTAGTATCAGTGGTATCAAAGTGGTCTTCTCTTTCTTGATCCTTCTTTGCATGTCCCCAACGAGGTCGACGTATAAGGATTTAGGGCTCGATATGGTTGAACATTTGCAAGATCATCCTCACAAACCCCGAAATACACCCATGAGGGACAAAAATAAAGATGATGGAGTAGGAGATCCTATCAAAATATTGCTCAAGGAGGCCCTTGAAAAAAAAAGAAACACGATGATGGATAACGTTTCCCATATCCTTCAATGACTGCCCACTGGTGGTGCATCTGCATCTAGCAACCACTCTAGAGGCACAACCCATTTTAAGGTACAAGTAAATTTTGAAATTCCTACATTTGATGTCCAAATAGATGAAGACACCATAGATATATGGTTGAATCTATTGGAAGGATATTTATCAGTTCATGACTTTTCTGACCTAGAGAATATTATTTTTTCACTCCTCAAAGCCACCCCCTAGGCCAAGGACTGGTGGGAAACCTACTGTGAGAAAAAGGACGAAGGGGAACCCTATTTTTTCTTCATCGTGACAACTTGGAATTATTTCTGAGATGCCATCAAGGAACAATATTATCTCATTGGGAGATATGAGGAAAAGTACATATAATTGACTACGATGTAGTAGCAAAGGGATCAAGATGTTCGTGAGCTGAGGAATCTGTTCCATACCCTACGCACAAATTTGGGTATCAAAGATTCAGAGAAACATTTGGTGTTGAAGTACCATAGTTGTCTACACAGATATATTTAGGAGGAAATGGTGTTTCTCTACGTCTCTTGACTTGGTACGACATACGGATATGTTGCCAATATTGAGCAGAAATTCAAACAGAAGAAGCGAGACTTTGGATCTGTGAATCAAAAGAAAGAAAAATGTGCCCCCAAACTACAGAAGAAAGGAAAAATCCAAGGCATGGAGGCCCAGGACAACCTTAAAAATCCACAAGAAAATAACAACATCATGAAGCCGAAGAAGGACACGGGAAAGTGGTGTGAGTTCCATAAGAGCTCCACTCACAACACAAGTGAGAGTCGGGCCAAGAAGTCACCAGTGGCTAAGATGAAGGCTTCTGAATCAGATGCATGCTCTGAATCTGAATCATAACCCTAGAAGGGGAATGAAAAATGGAAGTAGATTATTAATGTGGAGCCCAATGCCACCATTTCCACCACAAATATCCAAAAGGAATAACCGGAAGATTCAGAGGAGGAGCATCTCTTCCACTCCCAAATGTGGGTAAAGGGTTCCCCTCTATAATTCATTATTAATAGTGAGAGCCAAAAGAACCTCATTTTAGCAGAGGTCATGAAGCGGTGGGGTTTTCCGACCACAAAACACCCACAACCGTACACCATCGGGTGTCTTCACCAAGGAAGGGATCTCCGTGTCAGCCAGCAGTGCCACCATCCCTACAGCATCAAGCCCTCCACCGATGAGGTATTATGTGACATTTTTCCTCTTGATGTTTGTGATGTATTATTAAGACAACCATACTTGTGGAAGTGAAATGTTGTGTATGAGTCCTAACCTCGTGCTATTATTTTTACTTTGGGAAATAAGTTGTACAGGACACTAGAGGTACAATCGCCTGCCGTTATCTCTCTTGTTACTACAAAACAATGCAGTAAGCTCACTTCCAAAACTAGGAAAAAAAAATTCTTGATGATCCACCCTCAGGGAAAGAAGAAGTTTGTGGCCACGACCTCCAAACAGGGCTCCTCTACATGAAAACAACAAATGGACAAGGTCAGGGAGGAGTATGGGGACATCTTCACCTCACCCAAAGGGGTGCCTCTGCACTATTAGGTCAAGCACCCCATCGATTTGACCCCAGGTGCGCTGCTTCCCAATGGACCGATCTATCAGCGCTCTGTTCTAGAGAACAATGAAATCAAGAGGCGGACTCAGGAGCTGCTGCAGAAAGGTCACATCCAGCCAAGTTCATCGACCTGTGGGAGCTCGATCGTGTTGGTGCAGAAGAAGGATGGGACTTGGAGACTCTATATTGAGTATCGGGAGCTGAAAATCAATGTTATGTTTATCTATTTATTAAATGTAAATATGAAGATTTAACCTTATATTTAAAACAAATCACACTTTTAACATAAATCAATGAAGTTTAAAAAATAAACTTTATGGCTAAATAAATATATATATTAATTTAACTATCTAAATATTACCTTTACTAAAATTATAATGAAGGAATTAGTGTAAATTAGATAGATGATAGATGCAATTATGTTAATTGTAGATGAATCCATCTGCAATATTAAACATTAGAGAAAAAAGGATATTTGAAATTTTAACACTGTAGATGGATTCAGAGGCCCCTTTGTCTCTAAATTTTAACACTGCAGATGGATTCAAAGACCCCTGTAGTGAAATGTAACACTTCGATATCAAAATTGCAATTTTCCCCTTATGGAGTGACATAATTCAAAATTACTAACATAAATTACTAATTCATATACCTGTTGTACTTGTTATTTGGTCATATTTTTATTCTTGGACTATAATAGTCATTTTCATTAATCATTATTAATTTTTTCACTTATTATCTAGTCATATATTTTAATCCTAGACTAAATTAGTCATTTAAGTTAGTCGCTTTTAGTTTAGTCACTTATTATGTAGTCGTATATTTTATCCCTAGACTAAATTAGTCATTTAAGTTAGTCGTTTTTATTTTATTCACTTATTATCTGGTCATATATTTTATCCCTAGACTAAATTAGTCATTTTTAGTTTGGTCACTTAAAATTTCTCAAATTTAGTAGTAATACACTTGAAATAATTACGGTGACTAAATTTTTTAGTCACCTAGTCTTTAATTTCATCATTTTTTACTAGTGAATGGAGGCCACCATTCGAGGTTTTAGCCATCCACTTTGCAAGAACTCAATGTTTCCCCTTATGCCAAGAAATGTTTTGAAAACAATGGATGTTTGAGGTTTTGTGAGAGAATCGTCGAGGTAGGTTGTCATGCTCAATTGACTAGCCTTTTTGCCACTAACTTCAGCAGAGACAAAGCCATCATAGCATGCATTGAATTCACTCTATTAGCAAACATCATCACTTCAGCAACAGGTATTGCAAATGAAGGAGAATTCCAGTTTAAAGGCATGGAATTGGACCTTGAGAACTACCCAATTTTTCTAAAACCTCATTGCAGAGATGAACCTGAGCATGTTTTCCCTTTTAGGCATTTACTTGATAATTATTCCCCATTCATGAAGCTAATCATGAAATATTTTACATGCAAAGGGATATTTTCAAGACTGTACCAATACCATGTCGGGTTACTAATGCACTTCACATCCACCAAATCACTCAATTTGTCTAACTATTTATTCGAGAGTTTTTTCAAAATGGTGGAAAAGGTATAGAGAAGAGGTAAACATATTCATCCTAGTTTATTCCGTCATGTTTTGGTCAAGCTGGTTGTTTTGTACCAACTCTTAGCAAACATTATGACCTGGGAAAATTTCATGGAGAAAGTAGCATCAGCGCTTGCTACTAATCCACCTATTGTTCATAGCACATCATTAGCATCAGCACAACCAAAGGAGGTTGGCTCTTCAAGCAGGCAAGTAGAGGTTTCAAAATCACCTAGGGTTGAGATCACTCAAACCTATGAGAAGGGTAAGGCGATGGTTTTTTCTCCTAAGACCATCAAAGGTGTACTTGCACTTGAAGTTACACCGGAGCAAGGACAAATAGTAGAGCAGCCACCTAGTCATGATGGTGAGTCACCATTGCAACAAAATGATGAACAAGCACCCCTAGAGGTTGAAATAGAAGAGCATGTGAAGGATAAGTCAATTGAAGAAATCATAAAGGAAAAATATGAAGAGATAGCATATTTGAGGAATGTTTTCTCAGTGGAAAATTTTCAGATCACCTTCCTACAACAAGAGAATCTACAGTTAAAAGTGAAAGAACTCCTCCAAGAAAATACAAAGGCGCATATTGAGGTAGACAAAGGTAAAATTAAATAACTGGTAGATGATGATTAGTTGGAGGATACATAATTTGAAACAAAATCAAATATACCAAGGACAAAAGGTCTCAAGAGGGCGCTCGAGAAAGTAAAAGAATTAGCTCCTCAATCAGGTTGGAAAATTTTTGATGAATTAATTGTTGCTGAAATCAATCAAGATAGAGAGTATTGGCTTGATAGGGTGAATGGAAATCTTGAGAATAATATAAATAAAGGAAAAAATAACAATGAGCTCCAGCGGCATATGGAAAATCATTATTGCACCAGAAACAAAATCTCCCAAATTAGGTTGAAGAAAATGAAGAAAAAGCTCAAGGAAGCCCATATGAAGCTCAAGGAGAAGGATAACTTGGACCTAATTGCTAAGGCATTCTTGGTTTTTTATCCTATAATCCACATGTTTCATTAAAAAAAATTGAGATATTTTGATCATTTTAAGCATTTTTGGTGATTTTTGGGAAATTCGGGAAATTGGCTTTCACAGAAGCGACGCACAATGGCGTGATGCTTTCTCTCAGAGCACTCAAATGAAGAATTAATTATGTTGTTGGGTTCCTCGTCACTTGAAAATTCTAGATCAGGTCTTTTTTTTTCATGACACCCCTTTATTGTGGATAAAAAGCCAAAAAACTACCTCTTTTTCATGTTTCTGCCAGTGTTTTGACCAATCGTGGTGCTTCTGGAGTGAGGTTGTGAGAATCAAGTTTTGAGGGTCTTCACATGGGTGTTTTCTCAATTTTGAATGTGAATTGGAATCTGGAAACGTAGGGCTACCTATCCCAACCTTCAGACTTTCAAATGGATGCTTTAAAGTAGGTCAAATTCACCTCTGAAAAGGCACGATACTTCTGTTAGAGAGGCGCGATGCTTCTGCTAATGGCGTTACGTTTCTGCATTGGATTCCTTTTAGACAACTTTCAAGCCAGAAAAACTTCAGAATTTGAAGATAATATATCCCATGAGGTTTCATTTGATAATTTGAGTTTATTTTTGCCTCTTTTGATGAGGAAACATGTAATTTAATGAAGGAGACACACACTCCTAGTCTTTAGCTAAATTTTAGGGAATAGTTTCTAACTTCCCTAGATTCTAGGAATTGACTCATCTAATTTAATTATGATAATTTTTGGATAGGATTTCAACCCTATGAGGTGTCATGACTCTTATTTTCCTATATTTTGTCCAACTCAAGCCATTTGAAAGGTTGGATAGTTCTTATTTGCAGTGGATCTATTGTACAAGTTTTTGTTTTTAATGAAATCAAAGACAATGTTGCAGACATAGTGTTGAGATTCTAGTGGTATGCCTTTGAGATTATTTTTTCTCTATAATCTTATTAAGTTGAATGTTATGTTATCATTTTTCCACATATATTCTTATTTACGTTAATATTATTAGTTTATAAACAGAAATCATTATTTCCATGCTTTCCATGTCACTGCTTTTCTGATGAATGAATTCATTTTAATGCTCATTCTTACTCTCTCTCTATTCACCCTATAAACAATGACAAATTAAGAATTTTCCTAAGCTTACCTACCTGGCCTCATCCTTGCCTCTGCAGCTAGACCTTTTAAATATGACTTAAACCTTAGACCTAGCCCCCTAGTTGTCATTCTTATCCAGCAAAATTTCAAACAAACAAAAAACCTAAACTATTGAGCATCATAACTAGCCTAAGGTAATTATATCCAGTCATCTCATTGGTTGAAAAGTGAAATTGAGAGAGCCCTCTATGGTTTTGGTAGGGCTAGCTACCTAACCTAAAGGTTGGTTTGTGGTTACCTTCCTTCAGTTCCATTCTCGGCCTTAGGAAGCGGGGGGAAGTGATAACACTATGATCCATAGGTTTGGGTTGAGGGTGCCACGAAGGGTGGTTAAATATTGAATGATTTAATGTTTCTTGAGAGAATTTGGGGACCATATATGTTATTCAAGAATCCATGTTAATCAGTTCCTAGAAGGTGGAATTTGACTGTTAGGGCATTGGGGTGTTGTGCATGTTACTCTAATTGAATGAGTTGAGAGTTCCAGGCCATTCTGAGCCCTACAGAAGCACCTTCAACACTTATTGCTTGAGTGTCGGCTTGCTTCCAAAAATTTTTCATATAGATATTGAAGTCAGTTTTAGAGCACTTCGTTTCTTGAATTATCGTAATTGTCGAAAGAGCCAGTTTACTTTCCTATGAAGAATGTGATGCTTAGATGGCGCATTAAATCCCCTAATATTCCAGGATATAAACATCATTTATGGGGGGTGAGTTATGAGGCATAGACCTCGATGATATATTTTTAATGTCCCTATTCAACCAACTTCCTTCCCACAGCATATATGCACAGCATGGTGGTTTTTCGAGCTATTTTTTTGAATTCCTTGCTGTTGTTCTTACCATTTTTGGAGGTATTTTCTTGAACACTAAGTTGATGAGATTCCTTTGCTTTATGGAGTGTTTCTGCTAGCATATTAATTTGCTTGGGTGGGATGCAGTCCAGGGCATTGCACTTGTAGGCTTCTTCCATGGCTAACATGTCAACATCTTCTATATATTCTAGGTAATCCTCATCCATGGTGGTTGTTTCCTCAGTGGGTTGGATTACCAAGAGCTTTGTATTTTTAGTTGCTTGCTTCTTAGGAAGGCTTGGATCTTCCATTGGAGCTTTGCCTTTTGGATTCAGATCTGGATTAAGGAATGAAGCCTTTGGTTTTGTATTTTATAGATCTTAGTCCATTTGATCTTCTGATAGTTTAATCAACACTTTGAATTTGTTGTCAGTGGTGTCTTGTGTCTTGGATGAACTTGTAGCATTTACTTTCCTGTTGTCACTCCTTTTACTGGGAACTTTGGTATAGCCATCCTGTTCTAGTTTTCCTTCTTGGTGGGTTTCTAGCTTTGATGAAATTAGGAGACAATATCTAAAGAGATTTCCATGTTAATTGCACTTATGACAACAAAATGGTACATGCCCATAGTCTAGTACTTGAATCCAGGCATTGTCTTCAGATTCTAGGACTATTGCTTCAAGAAGCGATACTGAGATGTTCAGGTAGGTGCAGATCCTTACATAATAGGAGTAGAAACCATTCTTGGTTTCCTCTGACATGTAGACAAATTGACCCAGTTTGTTACCGACATCTTGTAAGGTTCCAGGGTCCTAGTATTCAACTGAGAGTGAATAAAACTAGATCTAGACTGGATCCCAAGAGAAATCATCCTTGTCTAGGTTGAATTTGGGCATCTAGTGTCTCAGAAAAAGGCCTGTCAAGCTAATAAAATACGATTCGCCTTTCATGACAGCTTTCTGATCTTCATGGTGGTCGAATACAACTGTGAAGAAGCCTTTTGCGCCTAGATTAACTTCATAGTGTGCTTTGGGCTTCCATATTTGCACAATAAAGTTGAGGAGGGTGGTTTAAAATGGTTAAATACCTATGAATTTGTTAATCAAAGCATGGTCCTGTATGAATTGAATATTGTTGGCAAGTCAAGTAGCTGGGATATGGATATTTGGTATAATAGAGGACTTAGATATGCATGTGTGTGTAGTGTGTTTTTAAGGCTCTGGTGGCTTGGAGAGGAGGGCATGATCGCTATCATGCGAGGCTTGCTGAGGTTTCTATGACTATTCGTGAAGCAGAGGATTTTATGTGGTCAGTTGCTCTAGTGTCTGCAGAGGCTTCAAGAGGTTGCGAACACCTCCTCCCAAAGATGACATTGTCGGGACTCTCAGAGCCAAAAGGAGCTACAGAGCTCGAGCAGGAAAACTTGAATACTCTTTAGCAAAACTTCGTCTATCTTACTTTCCTCGATTTTTTTTTTCTGCCAACAACATTCTTATGTAAGAATGAATATATATATATATATATATATATATATATATATATATATATATTAAAATCGTCTATCTTTTTCCCAATACATTAATGTAATTTGTAATTTAATAAACATCAATATATTTAGTATAAAATTGCCTCTTTTTTTTAAACTAGCCTAGATTCATATTAACTCTGGACCTATCAACCGTCTTGAGGGATCAAATATATCTAGTTGAAAACCTCTTTTTCTAGTGCAAAACTTGAGGAAAGGTTTGCAACTCGAGAGATTTTATCCTTCTTAGTGGTTGATAGTTCTAGAGCTGAGATGGATCTAGGTTGGTTTCAGTCGTGTGCGGCCAAGGAAAATCTATCAAAGATATGATTAATTTTATCAATAATATGTAAATATATCTAATATTAATATAATCATTTTAAATATGCTAAATATTTCTGATATTAACCTCGTCATTTTAATTTTAAATTTACTTATTTACCTCAGTTTGTTGAGATGATAAATATTTTTAATAACTTTAACGATGAAAAATGATGAAATAAAAATTTTGAATGCAAAGTGACAATAATAGTGTTGAATGGTAGAAAATATGAATAATAATAATGTAGTCAATTATAATTAGTCTTCATTGTGATCGATCTCAAACTATTTTCTTCTACTATTCTTATTGTAACCCTTGTTAGTTTTTTCATCTTTTCATATTGATTATATGAAAAGGACAGTTGAAATCGTAAACCATTTAATATTTAGCTTGAGGTGTTGTAGTAAAAATCATACCTTGTCTCTCTTTATCTCCAATATTAATAGGATGAATTACTATAACACAAAGTCAAATGTACATTGTCAATAATTTTTTGTGCTTACATTGAAATCAATGCACAATTTTAATCCAGTCACTTTAAAATTAATTTTCCATCATACATCCAATTAAATAAAAAAAGAAATCAACATCTACATTGGAACCAATGCATCTAATGCAAGAAATCAAATAAGATTAGGAAACAACTTCTACACTAAAATAAATGCATCTAATGCAAGCAATCAAATCGGATTAGAAATCAACATCTACAATCAAATCAATGCATCTAGTGAGAGTAAGAAAATAGGATTAGAAATCAACATCTACACTGAAATCAATGCATTTAGTGGAAACAATCAAATAGGATTAGAAATCACCATCTACACTAAAATCAATGAATTTAGTGCAAGCAATCAAATAGGATTATAAATCATCTACACTAAAATCAATGCTTCTAGTGCAAGCAATCAAATATAATTAGTAATCAACATCTACATTGAAATCAATGCATCTAGTGAAATAAATGATATAGGATTATAAATCACCATCTACACTAAAATCAATGTATTTAGTGTAAGAAATCAAATATAATTAGAAATAGATATCTACATTAAATCAATGCATCTAGTGCAATTAATGAAGCAAGATTAGAAATCACCATCTACACTGAAATCAATGCATGTAGTGCAATAAATATTATTCCCTCTCTACCCCATCCATCTATATCTATATCTCCCTCCATATATCCTTCTTTGTCTCTCTATCTCACCCCCAAAAATACACACAGTCTCTCACTCCATATCTCCTTCTTTGTCTCTCTATCTCACCCCCCAAACACACACTCTCTCTCACTCCATATCTATCAATCTCTCTGTCCCTCCCTCCCTCTCTCCATCTCTCTCTCTTATTCCCTCTCTTCACCTTCCATCTATATCTTTATGTTCCCCTTCTCCCCCTCTCCCCAGCTTGTATCTCTCTTTCCTCTTGTTGTTCTCTCTCCCTATCTATCCATCTTACTTATCACGCTCTCTCTCTATCTTTTCCTTTATCTCTCTATGTCTTTCTTCTTACCTCCCTCTCTCTCCCCCTTCAACTCCAACTCTCTTTCCCTCCCTCCCTCTACTCTCTCACATCCTCTCTCTCTCTCTCTCTCTCTCTCTCTCTCTCTCTCTCTCTCTCTATTCACCCTCCAACTCTATTAGTATATCCCTCCCTCTCTCCTTCTTCCCCCTTCTCTCAATCTCTCCTTCTTTGTCTCTTTGTCGCACCTGCAAACATACATACTCTCTCTCCATCTCTCCCTTGTCACTCCCTCTCTATCTCCACTTCTCACTCTCTATGTATTTATTCTTCCCTCCATATTTTCCCCTCCAAATATATATCTCTATCCATCCCTCTCTCCTCCTTTGTCCTTCCCTCTTTCCTCCTCTCTCTTCCCCCATCACTCTCCTCCTCTCTCTCCCTTTATCTCCTACCTCCCCTCCATCCAACTATGTTACTATATCTCTCCCTCTCTCCTTCTCTCTCCTTACCTCCCCCCTTCTCTATATCTCTCCTTATTTTTCTATTTATCTCACCCCTAAACATACACACTCTCTCTTCATCTCTCCCTTGTCACTCCCTCTCTCTCTCCACTTCTCACTCTCTATGTCTTTCTTCTTCACTCCTTCTCTCCTTCTCTCTCTCCCCCCTCCATGTTTGTGTCTCCCTCTCCCTCTCTTACCCTTCTCTACCTCTCTCACTCCTCTCCCTCTCTCTATCTTCATTCCTCCTCTCCCCTCTACTTCATTTTATCTTCATCTCTCCCTTGTCACTCCCCCCATCTCTCCACCTATATCACTGTATGTTTTTGTTCTTCCCTCCCATATATATCTATAGTTAATACATATCATGATATGTTAATATATATTATAATACAACAAATTTAATAATGTATTAATCCAAAATTATTAAATTTAATAATATTAATATTATAGTATATTAATATGACTATTAGATTTAATAATAATAATCTTTTAATATTAATATTAGGGTTAATAATTTTTTTTGCATAGTATTTATAATAATTTGGCCCTTGGTATTTGGCCCATATTCACCTAAATAAAACCTTTTTTTTAGTGTTTGTAAATATAAAGAGGTGTATGGAGTAAATATAGAAAGAGATTTTATTTATTTATCATGCCTCTGGTTTATTTATATTTTTATTTATTTACTATACCTCTTGTATTTACCATGGTATTTGGCCCATAGCCTTGGTATATAATTAGATGTTGATTTCTAATCCTATTTGATATATTTTTATTTACTGACCATACCTCCTTATTCCTATTTTATACAACTTGAGTGGGATTAATTGTTAAGAGCATATGTTTCCTCCTAAGAGGTTAGAGGTTCAAAACCAGAGGGGGTTAATACCTATGGCATTTGGTCCATAGGCTTCACCTAAATAAAACCTCTTTTTTGAGTTTTCCTAAATATAAAGAGGTTTATGGAGTAAATAGAAAAAGATCCTTTATTTATTTACCAAATTGTTACCACTATGTAATTTTTAAGGTTGAAGAAAAAATCACAAAGGTAACCACAGAACCATTTTGGAAGCTGGGATCTAGCCCTTCCACCTTCAGAGACGGGTCTCTCTTTATGATTTAGCTTTTCTTTTTTAAGATGTTAGGCTAGCTATCTAGTTCGTTTTTTGTTTTTTTTAGATTGTTTGGTTGATTAATGCCAGAAATTACCATTGGGTTATGGAGTCAATTACTTAAAACTGGATCTCTTTTAATCTTTAAAGGTAGATTTCACAGGGCAAGGTAGTCAACTCAATTGGATCATGGAAGCTAAATGATATGGAAAATAAGAATATTTAGAGAATTGATTAAGTAGAGAGAAATTAAGAATTAATTTACTTAACTTCATTTGAAAACATTGAAATTATTCAAAACTGGAATTAGAATGTGCATTAAAACAAATTGTGTTCTTAATTTTATTTTGAATAAAACAAAATAGAAAACAATGATGAATAACTTTGGAAATAGATAAAAAAAAAAAGAGAATCATTTCACCAGTAACTTGAAACAATAATCATGTGAAAGAGTTTTCTTTATTACTGAAATGTCCACTTGGACTTGCTGGAACAGCTTTACAATAGTCTTCCTTGATGTAAAAAATAAACCCATACTATTTCGAACTAGGAAATATTTATACAAAAATAATTATAAATATCTTGATTCAAAGGATCAAGACAAAATTCTTAAGTATCTAAAACAAAATTACAAACATAGCACAAAATTTTAGGAATTTATCAACATCTTGGCTTGTTGGAACTATTCTCGTGGTTTTTTTTGCTGAATTTTGATGACTGTGCCTAGAATTACGCTGCCCTATTTGTTGTGCTATCCAAGATGGAAAACTGATTTTACTCCAATAACTTACATAATTTTTTCCATCTATCTTTGGTTGGAATAGAAAATTTGATTAATTTTCTATGAGCTTCATCAACCTATGTGTATTTCTGAAATGTGGACTTGATGATGAATAAATGCCTAAGCATAAATGTCTGAGCTCATGACTGGTAAACAAATAAAACTCCAAAGCCTCCATAAATGCCTTCCCTGTGAGGTGGCCTTTTATACCTTCAAATTTGGATGTATCTTGGGAAATCTTGCCCAACTTTTCTTGGTAATCATTCAAGCTTATCAATTCTTCTTCTGCATTCATAAGCCTTGGAAATCCTTTCATGTTCAGTACCTACATCATTTTTTTAAATCTCTAAATGTCGGTATCAAGATTCTGGCACTTGTTCTCCAACTGCAACATGAGGTTTCTTTTCGTGTGCACCATTTTCACTTCTAGTATAGTTTGAGTCCTATCTTCAATTTCCAACTGCTTTAATTCCACTCTTTTTTTGGAATTTAAGAGCTTAATGATGGTTGTAGCTTCCCTTGGCTTGTGTCCCAAAATTTTCTTGATTTGTTTTATTACCTCTGTTGATCTTTGTATCATCTCTTGCTACTCAAACAGAATATGAGTGGAAGGCCATATCTGTGTGATGGCCTCATTAATTTATGTCCATATATTTTCTCGCGCTTGGGCCAGAGTATTGGGCATTACTGATTCTCTCTGTAACTACTTAATTTTTAATGTCAGTTGATGGGTTTTCTGCAACTCTAAGACATAAGAGTTATCAATCTTCAGCTTCTGTTCTGACATTACTTTTAGGTGAGATTTTAATCTGGTAATATCTTGCTACTGAAGGTTCAAATTTTCCATGGATTTTACTAATTTGTCTATTGTTCATGTTGGTTCAGAAGTTAATGTAGATTTACCTGGAGTGGTGGCGACTATAATTGGAACAGTTGTAAGAGGGAATATGGCCAATTGTGTTGCCTGCTCTTTTTCTCTGAGTAGTCTCTCTAATTCCACCTCCATATCTCTAATATCAGTTTTCTACTCAATGATTATTCTGGATATGTCCTCTTTCTATTTTTCCATCTCTCCAACCTCCTTAGCCTATGGGTATTATGTAGCAGGAAATTTCAGTTGCTTTCTTGATGCTTCTATATCAACATTTTTTCTCTTTACTATCTCTTATGTTCCATTCACATCATTTGGATTGTATCACAATTTAATTACTAATTCCTCCAGTGACTTGATTTTAGTATATTTGGCTAAGGATGAAATCCTTTCCAATTTAAGTTGTGTTTTTTTACTATACATTGATTCTTGCAATCCGGAAGTTGACATAGAGGTATTAGGTAGTGAATAATATATCATTTAACTATACTTTTTATGCATTTCCATTTTGTCGAAGGGATGGATTTTCTTCGAATCAAATGAAAAAACATGCTCTTCATAATCTAATGATGTCCTTGGAGTTGGTACTTTGGCTTCTAGGAATGTTATTTACATTTTACCCTGCTCAGTATCAAAGGTTGAAAGCAGCATTTGTTGTGATGTTGATGTCTTCTTCCAGAATTGTGTGTATGTGGGGGCTTTGAGCAGCTCATTCATTTGCATGATGGCCTTATATTTTGCAAATACGTTGGGCTCACCAGTGTCTTGAGCCAAATGAGTTGACAGTGAAGTTTTTGGAGGATCCTTTGTGGTTGAAGAAGAAGGGGATCCTATGACGATATCATCATGCCTTGTAGATACATGAAGTCTTGATATCACAACTATCTATTGTTCTTTGTTTCTGAATGAAACACTGGTGTAGAATTTGTCTTTTGTTTATTCTTATAGATTAAGAATTCCTTAGCTTCAATTTATCTGATTGGGGACTCTTCTCTTATCTTTTTCTCCTATTTCTCTTGAGGTGTAGGAGTCTGAGCTATTGTAGTAGAGATAAATTTTTCTTCTGCCTCCTGTAGGGTGTTCTCCTCCCATTAGGTTTGGTTAATATACTTCTCTATTTTTGGTAGAGGATTATGTGTGTATGGTGTTGTATTATGCTTTGCCCTCAATTTTCAAATCAAACCGAAAGGGTCATAGGACCATGTGAAACTAAGTTTGAAATTCATTTGTTTTAGAAGCAAGTCACCTTCTCTACCATTTGTTGTGGTATTGCAGAAAAAGGGCCCAACCCGTGCTTTAATTTTTAACTGGGCATTATTCTTTGTAGCCATAAAGTGCATGTCATCCATATGGATCATTTGTCTTATGTACTCTAATGAGAAAAGTCTCATAGGTACAAAATTTTTCGGCTTATAGGGTGGCAATTCACACCCATAAATCTTGATTTCTGTATAATTCTAGTATAAATACCAGTAACCTCTCTTTACTTGATCACTTAAGTGCAAACAATTATGATCACTTTCCCCTATCCTGGGCTCCAATTCACTGTTTACAAGGAAAATCACTGTGTATAGGAACTTATCAACATATTATGTGAAGGATAATTATGTGGAGTTCCTTCTTACTAAGGATGTCCAATGTATCACTGATTTAGCATTACCTTGCTCATCCATCTTCTATAGAGCGAAAGGAAACATGTATGCTTGATAGTAGATGAAAAAATACACTAATACTACAGAATACTTGAAGGATCCCTCTCTGTGAAACTTATCCAATTGATCATCCATGTGATTTGAAATAAATTGACTGTAATTAAAAACGGCATGCTTCTCTTCTATGGAAAATATTGAGAGGAAACCAACAATGGCTTCATCAACCCATTGGTCTAAATAGTAACCTAGGATACATGAAATAATGGTGATGCTTTGTTTATCTTCCTCTAAAACATTGAAGAGGAATATGGAGGGTTATTTTTAGGGAGTTGGGCATCCTTGGGGAGAAAAATCTCAAAGAACTTAGCTCTCTGTGGGAAAGCCAATTTTTATATAGTTCTATGAGATAGTCTATAGAAAAAGGCATAGAAAATTTTGGGTGATTGACTTGTAGCATATGTGATATGGCTTCAATGTAATGGTGAGGAGAACTTCACCATTACGGCTTACTATGGGTCTCTGGGATGGAAGATAGCTACTATGACACCACGAAATGAGTTCAGGGAATAGATGTGTTTGTGGAAATATGAACTGAGCAAGGGAAAGCTCCCATATGCCTAGCTCATCTTCTTGATCAAGGAATTTTTGCTTTAACCAACTATGAAGTTCAAGCAATTCGAATTCAGAGTTGGTGCCTACAATTTTGTACTGAATGTCAACCAGAGGCAAGTGGTCCAGGTTGATGGGAGGGGGGAGCATCAGGTTCTCTTTGGGCTTCTTCCCTTTATTCTTTGGGGATTTTCCTTTTTGGGGCCATTATCAAATTATAGCTTAGCATGTGGGTTGAAAAGAAAACTAAATTACCTGGATCAGGGGATTATCTCATAGGTACAAAGGTGGGGAATGTTGATAGAATGATAGAGAATATGTGGGGTCACCTCTTGAATTACAACAATAGGGAGGATTACTAGTTCCTATGACAATTCGCAAACCTGTAGAAATTAATTGGTAATAAAAAAATAGTAAGGAAAATGAATTTTACAAAGTATTGATGTTAAATAGATGAACACTTTGATTTTAAATTACAAGTTACGGTTAGGAGGGGATTGGGTCCATTCCATAGGAGCGAGAATTATTAATGGAAGTAACGGTTTGTTGATGTGGCAACAGAGTGTGAGGTGGCAGTGTTTAATTTGGAGGGAATCAGATTTGGAGGCGAAACAAATGAGCAAGAAATCATAGGGAGTGGACTCCACGAGGTGAGTTGGCAGATGGTAAGTGGAGGAGGCAGAATGAGGTGGATGGAGTGGTAGTGGGGTCAATTAGATGCGTGGCACAATGGTATTAGCAGATGGAGAGATGGTCAACCGAGTGAAATTTTCGGAGGGGGGGTGTAATGAAGGAAATGGAAGGGGGGTGAAAACTGTTATGAGGATGCCACTTTAGTCTATGGGCCTGCCCCTTTTAGAACCCCCCCCCCCCCCCCAAGCGAGTGAAGCACGATGGAGCTTAGGGGGACCCAAAATTATTTTGCTACCATTGATCTGGGCTGGGATAATCTAGAACATTTCTTTTTAATCCTAAGTTTGAACTTTACAAATATCCATGATCCTTTACCTTTATTACATGCACTTTAAAAGTGTAATTAATCATAACTCAATGCTAAACATGACTTTAAACTATATTTATATAATTAATATAAGGGTACATTTAAGCTTGCAGCCCTATTTTCACTAATCTAACTAACCATTTCAACCAAGATTAAGCTCGATGGTTGATTTATTTCCCTAACTTGACCTATTTAGCACAGTAAAAACCTATTCTAAGTGGCATTTAAGCAAGCTGCACACTTATTTTCAATGTTTCTAAATGAAATTCTTGATGCAATTTTTTTATTTTTCAGGTGGCATTTGGACTAGCTCACCTAGGGGGATATTTCTCATATAATTTTCTTTTTTTTCCTTTTCTTTTTCCTTTATTTTTTTGCATTTTATTTTATTTTCTATTTTTCTTGTCCCCTACAATTTCACTTTTTTTCTTTCTTTTTCTTTGAAAATAAAGATGAAATATGAAACATTATTTACTTTGGAAACATAAGATCATCATGTATAAATATACAACTCATCCTATGAAATATAGTATCCTAACAGTGGCTTTAACTAGGGATGTTGACTCCCCTGTGGGGTAGCAAAGAATCACATATCTCTAAATATGAAGATCAATTCCTTATCCATTGTCAATTTCTCGGATCTCTAAGGTGAAATATTTACTGTGTTTGATCTATACCTATGGTATCATATCAGTAGAAGCTTAGGGCCTTCTCTTTAGGCTTCAACTTCTGATCTGAAACCCCCACTTATGACAGTTAAAAAAAATGGTATTTACGATGATTTGAGTGTGAAGTGCTTCTATTCTTGGAAAAACAATGTTTGACCATTCTACCATTGACTGGTCCACCAAGCAGTTCTTCTCCAGTCAGGTCCTTTAGAAAAAATGCATTTTTACCTATGTAGGTATGAATTATGTAAGTTCCCTTCCATAAATTATCAAATTTTCCATGCTTACATTTTTCTTGATTTCTGGAGTACCATTTTAACATTCCTATCATAAAATCATCAACTTTAATTATTCTATCATAGATCTTATTAATGTTGTCCTGGATAACTCGATTTTTGTTGTAGACTTCCTCTCTTAATTGCTAAATTTGTATTGTCTAATTTATTCTCCTCTGAAGGTCATTAGTCTCTACTTGCAACTCTTGCAACATTTTCAAGACAGGGACACCTAAGGAGGTAGGAAAAACAACATCCATTCCATAAACCAATTGGTATGGAGACATTCCAATTAATTTTTTGGTTGTGAGCCTATCGGCCCATAGTGCATTGACTAATTTGTTATGCCATGATTTCTTGTTATCCTGCAACAATTTCTTGATTATATTAACCGGAATTTCATTGGAAGACTTTGCTAATCCATTCCCCTATGGTTAATAGGCAGTAGAGTGTACCAATGTGATTTGATATTCGCTGCAAAGTTCAACCATCTTCTTTGATTTGAATGTTGTCGCATTATCAGTAATGATTTTCCTCGGGCATCCAAACCTTGAAATAATGTTAGTTTGTAAGAATTTAATAATCACTGCATCAGTGGCTTGGCTTGTAAGTATGGCTTCAATCAATTTGGTAAAATATTCAATAGTTGTAAGGATCCACTTGTGTTGGGATGAGGAATAAGGATGAATTTATCTAATGAAATCCAAACCCCATTGCTAAAAACGGGTCTCAGCTGATATGGGTTTCAAGGGTAGGCATAACAATTTCCTTTTGCCTTAGAATATATGACATTAATGACATGAGGTTAATTTCTTAAGGAAATCTGGAAATAAGATTGGCTAGTAAAAACGAGCTCTTAAAGTATTGTTGGAAGTAGACTTCCAGTATAGGTGTCCTCCAAAATCTCCTTCATGAAATTCCTGCATTACTCTATTTGCTTCATCCTTCAGTAAACAGTTTAGTAAAATTCCTCTAGCATCCTTCCAATACAAATTATTGTCTAGAATAAAAAATTGCATAGCTTTGCGTTTAAGAGATCTAGATTTAGTCTTGGCTAGACTAGGAGGAGATTGTAAATGATGTAAGACAAAAATAAGGTCTGCATACTAGGGAGAGTTTGCAAAAGCCTATGTTACTTGTGGAGTCACCTACTCTCCTTGTTCATCAAGTGAAACTACAAAATTTATATCCAAAGCATGAAAATTTGATTCAACCATTAATTTAGCTAATCCTTGACCCTTAATAAGTTTGGTAGGCTTGATTTCAATGTCATATTCTAAGATAATAGTAATCCATTTACCTCTTTTTCCATCAGGGCCATTTTGGGTCAATATGTATTTTACCACAATGTTTGGAACAAAAGAAATTATATGTGAATCAAGAATATAAACTCTAATGTATTTAATTTATTTTACTAAAGAAAAGGATTGCTTTACCATTATGTTGTATTTCAATGCAGCATCTCTTAAGGATTTTCTAAAGAAAGCAATGGGTTGTTCATGTCCTTCATTATTCTTCTGCAATAGAACTGATGCAATAGTATGTTTAGATGCAAATCAAAATATGAGAAAACCTTTGGTGAAATCAGGAATAATTAGCATATGGGCTCGAGTTAAGGCTTGTTTCACCTGGTCGAATGATTTTTTGGCTTCTATATTCCATTTTACCACAATGCCCTTTTTCAACATATTTTTTATATTTCCTAGAAGTTCTGCCAAATTGGGGATAAATATTGTTAGAAATTTTATTTTTCCAATGAAACATTGGAGTTATTTTACATTTCTAGGAGGACCTATTTTCAAAACAACTTCAATTCTACTAGGATCAATTTTGATTCCATATTTTGAAATTATGTGACCTAGCAGTTTTCCTTCTTCCAAACCAAACAATGTTTTCTTTGGGTTTAAGGATGTTATCACTGGAAAATCGAACAAGAAAAGATGAGATTATTAAATGTCAAGCAGAAGGATTTACACAGCTGAAAGACATTAGAGAATCTGAAATATTTAAAAATCTCTACGGTATAAGAGGAAAAATAAAATTGTGCACTGAAGGAACTAGCTAAATGCACCTTTGTGTGCACTATTATTCGATAAGCACGCCTTTGTGTGGATTTTCCTCAAAAAGTCGAGCGGTCTTGAGAGTGGTGGAAGTCACTTTCCCAGACCACAAGGCACACTCCAGGACATTTATCCCACACTTGAGGCTGCCTAAGGACAACTTCCCAGGCCTCCCTAGGACCTCAAGGGAGAACAAAATGGAATAAATGTGGCACACAATGGAATCACCCTCCTCTCTTGGGTCACCATCCACAATGTACCAAGAGAGGGAAGGAGGATTTGAATTCTCCTATAAAAGGCCACCAAGAGATGAACAATATGATAACACATTGTTATGTTGGCCAGAATTTCTCCAAGAAATACCAGCAGTGTGTGATCCAGAGCGGAGATAGAGGGGACTCAGTTGTTGGCCATCCAAAAACTCCAGTCCACCATAGTAGAGAGAGGGAGACTTGTGCCAAGGTAGCTTGGAAGTAAAGACATCCTTGCATCGAGACTTGGAACTCCCTAGTTCTAAGGGCCCCTTGGCAAGTGCGTAAAATTTTCATCCTTCATTCCTACGATAACTCAATAAGAGGGGACGTAAGAGCCACCGTTTGGATTATTGAAGTTGTTTGACTCTATTTAGAGCTTTTGTATTATTTGTTTTAGTTTATTTTTTATGTTTGAATATGCATGTTATTTCTCTATGTAGTATGTTTATATTTTAGCATGTTCCACTAAATTGCTTGAATCCATATATTTATGCCTGTGACCATGAAATTAAGAGGGAAAAACCATCCCTCTTAAGTAGGTGTGATTTGGCACATTTTTGCGCTAAACAGATAAACACAGAATTGGCGACTCCACTAAATTTTATTTCCAATTTTATGTGGTTGTGCATTTTTTGCAGAGACCTCTTCTTTGCTGAGGAGTTGGGCTGGAACTGCCCCTTTCTCTCCTTCACTACTTGATCTAGCCTCAGTGACAGGTTGAAGCAAAAGAGCTCCCAAAAATTACTTTGCAGGAAAATTTCTGGGCTTTTTTACAGACAGATTCCCGAGTGCGTGCATTCACGCCTGTCTCATCCTTTTGTGAGTGGAAACCAGAAGTAGTATTTTTTCTACCTTTTCCATATTTTTCTTGCTTGTAAAGTGATTGGAAGCCCATAATACATCTGCCAGCATTGGTTGAGGTGCCCCGCAACTTTTTAAAGCTCACTTTTAGTTGATTTTAGTAGTTTAGGTGTTAGTTTTATTTTAAGTTGATTTTCACAAAATTAACACATAGTTTAAGTAGGAGGAAAATTAACTTGCATTCCGAAATAATTTATGTTTTTAGAATTTAGGTACAAAATGATTAGTTAATTAGCCAAAGTAAGTGGCCCAAGTCCTCGCATTCTTAGCTGAATCTCTTTCATTTTTCTAGTGTAAAATTCATTAGTTTAGTTCAATTTTTGCACTAGGATTTTGGGACCATGATCGAATTGTCGGTAGAAGAGAAAGTAATGTTTGCTACCTTTGCACCTTTGAGTTATCCTAGGTAAGCATATGAACACTCTCTATTGATAACTCACCCTATAGTTTATCATTTAGATTAACTAGCAAAAATTGATAGTGGACAATATCCGCACATGTTTTTCTTTTGAGCAAGGAACAACAAAACATAGTTTAAATAAAGGATTTTGAAAAGGATCATCGCATATCCACACGTTCAAACTATGTGCTTGTTCAAATTTTATTTAGACACATCCACACCCTAAGTAAAGTAAAGACACCTAAAACTAACTTAACAAAATTCACTAAATTCTCTCGACAGGGGCCACAAAAGAATTTATAGTCTAAGTTAGGAACAAGGGGGTAGGAATCCAATATGCCGCCTTGTTCAGTCTTCATCTTGAAACACAGAATTTGACTGTTTAGGTAAATTTCAAACCAGTCTATCAACCCAAGGAAAAGAAAACCCGAGCACGAAAGAGACCCGATTCAAAGGGGGTTAGGCTTAGGCCTAGTGTGTGTGGTATCATTCAGGGCCACCTGACTCGTCTGATACTCGGTACTGGTAGCTGAACTACTAATAATTTCAAGACTTGAACGCTTATGTGGGACGATGGTGCTTAGTGGCCAAAACTAGGGCATCCTTCCCTATAGGTGATGGTGCAGGCAAGCACTAGATCCTCCCCCCTTACCTTGGTGGATTTTCTTCAGTTGACTGGGGGCGTCACCAGTTCTTTCGGGGAATTGTGCCAGCATTCGGAAGATATATTCTCAAGGCCCAGTTACATTTGAGTGTGTGAGGATGATTAGGTCTAATAGGATTTGAGTATCATACACAAACAAACAAAAACCATATTTTTTTGTTGACTGATCACATAGGATTACTCTAAAGGGAAAATTTATTTTATTTTCTCTTTGTTTTATGTATGCGTTCAGATTTTTTCTTTGATTATAATATCTATCCTCTCAAATATTTCCAAAACCATACCTGGTCAACACCAGAATGGACCCAATGGGACCTTGTCGATCTAGACACTTTTTGGACCTCACCCATTACTGGGAGGGGTTCGAGGGCTTTCGTCATTTAGGCGTCAAAGACGGAACACTGGCACCCTTATTGGTTCATCCTTTATCGAGCCATCATTATTTGAGAACCCTAGTCAGTCTCCCAACGCAACACCGGTGAACACCCCCACAGGGTCACCACACACCACTCCTCCCACAACCCCTAGCGGGTAGAGGAGTGCTACCCATTCGGGAAGCCAGGTGAATGCATAGCTGGGTACATCACAGAGAAACCCTATTCCTAACCAGAACATTGTGTTTTCACAAGTTTCAATGACCACAAACTCGTAGTCACCTTTTCTAGCTTCACTAAATCTACCAGATTTAACCAAGTTGACAAATGACCCTATTGCACACAACCCCACATGGCCTCCCATGTCCATGAAGCTCCTTTGGACATTCCAAAATTTGAAGGAAAGAAAGCAGAAGACCTCAGAAATCATGTTATGACTTTCCACCTATGGTTTTCATCGAACAGCATCATTGACGATACTATTCGATAAAGACTATTTCAACGCACCCTAACCGGAATAGCCGCGAAATGGTATGTGGAGCAGCCCTCTACTACACATGAAACCTTTAGTGCCATCACTATTGCATTCCTAACCTATTTTCAGTTACCCATCCACCACGATTCTGGAATGGAATTACTGACCCACTTTAGGCAAACCCCCATCATCCATATCTCGAACCATCTCCATGAATGGCGACGACATCGTAGTTTGTGGAAAGCCAAACTTGACGATCAAGTTCTGTTAGAAATTTTCCTGAAAAAATCTCACCGCAGATATTTCAAAGGATGTGGCGCAACAAAATCCCATATCTGAAGAGCACGCCATTAGTAAGGCCCAACATCTCAGGCTGATCTATACGTAATCAGGGTATATTTACAATATCCTCCCTAACACCCCGCACCTACAAACTTACAAATAATTTCCAGGCGCATCAAACTCTACAAATGGTTTAATTTTTTCATTGAACCAAAATCACCTAAGCAGTAGTTTTCAATACCCCAGTTATGCATATGATTCTACCCAGAACATACCGTGACCTGGCTACCAGATTCATTATCCGGCTCCACAAATTTTGACCAATAGGGCGTTATCATACCACCATCAGCATGGAGTACCCTATCCTCCGGCTCAGGGGACCCAGTGCGCAGCTAGACATGCTGACGGAAGAGCTCCCCCCCAATAGCCATTTATAAACCAGGCACCGCAATATGCCCAATCCCTAGCACAAGACCTGCCCATGCAGAATAATGCACAGGTAAATTTTGTGCAACCTTCCCAAAAATGACCATGCCAACCATACAATTAAGAGAATCTGAATTATCCTCCCAACGTGGCTAAGAAAAAAGGAAAAAAAAAAGCCTAAAGGAAATCCTGGACAGGGGGGAAAAAATAAACAACACCCTCCACGATCTCAGGCTGGAGGAATCTCCAACAAAAATCAAAACTAGGAGTCTAACAACCCTCAAAGGCAGACAAAAGGCCAATTCTTCGAACAAACCACTCTTGTTCGATCTGTGGTTAGTACGTCCATTACACTCACCATTGTCCCGACCTCCCTGACCTAAAGAAGCTACAGAGTAAGCATGGACAAGGGGATCCTCCTAGCAGACATCAGTCATGTAGGAGCCTTTCCCCCATCAAGGGATAGTTAGCACACAACAACAAACTCCCGACGATTCTGGAAAAAATACCCACAAAATCTACATGACTAGAGAAGAAATATTTTTTTATACATGGAACCAAAATTACGATACCCCACCAAACACCAATGTATCAGGGGCTAGTACAAGTGCATCAATAGCATCTTTGACCATATCAAAGATGCCTATTGAACTGTTGCCAAAAATGGCTAAAGGAACAACTAGGCAGGGAGGAAATTATTCCAAAGCATCCCATAACTATAGCATTGTGGATGATCTAGCTCAATCTGTCGTTGCTATTTCAGCTTTGGAGGTATTACAATCATGCTCAAAGCAGCGAAAAGCCTTACTTTCTAGATTAGGCGCCATCGACCCTGCCAATTCGTGCCTAATGGCTTTTGATTTAGATAAAGCCACCCCTTGGCTTCCTTCAATGGTCGCCTTTCAGATACCAGTATCGGTCCAAAACATCACCATTCATCGATGTATCATTGCATCCACATGCATCATGTCAAGGAACATATGGCAGAAGTTAGGGTCCCCAGAACTAAAACCATCAGACATCACACTTAGATCATACGATGGTCGCCCTTCAGCCCCCGTCAATCTCTACCAAAATGTCCATATCTGCTTAGCCGGAAAGACGTTCCTTATAAACATTGAAGTCTTGGATGCCTAGCTGGATTACAATATACTCCTTAGCCAGAGTTATATGTACACCATGTCAGCCATAGAATCCTCTGTCTTCCAAACAATGATGTTCACCCATGATGATCCAGGTGGATATTAGTGGCCACCCGCCTATTCCACTTGGGGCCCCACCATGGTTTCTTTAAATTTTTTCACAACTTACTATTTTTAGCTGTTTTTCGAGTCCTGAACTTCCAAAGCCATTTTGAAGCCCCAAACGGAGATAGTATGCCGAATTTAAGTCCCTGGAAATTTGAAACACCAATTTACCCAAACAGGTCCCATATTTTTTGCGCTTCATCTCCTAGGGTTAGGTTTTTGGATGTTTAGAGTTATCCATTGTTTCTCCATAATAAATAGGCCCTCGAGCCTCATTGTAACACATTTCAGAGGTCGGTAACCACCACATCTCTTCTCAGAGATTCGCTACCAGCACCCTAGCTATTTTATTTCCATCATGTTTATAAGCATATTTCTCTGATTTGATATTAATGAAGTGAAGCCTTATTTCCGTTATATTTCTATGTTTATGGTTATTTCTGTATTTTGTTGTGTTCCTGCATAAATCCGGATTAGTGGTATCAAAGCAGTCTGCTTTTTCTCAATCCTTATTTGCATGTCCCCAACAAGGTCGAGGTATAAGGAGTTAGGGCTCGATCTGGTGGAACCTTTGCAAGATTAGCCTCACAAACCCCGACGGACACCCATGAGGGACGAAAAGAAAGATGAGGGAGCAGGAGATCCTATCAAAATATAAGATGAGGGAGCAGTAGATCCTATCAAAATATTGCTTGAGGAGGCCCTCGAAAAACAAATGAACATGATTATGGATAACTTTGCCTATATCCTTCAATGATTGCCCACCGGCAGCGCATCTGCATCCATCAGCCACTCTGGAGGCATGACTCCCTTTAAGGTACAAGTAAACTTTAACATTCCCATATTTGAGGGTCAAATAGATGCAGATGTCATAGATAGATGGTTGAATCTATTAGAAGGATATTTCTCGGTTCATGACTTTTCTGATCGGGAGAAGATTATTTTTGCACTCCTCAAAGCTACCCCCATGTCAAGGACTGGTGGGAAACATACTCTGAGAAAAAGGAAGAGACATAATCCTCTCTGTTCTCAATCGTACCCACTTGGAATTCTTTCCAAGATGCCATCAAGGAACGATACTATCCCATGGGGAGTTATGAGGACAAGTACATACAATGGACCACGCTGCGGCAAAAAAGGGATCAAGATGTGCATGAGCTAACGAATCTGTTCCATACCCTGCACACAAAGTTGGGTATCAAATATTCAGAGAAACATTTGGTGCTAAAGTATCGTGGTTGTCAGCACAAATACATTTAGGAGGAAATGGATTTTCTCGACATCTCCTCGCTTGGTACGGCATACCGGTATGTTACCAAGATTGAGCAGAAATTCAAACAGAAGAAGAGAGACTTTGGATCTGTGAATCAAAAGCAAGGGAAAGGTGCCCCCAAACCGCAGAACAAACGACAAAGCCAAGGCATGGTGGCCCAAGACAACCTGCCAAAGACACAAGAAAAGAACAACACCGCGAAGCCAAGGAAGGACACGAGAAAGTGGTGTGAGTTCCATAAGAGCTCCACTCACAACACAAGTGAGTGTCGAGCCAAGCAGTCGCTGGTGGCCAAGATGAGGGCTTCTGAAATAGATTCATGCTCCGACTCTGAATCAAAACCTGACAAGGTGAATGACAAATGGAAGAATATTATTGATGTGGAGCCCAATGCCACTGTTGCCACTACGAAGATCCAGAAGGAGGAACTAAAATATCCAAAGGAGGCAGAGCATCTCTTCCACTCCCAGATGTGGGTAAAGGGTTCCTTGCTATGGTTCATTGTCGACAATGGGAGCCAAAAGAACCTAATTTCTGCAAATTTCGTGAAGCGGTTGGGCTTGCCGACCACAACGCACCCACAACCATACACCATCGGGTGGCTTCACCAAGGACAGGATCTCCGCGTTAGCCAGCAGTGTTTGCCCTCCCTATAGCATCAAGCCCTTCACGGATGAGGTATTGTGTGACATTGCTCCTATTGATGTTTCTGATGTATTATTAGGCTAACCATACTTTTGGAAGCGGCATGTTGTCTATGAGTCCTGGCCTTGAGCTGTTATTGTTACTTTGGGAAATAAATTGTATAGGATACCAGAGGTACCACCAACTCCCACTATCTCTTTGGTTACTGCAAAACAATGTAGTAAGCTCATTTCCCAAACCAGGAAATTTGTTTTCCTGATGATCCGCCCCCAGGGCAAGAAGAAGACTGTGGCCACAACCTCCATACATGACTCCTCTGCATGACAACAATAAATGGACGAGGTTGTGGAGGAGTACGGGGACATCTTCACCTCACCCACAGGGGTGCCTCTACATTGTCAAGTCAAGCACCCCATTGACCTGACCCTAGGTGTGCCGCTACCCAATGGACCGATCTACAAGCGCTCTGTTCTAGAGAATGATGAAATCAAGAGGAAGATTCAGGAGTTGTTGCAGAAAGGCTACATCCGGCCAAGTTCATTGCACTGTGGGAGCCTGATCGTGTTGGTACAGAAGAAGGATTGGACTTGGAGACTCTGTATTGATTATCGGGCGTTGAACAAGATCACTATCTGGAATAGGTACCTGATCCCACAGATTAATGACCTTCTAGACCAACTCAAAGGGGAAAAATATTTCAGCAAGATCAATTTGAAGTCTGGGTATCACCAGCTACCAATCGAGCCCTCTGATGTGTGGAAGACTACCTTCAAAGCCAAGGAGGGCATTTTCGAATGGCTCGTCATGCCTTTCGGATTGACAAATTCTCCTGCAACCTTCATGAGGTTGATGGATGACATCTTGTGTCCATTCACCAACTCATTTGTAGTGGTATACTTGGATGACATTCTGATCTTTAGCCAGACTTGGGAAGAGCACCTCCACCACATCCGAGAAGTCCTCCAAACACTGCAGCAACACAAGTTGTTTTCCAATTTTGAGAAGTGCACTTTTGGCATGACCCATGTTCAATATCTAGGTTACATTATTGATGAAAGGGGGGTGCATCTGGATCCAGCCAAGATCCAAATCATTCGGGATTGGCCAGCCCCAACCACCCTAATAGAGCTTCGCAACTTTCTGGGTCTTGCTCATTTCTACCGCAGGTTCGTGTTGGGATTCTCTCATATCACTTGGCCCTTGAGTCAAGTCACCAAAGGAGGAGTGAAAGAAAAATTATGTTGTTCGGAATCTCAATAGAAGGCATTCGTAGAATTGAAACATCACCTCTATTCTGCCCCAGTGCTCACATTACCAGACTTGAAACAACCATTTGAGATCGAGACAGATGCCTTTGAATATGCTATTGGGGAAATTCTTACTCAATAGGGGCATCTAGTAGCATATCACAGTGAGAAATTGTCCAACACAATTCGACAATGGAAGCATTACATTTTGGGGAAGGAGACAATCATCCACACAGACCACCGACCCCTGCAGTTCATACAGACACAAGGGAAGTTGCAGAACGATTGCCATCAGAATTGGTCCACATATGTGCAACAATTTCATTTGAACATCAAGTTTAAGGAGGGTAGCACCAATAATGTTGCAGAATACCTCAGCCGACCACCGATCGTGGCCATAACCACCGTTCTCAACTCTTGTGGGCATGAGACTTCTGATTAGCCGCTTCTCTACAAGAGCGATCCAGAATTCAGCTACACATACAAGGCGCTCTTGGCGGTATGCAAGTTCCAAATTTTCACCTCCAAGATGCACTATTATGTCACCTCGGACACCTTTGTGTTCCTTCAAGTGAGTGTTCCAAGATGATATGGGAAGTGCACTACAGTTGAGTCGCTGGGCATTTCGGGGTCGAGAAAACACTGGCAGTACTGCAGAAGTATTTCTATTGGCCAAACCTTTGACGGGATGTCGAGAAGTACATTAGATCCTGCACTACTTGGGCCATTGCCAAGCTGACCATCAAGAAGCAAGGGCTCTATACTCCGCTACCTACCCCTAGTCGACCTTGGGAATCCATCTCCATGGATTACATGTCAGGACTTCCTTCTACTAAGCATGAAAATGACTGTGTTTTCGTGGTTGTCGACAGATTCTCAAAGATGGCCATTATGGAGGCCTGCAAGAAGAATATCACAACAGAAGCCACTGCTAAACTCTTCTTTGAATGAGTGTGGGTGCACTTTGGGATCCCACAGTCTATCATATCAGATCGCAAAAGTAGGTTCCTCAGCACATTTTTGTCCAACCTCTGGTCAATGTTGGACACCAAGCTCACCAAGTCCACAACTTTCCATCCCCAAACTGATGGCCAGACTGAGGTCGTCAACGGGATGATTATACACATTCTGCGCATGTACAATTCAAATAATCCATGCACATGGGATGAGAGCCTTCCCTATGTACAACACAGTTGTAACCAGGCTCTCCACAGCTCAACCAGCCACATCCCCTTTCAGGTGGGCTTGGGATTCCAGCCACTATGTCCCATTGACGTAGCCATGCCATTTGCAGCTACTCAAGACGATTCGGCTCATGTCTAATCTGAAGCTGACAAAGCAAAAAACTTCATCGAGCACATTCAGCAAATTCGCCAACAGGTTCATGACATATTGGACAAAGCCAATGTTAAGTACAAGCAACGACATGATCAACATCGGGTGCCACACAACTTCCAGGTGGGCGAAAAAGTGTGGCTACATTTGCAGAAGGAGCGCCTCACTAGACCTCACCACAAGAGTCGCCTGCTCCGGTATGGGCCATACACCATCACCAAGGCTGTAGGTAACAATGCCTTCAAGCTTAGTATTCCACCATTCCTTGGTCTACACCCAGTATTCAATGTAGACTGTCTTCATCCCTACTTCCCACCTCTATTGGACACCTCTAACATTGCAGAAAAACTCACACCAAAAGAGTTAAATCCAGACTGCATGGAATAGGCCACCACAAACTGTATCATGGACATGAAAAACAAGAACACTCGCTGACAAAGGATCTAACTGTATCAAGTTGTCAAAGCTGACCAACTCCTGCACCAAGGCAGGTGGTTCACCCGGGACCAATTTCAACAGAATTTTCCTCATCTCATGGAGGAACTCAACGCAGTGGGGACCATTGCTTCCTAAGGGGGGAGGAATGATTCAAGTGGATATTGATGGCCACCCGCCTATTCCACTTGGGGCCCCACCATTTTTTCTTTCATTTTTTTCACAAATTACTATTTTTAGCGGTTTTTCGAGTCCTGAACTTCCGGAGCCATTTTGAAGCCCCAAACGGAGATAGTATGCTGAAGTTATGTCCCCGAGAAGTTGAAACACCAATTTCACAAACGGGACCCATATTTTTGATGCTTCATCTCCTAGGGTTAGTTTTTTAGATGTTTAGAGTTCTCCATTGTTTCTCCATAATAAATAGGCCCTCGAGCCTCATTATAACACAATTTAGAGGTCAGTAGCCGCCATATCTCTTCTCAGAGATTCGCACCTTAGCTATTTTATTTCCATCATGTTTCTAAGAATATTTCTATGATTTGATATTAATGAAATGAAGCCTTATTTCCATTGTGTTTCTATGTTTATGGTTATTTATGTATTCTGTTGCGTTCCTACATAAATTCAGAGCACATGAGAACCGCATCGTTACTATCAATTAGTTGACACATAGCAAAACTCGACCCTTAATAAATACCGATGTCATTCTACCCTATGTAGACACATCTTCTGACATGCTTACATAGTACCAAGAATATGGCCCCGTCCAGTTCAAACCATCATCCATCCTAGGGTCATTCGTAGGAGATCCCCCTATTATACCTGAGTCATCACCTGATGTCACAGGGGCTCCGATGTGCATGATGTCCTCATCAAGAACCGAAGCTATTCAATACACAGAGACAAACAGTAATGACATGAATTCCTCGGCCACGACAACCTCTCTAGCTTATGCCGCCTCCCGAACTCCTTTCCTCTTCCCCCCACATGGTTTTGTGTCACAGTAGGTCATGGCCACAGTGGTCCTACCAAAATTATCATTTGCAATACCATTTTGGTACCTATTCCCACCTACTCCAATGGGAGTTGTACACATCAACTCTATACAGTTAATCACTCTCAACCCTGAGCAGGCCCCAGCCATTCAAGCGACCATCGCAAACATCCCTTCAAAGGAAATTCCCATCGCAAGCCGATGGTTATGACTAAGAAAACTGAGAGAAGAGGAACGAAGGTGGATAATCCCACCACGCAATAGGAATCACCATGATGCGCCATATGTGATGTAGTAGGCCACCCTACCCACATCTTCCCAGAGCTGGATGAATTAAAACCATTCCTTAGCTCTACGGTAGACATTGCGGCACCAAGTTCCTGTAAAAAGGAACCTGCCACAAAAATTCAAGGAAAAGCATTGTGTACAAACCATGCATGCGCTATCTGTAGTAATTATGGACACTATACCAATCATTTCCTAGAGATCCCATGATATAGGGACGCCTTACATGCCATCAAGAAATTCTATCAAGAGGATCCCTCCACCCAGTCATCCGTAGATGAACCTCGCGTCATTCTATACCTGTAGGAGGAATGACAGTCACCAAAAAGACTTTCACTCATATTCCCCCCTCTTATCATATGTTGCATGATGTGCAATGAACATGGTTACTTCATCGAGGAATGCGCAGCCCTGGAACTCATCCACAGATGGTATCCTATACACATTTACTATGTTGGTTTGCAGCAGCGCAATTCACATGTCCTTTATGTGCTGACAACGACATTTTAGAAAAATGCCACTATATCCCCCGATTTCACTTAGCACTAGCTAGTTTGCACTCAGCCATAGTCTACCTCTCCCAAGAAGATGGCTTTGACTCTGAATCTATGAACGGCTCGACAACCCAAGAATATGTGACGATTAGGTCCATCCTCTTTTTGTCAGCTGAAAAATGACCAATCATGGAACCCTTATTTACCCCCAACTGCCCTCTACGGAGAATACCAACATGTGCATTATGTAAAACACCCAATCATGTGGTCACCACTTGCCCTGACTTAGAAGCGCTACGCCACTGGTACCTAGTCACGCCATCAAGCGAGCAGGACGAGAATCCCATATCTAGGTTTTTTTGCCTAGTATGTCAGGGTAATCACCATGAAAAATGTTGTGCCTATATCTCATGAGTACTTCCTCTAATTGATATGATACATATATTAGAGAAGAAACGCAAGGATTTTCTCAACCGATATGGCAGGCAGAACGCCCCCAGGAAATCTACCCCATACCCAGATCACCATGCGAGGAAAGTTGGGAAGGCACGCCAACCAAGCATGACCCAGGTTCAACCTAGGATAACATGCAAACTATGAAACCTGATTGGCCACCGGGTCAATTAGTGCAAATAATTGAAGCACCTTGCAAACAGTTTTTGCATAGTCTCTTCTCTCCCACAGAGACTTTTCTCTAACCAAGAGAAGATCACGCACACTTCTTGTCGTATTTGTTATCACTTTCATCATATAATAAAATGTGAGCATCCCCCGAAGCTTAGTGCAACAAGAGAAATGTTAAGTCTACACTCCCCAAAAGAGATAGACATACCCAAGCCGAAATTCGGAAATGGAAGTAGAAGACCTCATCTTCTACATCAGATCCTTTCCGAGCATCCACATCTGGGACGAAGAGTAGTGTTGATTCCCACACAATCTACTCATTTGGCATAGTGGTACCATGCACCATTTTCACTGGCCATAACCACGAACCAGAGACATGCCTACTAATGGAAACATTTAGGCACCTATGCACTGGACACAATTTCTACCCATAGGAAATTGACCATCCTAACAAGGGACCGAACCTTGCGATCACGCAAGCTCCCATCACGGAGATCCTCCCCCCACCAAACGTCGGCAACACGATACACCATATACGATTCATATCATCATGTATTGGAACTATGACTCGAGTTATCCACTCATCTACCATAGGTGTCGAGTCACCTGCAACTACAAGAGTAGGTGTACCTACGACAGTGCAGACCCAATCTTTCTGCACTTTGTCAACTGCATCTGGTTCTACCACATTGAAAATGGAATCCTACTCATGTCTATCAAGTAGCTCCGTGTGGACTGAACCTCTTCACCACAGCCTTGCGCAGAGTCAATCCCCCTTAGGATCCCTAATCCATTCAGGTAGGCCATCTTAGAGGCCATGACGGAGCCAGATTATCCATGGGATGTGATGCATCATCGTTCACTTTTTCTCCCCAAACAAGTGTTTAGTCCTAACAAGAAAAAATAACAAGATATCTATGCGATCGAGTCAAAATATTTCCTCCCATTAGGGAAAGTCGATTGGTTCAAGAATCCTATCTCGACGCCTGATGCATTCAAGGAAGGAAACATGTCAAACATCTCACCTACTATCAAGGTGAATATATCCCAAAATCCTATAAAGGTCAAAGAAATCTCACTGGGGGCAGCATGTTCTCCAGAATAAATAAACTCTTATACCCAATTGCTACAAGACTATAGAGATATCTTCGCATGAGACTACTTAGAAATGCCTGGGCTTAGTCCCACTATCGTAGAGCACCATATTGACACCTGGCCTGACGTACCTCCAATACGCCAAAAACAACTTCAATTGCACCCATCAAAGGAAAAAGAAATAAAACTAGAAATTGATAAGCTTCACAAAGTTGAGTTTATCTACCCCATTTCTTATACATCTTGGGTTTCCAACCCTGTTCCCATCATGAAAAAATGGGGCACCATACGTTTTTGCACCGAATTTTGAGATTTGAACAAAGCATGTCCCAAGGACAATTACCCTACCCCATTCATCGACCAGGTCATCGATTCTTGTGCGGGTCATGAGGCTCTCTCCTTCATGGATTAATTCTCTGGGTATAATCAAATTAAAATCCACCATACAGGCCGGTATAAAACCGCATTTACCACCCCTTGGGGCACATTTGCATACAAGTTAATACCATTTGGCCTAAAACTGTTGGACCCGCCTTCCAGAGGGCCATGAACTACATATTTCATGACTTCGCACACCTTATCCTTGCCTACTTGGACGACCTAACCGTCCAATCCAAGAAGCGCTCATACCATCTAGAGGATATGCGATTGGTATTCCAATAATGCCGACAATACAACTCACGCTTGAACCCTTTAAAGTGTGTCTTTTGTGTCACGGCAGGAAAAATGACAGGTTTTATCATGTCCCAACAAGGAATTTGAGTGGACCCCCTTAAGGTCCAAGCCATCAAAGAGGTACCTCCACCTCAAACCCTCGGGCAACTGCAAAGCCTACAGGGGAAGGCCAATTTTCTGAGATGCTTCATCCTATATTATGCCACTTGCACTCAAGGGTTCCTGCGCCTCCTTCACTAGGACATCCCATTCAATTGGTATGATCATTCCCAACAGGCATTCGTTGCGCTAAAAGAAACATTGTCTTCAACACCGCTCATCAGTCCCCCATTTTGGGGATCTGTAATTTATTAGCAAGATTGGCAGAGTCCAATTACAGAAACAACATTGTTTCAACCACTTTGGGATTCTAGGATCTAGCCCTCCTGAATCCGGAGAGGGATCTCTCCAAAAAGTGCAAATATGGATTTGTCTTTGAAGTTTGGGGTAATGATATTAGGCTAGTTATGAAAGCCAAAGGTTTGTTTGTTTTTTGGATGGTTGGGCATGATTACTATTCAAGGTGGAAAGTTCTGAGTGCAAAAAGTTCCAAAGGTGAGAAGTTGCAGGAAATCAGAGTAAGCTTCAGTCAAAAAGGTAGAAAATTGCAAGTTTTAGTCCATTGGGCTATGAAGTCATAATAGGATTTAATTGGAACAGCAAGAGGCAAGAGTGGTCCATGGGGCAAGTCATCTATGTCTAAGGATCTCTTTGAAGATTGATTTATGGAATGGAATGATACAATAAGAAGGAGAAATAAACAGATGCAGAAACAAGAGCAGCCCAGGATCTGGTAAGTACTTTGAAACTAGCCAGCCTTTGACATGAACTCAAGAAAAACATGAAATTAAACTAGGATCTGGTAAGTACTTTGAAACTAGCCAGCCTGTGATACGCTTTCAATAGGAAACATCTAAAAACAAAGGGAAACTTGAAGGCAACTTTTGTAGTAGAAACTAGCGGGTCGGGCTCACCACAAATCCTCTCCTAGCTCTTCTTTACTTGGTTACTTTCAAGACAGATACAAAGATAACAACAGAATGGCCTAAGATCTGGTAAGTACTTTGAAACTAGCCAGCTTTTGACACATTCCAAGGGAAACAATCAGGCAGTCTGTGGGATCAAACTGGGACTAGGGCTCACCATATCTTCCTCAGTTCATCCTCACAAAACATATACTAAAAATAACATCTAAGAACAATATTCAACTAAGACAATAAGACGATGGAACGCCAGCATTCCTATGCTTAAACTGAATTAAATCATTCTTAAATAACACAGATGGAAGAAAACATTCAGATAAAGATTTTCATTCAGAGAAGGTTACCGATATACAGTAGGTCCTAACTCTATGCATGTTGTTCTTCATAAGAGAATATGCAACACAAATGGAAACAGAAACAAAAATAACAAGTTACAATTAGAGAAACATCACCGTCAACATAGACCAGGATCCCATAAATCAGCTTGTATTGATGCTTCAAACTAGTTACAGCTTTAAGTCCAGTGCTTTAGGTTAGCAACCATCTACACATCTCAGCCTAACCTATCTATCACCAGCAGAGCTCCAAGAGCCAGTGAATACTATGTACAATCAGAAGTTTTTGCTCGAAATGTATATCAAAGTTCTACAACCAACCCCTCACTCATCTTCTATTGTAGTATATATAGAAGAATGAGGAGGTGAGATCTGATAAAAGATCTCAATTACAATTATTACAGAGTTAATGTCTTCTTGGCCCTTGGGGGGCTCAATGAAGAAACTGTACAGGTGTTTCACTGTATTAATTGATTTACACTTATGAATTAAGCTCGGTGGGAGCTTTGTTGACCTTTGAGGCTCTGTGTGATGCTAGGGTTACTCTGTAGATATCTTTTGCATTAAGTTTTATTGCAGAAGTAAATTTTTCGGCTGTGCTGAGGCGAAAATCTTCATTCGATCAATAACTTCGGCCTCTGATTGAGTACTTTGAGGAACATGTGGCACTATGGTAGCTGAGGAATAAATTTGCCTCAGATTGTGGCGGTGGTGGCATTCCTGCTTGATAAAACACTTTAGGTTTTCTATAAACTGTGTCTTATTTGGGGATTAGGCCTTTGATAAGCATCTTAGACGTAATCCCCACAAATCTATCCTTTAATCCTCTGTTTTGGCACATTTTTTTCTTCGACGCTGATACTCTTTTTCTGTGCCCAATTTATTGTGTTCTTTGCTGATGTGCAGGGCTGCGCAGGGTTCATAAGGCATCCATGCCTGAGGAAACACTAAGGAAACGTGCATTTCCACCCTGTGGATGATTTCCTTTGACGAATCGAAGATGGGAGGGTCGTCACCCTCCGCCTCTAAATATTCTTTGAAAATTGCGAGAAAATGATAATAACCCTGCAAAATACGAAAACTATTACAAAATATTGCTTTTATAGGTTGACTGCATCGGAAGGCGTGCGAGGAGATCGGAGTTGTTGGATGGAATCATCTAACGGTCAGGATTGATCAGGAAGAGTCATGGAATGGGTGAAAGATGGATTAAATCCGAGCCGTCGATCGTCCAAAGATCGACGGTCGAGATTGAATGAGGCGGTCAGAGGAAAAGGATGAATCTGAGCCGTCAATCGCATAGAGATCGACAGTCGGGATTGGGCAATGGAAAGTCAAACGGAGAGATCGGGCGATGAATTTTGGGCCGTTGATCTACAGATCAGATCGACGGCGGAGATTAATTTTCCGCTATACGATGGCCTGGCTATCACGCGCGCACCTTTGTTAACCATCGAGCAACTTCAGCGAGCGATCACCGTTGGATTAGTGAGCCCAGATCGGATGGTCCACAGCGATATCGCTGGGCGTCTAGGTCTGAACGTTAATGCGCGATGGACGGTGGTTTCACAAAAATTACAAGGGATGCGTGTCAAGCAATGTATGGAATCGCTGGCCATCGGGCAAAAACCGCCCTCCGCCGAAAAGTGGTGCGATAAAAACCACGCGGTTTTGGGAAAACGGTGCACAGCTGGGGGGTCCACAGGGAGGCGCACTCCGCACCGTCGGATCTATGGATTGAATCGACGGTCGAGATCACTCCATAATTTGCACGGGCGGAAAAATTAAATAAAATGAATTTCGACGGATTAAATAAATATCAAAGGTTTCTTAATGGTTTGCGAAGAAATATTTATTTAAACCGGATAAGCGCCCGACTGGCTTAGCGCGCGGTCACAGTGCCAAGGTGTATGGGCGGAAAGGCTAGGGACTTATCCCAAGGGGGTTTAAGCCCAATATATATAACAAAATGGGTTTTTAAAGGTTTTTCTCATGATTTTCAAAGGTTTGAGGGTTCTGATAAGGCCAAGAGTGAGTCTTAAACCTTATAAAGGGGATTTTGATGAGGGGAAAAGGAAGAAATGTGAAAATGAGGGATTTTTGTGGGAAATAGCGGGGTAGAAAGATGAGGTTAATTTGGGAAGAAGGGAAAAGAGAAAATGGTGTTTGCAGCAATATTTTAGCTTTGGAAATCAGCAGGATTTCAGAGTCTTTTGGGATGAAAACAAAAGTATAGGATTTGGACAGAGGCAGGAGGCCTTTAAGAGTCTTCGAGAGCCAACAAATTTTAGTGAGAAAAATTGTTCCTTGAAGGCTCAAAAATAGATTTAGCCACCTTTTTGGGATAATAAAATTTTACAAGTAGCTAACAGTGGCTCCACTTGGGGATGGTGCCTCCTTGAAGGCATCAAGAACTTCAGACTTGCTTTCTCTGGGAGGCTGACCTGTGCCTTATCCATTGGGCTGCTCTTCTTTTACTGGGATGATATTTCTCTGAAAAACATATTAGAAACCATGAAAAACAATGGATCTTCATCAATACAAACTTCTACCTACCCAACCCTACTGATCTAACATTTTTTCTTCTTTAGAGTGCATTTGGATTGGAAAACTCTTTTCACAACATTTTATTCTTTTGAAAGCAGGAAATCTAATCTATTTCTACTCCTTATTTCTCCATGGACTCAAATTAAACAGTTGAGCCCATATGATTCTCTACCTAATCTACTAATCTGTTAGGATTAAACTGTCCAACAATTTTTTATTCTCTAAATTTCTAAAACATAAATTTAAAAAACAGTCAAGTCAAGATTAAGTTGTTTGAATTGCTGTGATATATGGCATAAAGACAAGCTACACATAGAAATTTATTTTGCAGAAAAAATAAATAAAAAATGGAAGGCTTAAGATCTAAAAACTTGGAAACATTTCCTTCCTCTTTTCACAGCTCTGTTTTGACTCTTATTGAGTTGTCTTTCCTTTTTCTCTGGTTCAGATTTTGAGCTAATTAGAACCAGATTTTTACATCTCTCTGACTCAGAAAAATAGAACAGATTTGAGTCATTTCTCTTTGCAACCTTAGGTTCATATTTTGATCATGTTTGAACCTTTAATTTCTATCCTAAACTATCTACTGATAAGCCAAGATTAGACAGTTTGCCATATCAAATTCACTATCCTATCAGCAGAAAATTCAAAGCTAATTAGTCAAGATTAAACAGTTTGACTAACTAGAAGTGTGTTTTTCAGGAGTGGCATTTGAGATTGCACACTTTCAGATTTATCTCTCTTTTTTGGTATGGGGCTATACCTTGCTTGTTTTTAAAATCTGCCCTCTTTTCTTTCTTTTCATTGTTTTTGTATTTTTGTTTTTACAACTTTGAATGCAATGGTGGATGAAATATTTATAATGGAAAAGATAAAAGGCTTCAAAACATAACAAGGATCAAGAGAAGTAATTCTTAAGCATCTTTCCATTGACAGGACCCCCAAACAATTCTGCTCCGTTCAACTCCTGCAAGAAAAATGCGTTGTTACCAGCAGGTGAATGAATAGAGTACGGGCCAAGCCATAGGTTGAAAAATTTTCCATGTTTTCCCTTCTCTTCCCTTCTTGAGTCCCACTTTAAAACTTTGTCCCCAATCTTGAAATTGTTGGCCTTTTTTCCTCTGTCAAAAAGCTTCTTAATGTTGTCTTGTTTCTCCAATTCTTTGTTATACACTTCCTCTCTAGTTTGCTGAAGATGAATGGTTTGATTTATTCTTCTGATCATGTCATTATCCTCAGTATGCAACTCTTGAATCAACTTGACCACTGGTACACCAAGGCTATTTGGAAAAATTGCATCAGTACCATACACAAGCTGGAAAGGTGACATACCAATAGATTTCTTCAAAGTCAATTTGTCAGCCCAAAGTGCATGAACCAGCTTTGTGTGCCAAGACTTCTTGTTGTCCTCCAAAAGTTTCTTGATTATGTTCACTAAAATTTTGTTTGAGGATTCCACAAGTCCATTACCTTGAGAGTAATAGGCCGTGGAATGCCCCAATGTTATCTGATATCTGTGACAGAACTCAACTATCTTCTTTGATCCAAATGCTGCTGCATTATCTGTGATAATCTTGGTAGGACAGCCAAATCTGGAGAGAATATTAGTCTCCATAAACTTTATGATAACTGAATCATTGGCCTGCCTACAAGGAATGGCTTCTATCCACTTAGTGAAATAGTCTGTGGCAGTGAGAATCCATCTGTGCTGGGCAGAAGATGGGGGATGGATTTCTCCTATAAAGTCAAGTCCCCACTGTTGAAAAGGGGCTTCAACAGTGATTGGATGCAGAGGGAGGGGTAGCAGTTTTCTTTTGCCTTCAAAAAGTTGACACTTATGATAGGCTGTGATCATCTGGTGTACATCATGGAAAAGAGTAGGCCAATAGAAACCAACCCTCAAAATTTTGTTGGTTGTTGTCTTCCAATACAAATGACCTCCACACTCTCCTTCATGGAACCGGTACTTAACCTTCTCTGCATCAAACTCAGGAAAACATTTAAGCAATAGACCACCTGCATTCTTCCAATAAAGACATTTATCTATAATGCAGTAGTTTACAGCTTTCAACTTTAGGAACCTTGCCTTTGTTTTTGTCAAACTAGGAGGTGTATTCAAATTAAGAAGAACATAAAGAATATCAGCATACCAAGAGGAATTCATAAAATGGTTTTCAACAATGGATGTTGATATTTCCTCTTGATCATCTAAAGCATTAATCATATGAATATCAAGAACTTCACAATTTGATTTAGCCATTAATCTAGCTAGACCTTGGCCTTTGATGAGCTTAGTGGGTTTTATCTCTAAATCATATTCAAGAATAACAGAAATCCACTTACCTCTCTTACCATCTAGGTCCTGTGTTAGAATGTCTTTAACAACTGAATTTGGGACAAAGGCAATAATATGTGAATGAAGGATGTATACTCTGAAGTCTTTCAATGCTTTAACCAAAGCTAAAGCTTGCTTCTCCATAATTTTATACTTCAAAGGGGCATCCCTCAATGCCTTGCTAAAGAATGTGATAGGCTGCTCTTTTCCTTGTGGGTTTTTCTGTAAAAGGACAGCAGCTATGGTATGTTCTGATGCAAATGAGAAAATATAAAAATATTTTGAAAAATCAGGACTTATCAGAACCGGCGTTTTGGTTAACGCTTGTTTCACCAGTTCAAAGGATTGCTTTGCTTCCAAGGTCCATTTTACCCCTTGCTCCTTTTTCAGCATGTTTGTGATATTCCTAAGGAGCTCAGCTAAATTAGGGATGAACCTTCTCAAAAAGTTGATCTTCCCAATGAAAGATTGCAACTCCTTGATGTTTCGAGGATGAGAGATTTGCAATATGGCCTCAATCCTCTTTGGATCTATCTTTATACCCTCTTCTGAAATAATGTGTCCAAGAAGCTTACCTTCTTGGAGATCGAATAGTGTCTTCTTAGGGTTTAAAGATACTCCAAACCTTCTGCACTTCTCGAAAACCTTTCTCAAATGTTCTAAGTGTTCTTCATCTGTTTTTTAAAACACAGTGACATCATCAAGATAGATAATGATGAAGAAGCCCAATTCTTCTGAGAATGCTATGTCCATGGCTCTTTGAAAGGTTGCTCCAGCATTCATTAGACCAAAGGGAATTTTCACATACATGAAAGTGCCCCATGGTGTAGTAAAGGTTGTCTTTAATTGATCAGTAGGGTAAACCAAGATCTGATTGTACCCTGAATAGCCATCCAGCAAAGAAATTCTTCTAGACCCTACCACCCTTTGTAAAATATGATCCATCTTGGGTAGAGGGTAGTTGTCTTTTAATGAAGCTTTGTTTAAATCTCTAAAGTCTATACAAAGCCTGATTTCTCCAGTTTTCTTCCTAACAGACACCAGATTAGATACCCATTTAGAATATCTAATAGGGACAATAATACAAGCTTCATACATCTTTTTAATCTCCTTCTCAACCAAAGGCAACTGAACAGGGTTTATTCTGCGCAGTTTCTGTTTGAATGGTTTTTGGTTTTCTTTAAGGGGAATTTTGTGCTGTATTATTTCAGTGTCATAGGATTTAAGATCTTCGTAACTCCATGCAAAAACATCAGAAAACTCTTTAAACAGCTCAATGTATTTGAGTTTAATGTGAGCTGGTAAAGTTTTAGACAGCTTAATCATTTTTGGTTTTTCCTCACTGCCTATATTGCACTCCTCCACTTCAGTCTCTACAGGTTCCAGTTTTGGTTTTTTGGCCACATCGTCAAAATCAAACAACTCTTCTAAAGGGGCTAGACCTCTAGGCAAACTTTCATCTTTAGCATGGAGAGTTTCCAACTCCTCTGTTTCGTTCGTAAGTTTGCTAGACAATAGGTTAATATTGACAGGCTCAGGAGATGGTTCTTCTTCACCAAGAAATTTTTCTTCACTGCAGTCTGTTTCATAGTCTGAGTCTGAACTTTTTAGTTCGAATTCATTTCTGAATTGCATGAATTCTTCTATTTGTTTTTCATTGTCAAACACCTGCCAATACTTCTTATTATCAGGCACTGCTGGTCTAAACTTTATCTCAGTTGTACAGTCTTTGGTTTCAAATGGCACTAAGCATGTCCTAGCTACAAAGGCTAAATTGTGAGCTGCAATGTTTCTTTTCCTTGGGACAAAAATTACTTTGGACTCCTCGAATGTTTTTAAAAGGTCCATGACATCATTCCGGTAGGCTCTAAGTCTGGGATGATTTGCGTTATACTCCCCATTGACTTGCCTAATGATCAATTCAAAATCCCCATATACATTGATTCTTCTGGCTCCTAACTTTTTCAAAAGATGTAAGCCTAAGAGAAGGGATTCATATTCTGCTATGTTATTGGAACACTGAAAGTTTAATTTGCATGAAATGCATTCTGTGTGGTTGTTTTTAGTGTTAGTAATCCAGATACCTGCACCAGCATTAGTTCTAGTGCATGACCCATCAAAATAAATACTCCAGAGAGGACTTTTCTCGGTTTCATCTTGGTTAGAGTCCTCTTCAACTATCGTGGTCAAGGGTTGTTGTGGAATCTCAGCACTAAGTTGAATTTGTTTTTATTCCCCCAGATTTTCATTTATTTGAGGGATACATTCTTGACTCTCAATGTTTAGAAGCAAGGGACACATGACTTGTAGTTCAAGACCCATATCTGGTTTGCTGTTGTTTAAAGGTTCAGCAAACTGTTTTGACAGTTCATTGGTATTTACCTCCTCCTCTCTATCGGCCATTAATTCTGTTAAAGTGACTTGTTCACTAAATGTTTCATCATTAAACATGATAAAATAATAGAGGCTTGTATTGACAGAATAGATAGGAGAGTTTTGTGGTCTGTCTTGGCTTGTGACTATGTATTTCATATTGGATTCCCTGTATAGTCTTCTAGTTTGATTGAAAATAGGGATAGTCGCATAGGTCATGTCCATTTGCATAGTCCCCTGTAACTTAGCCCCCCAAGACCTTGAGAGTAACAACCATACTTTGGGGGCACATCAGCCACAACAATATCCATGACTAAGCATTTGGCTAGAATTTGGGCTAAGTTAACACAGAGGTCCTTGATCAATCCTAAACATTTTACTCTGCTAGAATCAAAAGAGTAAAGGTCTTTATAAGGTCTGGTGATTTCTAGACCCAGGCTCTCCATTACGGCTTTAGGCATTAGATTATGAGAATTCCCTGAGTCATGCATAGCGTTGTGCAAAATCTTGTCATGAACGTTAAAACTCACATAAAAGGGAGGAACGGTCCCTCTTGATATTTTCCTTCAATCTTTGGACCAAAAATAAGCTATGGTTGGTCATCGTTAAGATTGACTGTGTCATTGTTGTCTTATAAATTTAAAGCCTTCAAAGTTTGGGTCCTATATACATGTTGGGCAGCTAACTCGGTGAGGGGAACATAAATTTTGATCTTTGAGATTTCCTGCTCCAGGCTGAAAGGAATTTGGTTCTTTGAAAAACTTGTTTCAGCCTTATTAACTACCATTTTATCAGCAATGTCAGGTTGCTGTTTTGTTTTGTTTACATTTAATAAAAAAAAATTCACAGGAGTACTAGCTGTAGTGTTAGTACTACTAATGTCTACACTCTGTTTTTCATTGTCTTGAGTGCTTATTCCTTTACCTTTATCAGAATTTTCAGCCAATGTTTTATCCTTTTGTTTGACAACTTTAGGCTTGGTTGCAGTGTTGTTTTGTGAGGATTTGTCAGAGGTTTTGTTGTTGGGGGTTTGTTGACTAGATTTACTTCTAAGGTCATATTCACTTCGAGGTTCGGTGACGGCATTTTCCATGTCTTGACAACAATTTTCATTATCATCTATTTTGTCATCATAAGGTGTATAAAGACCTTGTTTTTTATCATAATGAACCTCAAAGTCATCATCATCTACCCCAAATAGGTTAATATCATCTTCCTCTATTATTTGATCTGTTTCCTCAACCTCACTTACATAGTTTTGATGAAAGGGAGGAGTGATTTGCTGATCATCTTCCCTAGCTCTGTTTGGAGGTTGGTTCCTTCTAACATTCTGATTCTGGTTTTGGTTTCTGTTTTGAGGAGCACTTTGGTTTTGACTTGCTTGTGCTCTCTTAATTATGCTCATCTCTTTCATCATTTCTTCCATCATTCTTTCCATCTTTGAATTGGAAGTGGAAGGTGTGGATTCCTCTCTAAAAGATACTCTTTTCTCAGCTTTCATCCTTGCTCTTTTCTCCATCAAGTTGACTTCTACAGAAAGAGAACCTCTTTGCATATCTTCAAGAGTTGCAAAGTCTCTCTCTCTCAGCTAATAGGTCATGTCAGAATCAAACCCTTCAGGAAAATTGTTTAAAGCTGAGCCTTGTGGAGGTTTTAGCTCTGGGGAAAGTGCATTATACACACTATTGAATCTAGTGCAATAAGCTTGGACACTTTCCCCAGGGTTTCTATGAAGGTTCTTGTAATCAGAAAGGACTTGGAGAGGATTCTTTTTAACTTCCCATTTGTTTAAGAATGTTTGATGGAAGCCTTGGAGATCATTGATACTATGGGGGGCTAAGCCTTTAAACCATTTTCTTACTTCTCCCCCCAGGCTTTGAGCAAATAATCTAAGTTTGACAGAATCATCATCAATTTCATTTATGTAAAAATATTCATCCATCTTATCCACATGTTGTGATGCAGTTATAGTATTGTTAGCATCATATAATGGAATTTTAGACTGATAGTCTTGTGGAAGGTTGACTAATGGTGCAGGAAGGACTAAGGGAGCATACCATGCAGCCATGGCAGGAGGTGGAGGTGGATTTACAAGGGGTGGATTACCAAAAGGGAAAGTGGGTTGGAGTGGAGTGGTTTGGACAGTGGATGTTGGATGAAGGAATGTGGATGGAACAGCAGTAGATTGCTGAGCTGATCTCGGATGAGAAACACCTAAATTTAACAGGAAGTGTAGATCAGGTGGTGTTGTTTCTCTATTACCAGGATGTTCACTTGTCTCCGGGGATGAAAGTGAAGACTCAGAATCTAGCTGAATTATATCATCAAATGACCTAGTTCTAAATGGATTTACTAAGTCAGCTTGTGATTGTTGTAGAGCTGAAAGATTTTCAAGAACTGATTTAGCTCTCAAAGGTGGTCTGAAAACAGTTGATAATTTAATCTTAGGAGACTTCCTACGGATACTTTCTGGGTTATCAACTACTTCAGGTGGATCAGGTTCAGGATAGGCTCTAGTGTGAATATTTCTAGGAGCCACTATGTTGTGTCTTCAGACCCAAACAAACAGGAAAAGTTCAACCAGGTATGACATTCTTTGAATGGTTAACTAATATGTTTACCTAAATTTCAATCCCACGGTCCTCTAACTGAGTTAGAATGATATTATGAGGATCAGGGTTCTTCCTAGCAGAGTCTTAAGGTCTGTTAAGGATTGTGGAGTTTCCAAGTGGAATTTTTTAGCTATTTTCAGAGGTAAAAGGTTTTATGGTCCACCACCGTGCTTGTGAAATATCCCTTTTCAAGGATATCCCAGAACACAACAAACTCTAACCAGAGATTGACTGGGAGGGCATTTACCAGATATTTCACCTCTGAAAGAGGATGAGATCCGGAAGCTACCTGGCCCTTTCCAGACTCTGTCTAAGAGTATGGGGTAAAACACAACAAAGGTAAGTGTCAATGTAGGAGTAAGTGTTTTACTGCCAATCTGAAATATTTTTGGTTTTTTTCTGAGTTATATATATATATATATATATATATATATTTTTGAGTTGTGTGGTTTTTAATAATATCTTAAATCTGTTTCAAAACTTAGCTATGGTTATGAGACAAATACAGTCTACTCTTATGGCTAAGCTGGCTAATTTTTCAAGGTTTGATAAAGTCTTAAGAGAATCCCAGGGTTTACCTAGATTTTCACTCATTCAAACAAGTTTTATCATGATTACCATTTCTTCGTAGTGCTTGAAAAGGCTGCTTTTAACTCTCAAAGTTTTCTTGAATTGAGGGTTCTCTGAGGTTTTAAAAGGTATCAATAACACTCAGTCCCCAGCGGAGTCACTAGAAATGTTATTTGCTGGTGGCTCGGCTGTTTAATCTAGAAAATGTTCTTGAAATGATTATGGTTTCGAGTCCCCAGTGGAGTCGCCAGAAATGTTGGGGATCTGTAATTTATTAGCAATATTGGCAGAGTCCAATTACAGAAACAACATCATTTCAACCACTTTGGGATTCTAGGATCTAGCCCTCCTAAATCCGGAGAGGGATCTCTCCAAAAAGTGCAAATATGGATTTGTCTTTGAAGTTTGGGGTAATGATATTAGGCTAGTTATGAAAGCCAAAGGTTTGTTTGTTTTTTGGATGGTTGAGCATGATTATTGTTCAAGGTGGAAAGTTTCGAGTGCAAAAATTTCCAAAGGTGAGAAGTTGTAGGCAATCAGAGTAAGCTTCGGTCAAAAAGGTAGAAAATTGCACTTTTTAGTCCATTGGGCTATGGATTCATAATAGGGTTTAATTGGAACAGCAAGCGGCAAGAGTGGTCGATGGGGCAAGTCATCTATGTCTAAGGATCTCTTTGAAGATTGATTTATGGAATGGAATGATACAATAAGAAGGAGAAATAAACATATGCAGAAACAAGAGTAGCCCAGGATCTGGTAAGTACTTTGAAACTAGCCATCCTTTGACATGAACTCAAGAAAAACATGAAAGTAAACTAGGATCTGATAAGTACTTTGAAACTAGCCATCCTGTGATACGCTTTCAATAGAAAACATCTAAAAACAAATGGAAACTTGAAGGCAAATTTTGGAGTAGAAACTAGCGGGCCGGGCTCACCACAAATCCTCTCCTAGCTCTTCTTTACTTGGTTACTTTCAAGACAGATACAAAGATAACAACAGAATGGCCTAAGATCTGGTAAGTACTTTGAAACTAGCCAGCTTTTGACACATTACAAGGGAAACAATCAAGCAGTCTGTGGGATCAAACTGGGACCAGGGCTCACCATATCTTCCTCAGTTCATCCTCACAAAACATATACTAAAAATAACATCTAAGAACAATATTCATCTAAGACAATAAGACGAGGGAACACCAGCATTCCTATGATTAAACTGAATTAAATAATTCCTAAATAGCACAGAGGGAAGAAAACATTCAGATAAAGATTTTCATTCAGAGAAGGTTATCGACATACAGCAGGTCCTAACTCTATGCATGTTGTTCTTTATAAGAGAATATGCAACACAAATGGAAACATAAACAAAAATAACAAGTTACAATTAGAGAAACATCACCGTCAACATAGACCAGGATCCCATAAATCAACTTGTATTGATGCTTCAAACTAGTTACAGCTTTAATTCCAGTGCTTTAGGTTAGCAACCATCTACACATCTTAGCCTAACCTATCTATCACCAGCAGAGCTCCAAGAGCCAGTGAATACTATGTACAATCAGAATTTTTTGCTCGAAATGTATATCAAATTTCTACAACCAACCCCTCACTCATCTTCTATTGTAGTATATATAGAAGAATGAGGAGGTGAGATCTGATAAAAGATCTCAATTATAATTAATACAGAGTTTATGTCTTCTTGGCCCTTGGGGGGCTCAATGAAGAAACTGTACAGGTGTTTCACTGTATTAATTGATTTACACTTATGAATTAAGCTCGGTGGGAGATTTTTTGACCTTTGAGGCTCTGTGTGACGCTAGGGTTACTCTGTAGATATCTTTTGCATTAAGTTTTATTGCAGAAGTAACTTTTCCAGTTGTGCTGAGGCAAAAATATTCATTCGATCAATAACTTCAGCCTCTGATTGAGTACTTTGAGGAACAGGTGGCACTATGGTAGCTGAGGAATCAATTTGCCTCAGATTGTGGCGGTGGAGGCATTCCTACTTGATAAAAAACTTTAGGTTTTCTGTAAACTGTGTTTTATTTGGGGATTAGGCTTTTGATAGGCATCTTAGACATAATCCCCACAAATCTGTCCTTTAATCCTCTGTTCTGGCACATTTTTGTCTTCGACACTGATACTCTTTGTCTGTGCCCGATTTGTTGTGTTCTTTGCTGATGTGCAGGGCTACGCATGGTTCATAAGGAATCCATGCCTGAGGAAACACTGAGGAAATGTGCATTTCCACCCTGTGGATGATTTCCTTTGACAAATCAAAGACGGGAGGGTCGTCACCCTCCACCTCTGAATATTCTTTGAAAATTGCCAAAAAATGATAAAAACCCTACAAAATATGAAAACTATTAAAAAATCATGCTTTTATAGGTTGACTGCATCAGAGGGCGTGTGAGGAGATCAGAGTCGTTGGATGGCATCATCCAACGGTCAGGATTGATCGGGAGCGATCGTGGAATGGGTGAAATATGGATTAAATCTGAGGCGTCGATCATGCAAAGATCGACGGTCAAGATTGAACGAGGCGGTCAGAGGAGAAGGATGAATCTGAGCCATCGATCGCGCAGAGATCGACGGTCGGGATTGGGCAATGGAAAGTCAAACGGAGAGATCGGGCAATGAATTGTGGGCCGTCGATCTGCAAATCAGATCGATGGCGGAGATTGATTTGCTGATGTATGATGGCCCAGCTATCGTGCGCGCACCTTTGTTAACCATCGAGCAACTTCGGCAAGTGATCACCATTGGATCAGTGGACCCAGATCGGATGGTCCACAGTGATATCGCTGGGCGTCCAAGTCCGAACGTTAATGCGCGATGGACGGTGGTTTCACAAAAAGTACAAGGGATGTGTGTCAAGTGATGTATGGAATCACTGGCCATCGGGCAAAAACTGCCCTCCGCCGAAGAGTGGTGCGATAAAAACCACGCGGTTTTGGGAAAATGGCGCACGGCTGGGGGGTCCACAGGGAGGTGCACTCCGCACCGTCGGATCTATGGATTGAATCGACGGTTGAGATCGCTCCATAATTCGCACGGGCAGATAAATTAAATAAAATGAATTTCGACGGCTTAAATAAATATCAAAGGTTTCTTAATGGTTTGTGAAGAAATATTTATTTAAACTGAATAAGCGCCCGACTGGCTCAGGGCACGGTCACGGCGCCAGGGTGTATGGGTGGAAAGGCTAGGGACTTAGCCCAAGGGGGTTTAAGCCCAATATATATAAAAAAATGGGTTTTTAATGGTTTTTCTCATGATTTTCAAAGGTTTGAGGGTACCGATAAGGCCAAGAGTGAGTCTTAAACCTTATAAAGGGGATTTTGATGAGGGGAAAAGGCAGGAATGTGAAAATGAGGGATTTTTGTGGGAAATATGGGGGTAGAAAGTTGAGGTTAATTTGGGAAGAAGGGAAAAGAGAAAATGGTGTTTGCAGCAATATTTATGGCTTTGGAAATCAGCAGGATTTCAGAGTCTTTTGGGATGAAAACAAAAGTATAGGATCTGGACAGAGGCAGGAGGCCTTTAAGAGTCTTCGAGAGCCAATAATTTTTAGTGAGAAAAATTGTTCCTTGAAGGCTCAAAAATAGATTTAGCCACCTTTTTGGGATAATCAAATTTTACAGGTGGCTAACACCCCAGACTATGACAAAGATTACATCCTGTATCTATCAGCTTCTGTGACCACCTTGGACGGAGTATTGATCCAGGAAGGCCCAGATGGGAAGGAGCATGTAATCTACTACGTCAATAAAACCTTTGCAGGCCCAACATTAAGATATGAGCCCGGAGAAAAGACTACCCTATCATTAATACATGTAGTCTGAAAGCTTCACCACTACATCATCTTAAATACCACTACGGTCATTGCAGATATTAACCCCATTAAATATATGCTCATGTGCCTCCTAATCAACCAAAAATATGCCCGCTAGATAGTCATTCTCCAAGAATACGACTTACAATTTCACTCCCCCAAGAGAAAAAAGGCGCTAATCTTAGAAGAGTTCATTATGGACCTCCCAAGACATACCAAAGGATCACTAGTGAGCGATTCGCTATGAGATGAACATCTCTTCTTTGTAGCAACTGAAAACCCTTGGTATGGAGATATTATCCTCCTCTTATGAACCCAAAATTTTAGACCGCATCTCACTCGAGACGATTGTTGATGCATTTGCCTTCAGGCCCCCCGATATCTCCTTATGGGATATTTCTTATATCGATGGGGCATCGACACCATTTTACGTCGATGCCTTACTCATGACCAAGCGGAACAATCCCTTAATGACTTCCACAGCAGATCTTGCGGTAGCCACCTCTCTGGGTCGGCTACTGCCTAAAAATTCCTACGAGCAAGATCTTTTTGGCCCTCCCTATTTCGCGATTGCATCACAGTAGTCAAGAGATGGGAGTGATGCCAATGCTTTTCTCATAAGGCAAGAGACCCTCCCGCTCCTTTGCACCCTGTCATCGTCGTTGGCCCCTTTTGTAAATGGGGAATCGACTTCATGACTTGCAACCCCGCATCATCCAAAAATCATAAATACATCATAGTGGTTGTGGATTATTTCACCAAGTGGGCCGAAGCCATGCCCACATACGACAACACTGCAAAAACTGCTGCACGATTTATGTTTAACCATGTCATTTCTCGGTTTGGCGTTCCCAAGGAATTAGTCTCCGACCATGGGAAACACTTCAAGAATGAAGTTTTCTAGGAGCTATCTCACCATCTCGGACTCACCCATGAATTCACATCACCATACTACCCCCAATCCAATGGGCAAGTAGAAGCTGTGAATAAAGTCATAAAAAATATGTTACAGTGCATGGTGAACAACCATAAAACCAACTGGCACCATATGCTTTTCTCCGCCCTGTGGGCATACTGCACGGCCATGAAAACATCCACCAGTTTCACTTCCTTCCACTTGGTATACAGGGTCGAAGCTGTGATTCACATAGAACGCGAGATCCTAAATTTACATGCCGCCATCAAAATCCTCGATGATACCCAACCTCTAGAACATCGTCTAGTACAACTAGAGTTCGTCAATGAAAGCCAACGGAAATCACTGCAACACAACGAGGCCCACAAGAAACCGGTAAAAGCTTTGTTCTACCACCACATCGCTCCTTTCTCATTCACTGAGGGAGAGCTAGTCCTCTGCTATGATGTCGCAAAAGAAGCCCTAGGGCCACGAAAGTTTGAAACTTTGTGGAAAGGACCCTGCATCATCAAACATTGCCTCCTCAAGGGGGTATACATCTTGACTGAGTCAGACAGAACATGCCTCAGCAACCCCGTCAATGGCCTTTATCTCAAGAAGTTCTATCCATGAGGGTCAAGAAGGCCCTCCCCTAGAGTCAACAAACCCAAACACTTTAAATTTTTTACCAAAATACTTGTTACAAAATGCGCTCTAGTGTCACAATGGATTACCAACTCGACCTTTACTTAGGATTTGTTGATGGAGCATCGTGATGGTCTCAAAGTTTAGCAGTATCCGCCTGGGTTATCTATCACCATGACCGATCACCACTCTGCACCAATGATGTTTGTATCGGCTGAGCAACAAAAAATTAGGCATAATATGACACCGTCATCGGACTTATGTGCGACGCCCTAAATCAGGGCATACGCCATATGCATATCTACCTTGATTCCCAGCTAGTAGTGTCGCAGTTAAACCAAGAATTTGAGATAAGGGATTCACATATATTTAGAAAATACTTGCATGCAAAAATATTAAGCCTACAATTTGACTACATTATATTCACGCATGTACTAAGGAGTCATAACCAAACAGCTAATTGAATAGCTAACAATATTCTAAAATGGAATGCATCTCGGAAAAACCATCATACATAAAAAACAAAAACATAGAAAACATAGATATCCATTAGCACAGTATAATCCATAAACAAAAACAGGGGGCACACCATGCAGAGCCACAAGAAATATCTCTCGCATATATACCAAAAATATATGTGTCTACAAAAAATAGTCTCTCTGACCCGTATGTCAGCCAAAAATTAAAGATATAAATATACAAGTCGACAAAAATAGTGGAAGAATCCTCATAATGGGTGCTTTCCCCATGTTCAATAAGACTCTAGGGCAATGCTCCCCCAGGTGGGGCACCTGGACCCACCGTCGCTTCAGGTACCAATAGTGGAGCTGCTGTCAACACAAATATAGACATCCGATGTAAAACTGGTCGATAGCCCCTCTCCAGGGCCATCAAGGTCTCCAGCCACACATCCTCTAGGTCATCCACAAAACCTCAAGTAGGCATCCCCTAGTGGTTCCCTCGACCCCATGCATCCTCTAAAGCAGCAACCTGCTCAGTTAAGTCGGCCACACAATCCTCTGCCGCATCAACATGAGCTCGCTCAACAACAGTCTCAGCAGCAGCCGAGCTGCTGCCCTCCCGAGAAGGGCTAGCCTCTCCTTCTGGTGCTCCACCCAGAGGTTGTGCACGAGCTCCTCCCTGTCCCCCGCGAGCTCCTCGAGGTTGCCGCATTGGATGGTGTCCCACCAATCAAGCCATAGGATGACTGACATCATCAACATCTTTAAGAGTAACCAATATTATGTCAGTGTCATCATAGTACACATATAAAACATAAATACTCAAGTAAAAGTAGAAAACACAAAAACATACATGCTAGCCCCCAAGCATATCCAGCAGGAAGATCCATGTCTGGGTCTCCCTAGAAGTCTATCCCTGCATAAGGGAATGGTAGGAACATCTGAGGGTTGGTCTCAAACCAAGCCTCTATGTTAGCATTCCAATAATGTCTCACCCTACCTCCACCTCCTCGAGGCATCACAGGGGCCCACCTCCTCATGTGAGGCTCCCGTGGTCCCCCACCTGGCACTGCCATCGTAGGCCTTAGCAGTACCACCTGCTCATACATAATTCTACATAAGATGCTGGCATAAGTAGACAGCTTCAATCCATCCCAGACCTTGGAAATTTGTGCCAGCATCCCGTCATAAAAAAATAGGAAAAGTCAAAAAAGTGCCCAGCCCTCAGCCGGTGCAAGGCACCGATCTACGGACCCGATGCTCGATGAGGAGTAGAAGACCCTGCCAGTCGCACAATGGCTGCTAGAGCACACCGCTCGTCCAAGTATGTCATTGTAGTAATCGTTATACACCCCTCTATAAGGGGCGCCCCACCACAATGGCTTGTTGAGAATCTCTCAAGATCCACTCTCCCAGAAGGAAGTGGATACCGGAGCACCTCACCCTGAGGCAACAACCCGATCACAAAATAAATATCCATCTCAGGACAGATAACAAGGTCACACCCCCGCAACACCATCACCTTGCGCCACCTATTCTAGCATCGGACCAAGTAGCGCAAAAGACAATCTTGTGATCATAGCAGGTCATTCTCCATGAATTTGAGAAGACCCTAGTGTGCCAACTATTGGCGCGCGTGACCATCAACAGCAAAGGCAGCATGGATATTGGGCCAATCCCTCTCCCTCCACACCATCTTGCCATCAAAACATGAACACATTAGTCACAGTAAAAAATAAACAAAATTTCCAATTTTTTGGCAAAAAATAGCTTCGGCTCTCTGCACGCCTGTTCCTTAGACAGGCGCGAGGAGTGGGCGTTTTTCCTTCTCACAGATGCACCAAAGGTGCGCCCAAAGATAGGACATGCATGCTAAATGCACGCAAAACCTTATTTCTTCATGCAAATTGCATGCATGTACCTCGATTGCCCATGCGTTCAAGGTAAAAACTAGCCTAGGATCCATACAAACCCATTTTTTATGGACCCTGGCACCAGCACACTAAAAAAATTAAAGTGCAGGATGTCATGAAGCTTACCTGGCTCAAAAATCGCTAATCCCTGGTTCTCAGGCTGATCATAATGGCAAGAACTGCTACACAGAATCCTCTGACATCTCAAAACCTCAAATGCTCAACAGACACAAATGAACTGAATTGAGCCATATTCGCCTATATGTCGCCCTTTTCAGAAACTTTGGAGGACCATAACGAGAACTCACAAGGCCCAATCACTGGACCAAAAGTAGCACTATGATCAGCACTCCATAATGCCCAAGGGCGATGCCACACATTCGCACCCCCAAAAAAAAAAAATTTCAGTGCCAACAGGTATGACCTCTCTCATTCTCTTTTTAAAGCACATGTCTTTCAATAATATTTGAATAAAGAAGATGCTTTCACTTCGGTTTTTGCAGGTATTATGCAAACCATTCACCATTCCATCCAATAAAAGTTCCATAGCAGGTATCATTCTACCCTCAGCATGATAGAGTCCCATAAAAACTCTGGATATCCTGACATTATTTCTCCATCATAAATTAACCTTAGGTTCCAAACATCTGACCATGTTTATCATCACCCCACTTTTTACATGATAAACATCCTGGTTGGTCGGTAGAGACTCCCCTCCATGGCACCTGTCACCCATAGTAGACCATAAAAAATAGGGACGCCATGGCCATACCACTGTAGTCTGGGAAGCACCTCATGCCCATTCACCCGCCATGTATCAGGTAAAGTTTTACCATATCAAAATAAAACCCCTTTCCTGGAAAACCATGTTTTGCAAGTAGATCAAAAGTGAACTACCGCGGTCTCGCATTTGGCCTACCATACCTCCATCAACATAGCCCATGTGTGACATTTTCCATCCACTTCATCAACCTCACACATGAGACCAACCAATGGGGCCCCCACCCTAAAAAAAACACCTTCCTCACATCATCAATGAGCCAACACTTTCATGTTTTGGGGCACCCATCTCTGTGTTTCGTACAAACCAAACCCCATTTCTTTATTCTTTTGGTAAGTGTACAAAGACCACAAATGGTGCACTATATCCCCCACCCATCCATTATTTATCCCATGGTAGCAGTCCCTGGTCACCCTTGGTCGGAGTATCATACCCTCACACCTAATCCACCATGAAATTCATAACCAATATACACCCACCCTAGATGTCCTACCGACTCAAGGGATTTCCCCATCATAAATTGTTATGACTTCCGCCAAGCTGCTTTTTATACTCTGACCTTGTGCCACTGAATCCCCATCATTAGTTTTTAGTCACCCCTCTCCATCATGCCTATGTTAAACCCATCACATCCAGGATCTTGATCCCTTGTATCAATGACTCTCTTATTTGGTTGAGGCTTCCCTTTTGTCGACTTCAACGCCTCTTTCCAAAAAAGAAGCGGTACCTTGGATCACCCCTCTCCACAAAAGGGACATCCTCAGATGGCTCTATGGGAGACATCATTGCCCACAGATGTCATCGATCCTCCTGACATTTGACTACGGAATAATTTTCATGTCAATATGGTATCGTATCTTACAACCATTGCGCTTTGATCAAATTCGTTGAAGACCCGCGCCTTCATAAGCGTCTCTTTCAACAATTCTTACACGGGAAGGTCCCATCCATACACCTATTCGTACAATGCACATTTATGCCATACTAATTTTTAGGCATATGGGTACCAAATTCCACCTATTTTCAAAGAAAAAAACGCCCTTAAGGGCATCAACAGTCATCGTCATCAACCAAAAGATCACTACCATATTAGTGACACAAACAGAATATGTATCTGTCAAATATATTTGTTTAACTAGCCAGAGCATCACGAACATGGGACATGCCCGCCTCATAGAAAATTTGTATATATTGTATTATAACATTGCTTGCAGAGATCCCACAGGACATGGTCGCTCTTCGACCTGGAGAAGGGAGTCTCCAACTCCGGGCTACACGTAGGTCTCTCTCTCTCTCCACACAGTACATAGAAAAGAAACTATAATGTATTTCGACTATACATTTCTTCCTAGACCTCACACATTAGGGGGGGATTGTTATCAATAGAAAATTGGACAAGCCAAGATGACATTATTAAATGTGAGGCAGAAGAATTTATAAGGCTAAAAGACATTAGAGAATCTGAAGTATTTGAAAATATCTAAGGTCTAAGAGAAAAAATCAAATTGTGCACTGAAGGAACCAGCTAAATGTGCCTTTGTGCACACTATTCTTCGATAAGCGCGCCTTTGCGTGGATTTTCCTCAAAAAGCCACACAATCCTGAGAGTGGCGGAAGTCACTTTCCAAGACCACAAGGCACACTCCAGGACATTGATCCCACACTTGAGGTTTCCTAAGTACAATCGCCCAAGCCTCCTTAGGACCTCAAGGGAGCACACAATGGAATAAATGTGGCACACAATGGAATCACCCTCCTCTCTTGGGTCACCATCCAAAATGTACCAAGAGAGGGAAGGAGGATTTGAATTCTCTTATAAAAGGCCACCAAGAGATGAAAAATATGAGAACACATTGTTATGTTGGCCATAATTTCCCCAAACAATACCAACGGTGTGTGATCTGAAGTAGAGATAGAGGGGACTCAGTTTTTTTCCATCCAACAACTCCAGTCCTCCATAGTAGAGAGAGGGAGACTTTGCGCCAAGGTAGCTCAGAAGTAAAGACATCCTTGCATCGGAACTTGGAACTCCATAGTTCCAAGTGCCCCTTGGCAAGTGGGTACAAGTTTCATCCTTCATTTGTACCAGCACTCAATAATGCCATCATTTGGATTATTGAAGTTGTTTGACTCTATTTAGAGCTTTTGTATTATTTGTTTTAGTTTAGTTTTTTATGTTTGATTATTCATGTTATTTCTCTATCTAATATGTTTATGTTTTAGAATGTTCCACTAACTTGCTTGACTCCATATATTTTCTTCCTGTGACCAATAAATTAAGAGGGAAAAAACACCCCTCTTAAGCAAGTGTGATTTGGTACATTCATGCGCCAAATACACAAACATAAAGGAAATACCAAATTTTATGCATTTTTCAAAGTCTCTTCTTAATTTAAGAAAATTTTCCTCATATTTCTTTGAAAAAACAATTATATCATCAAGATAAATGACTATAAACCTGCCTATCTCATATGCAAAGGCAATTTCCATTGCTCTTTGGAATGTAGCACCAACATTCATTAAGCCAAAAGGCATATTAACATACATGAAAATTCCCCAGGGCGTAGTAAATGTTGTTTTGTCTTGGTATTCGCGATGGACTCACTTGATTGTAACTAGAGAACCCATCTAATAAATAAATTCTTCTAGATCCAACCACCTTCTGCAAAATGTGATCCATTTTGGGTAGAGGGTAGTTTTCTTTTAGAGAAACTTTATTGAGATTCCTAAAATCAACACATAGTCTGATCTCTCCAATCTTTTTCCTAGTTGAAACTAAGTTTGATACCCATTTAGAATACCTCAATGGTAGAATAATATTGGCATCATACATCTTTTTTACTTCCTTTTCAACTAGGGGCATCAGCATTGGGTTGATTCTCCTAAGTTTATGATTGAAATGTTTTTTGTCTTCTTTTATAGGAATATTATGTTGTATAATTCTAGTGTAATCAGATTTTAAATCTTCATAACTCCAGGGAAGTACATTTATGAATTCTTTGAACAAGTCTATGTATTTCTAGTTTTCAGCACGGGGTAAAGATTTGGATATTTTAATCATTTTTGGTTCTTGTTTAGTTCCTATATTGCAATTTTCAACTTCAGCCCCTGTAGTTTCAATTTTTGGATTTTTAGCCACATCATTAAAATCAAATAACTCTTTTAACGGAACTAAACCTCTCGGAAAAACATTATCTTTCAATTGTAAAATTTATAATTCTTCTTGATCTTGATCTACTTCATTCAACTCTATGTTATTCACACTATTATCTACATTATTTTCTATATCACAATCCATATCTATATTGGCACACTAAAATTCATCTTTTGACTGTAAAAAAAAATCAATTTTTTCGTTATTCCCAAAGACTTGCTGGTACCTAATGTTATCTGGGACAGCTGGTCTATTTTTCACTTCAACTATGTACTTGTGAATCAAACGGTATGGAATTTTACAAGTAACAACCAAACCACCAGCTAGGATATTTTGAATTCTTGGAATTACAGATAACTCATACTCAAGAAAACATTCAAGGAAATATATAACAACATTACTATACTCCTTTAACCTTGGATTTTTAGTTGAATATTCCCCTTTGATTGCTTGATTATAAGTTCAGAATACCCATGAACTAAAATCCTTTTGGCACCTAATTTCTTCAAAAGTTGAAATCATAATTTAAGGCTTCATGCTCAGCTATATTATTGGTACATTGAAAATCCAGTTTATATGAATGCCCTCCTGATTGATTGGTTTGTGAATTTGAAATCCACACACCTACTCCTAATCATTCTTTACTCACAACCCCATCAAAATCCATATTCCATCAAGGCCCATTTTATTTATCATGTTTCAAGATGTTTGTTTTGATTCCTTCAATCTCACACAAATCAGTTTCTAAATTTGGAATTTTTTCTTCTGTACCCCCATCATTATACAAAATGAAAGAATCTAGGTATGAATGGACTAAATACAAGGGATAATTGTGTAGTTTTTCTTGGCTGCTAACAATGTATTTCATCAATGTTTCCCTATATAGCCTCATTTGTTGACCAAATACTAGAATGGTAGCATAGGTCATATCCATTTGAAGTGTTCCTTGTAGTTTAGCTCCCCATGAGCAAGATAGAATCATGCCATATTTAAAAGGTATATCAGGAACCAAAATATCCATTACCACACTCTTAGCTGGTATATGGACTAAGGTGAAACACAAATCTTTAATAAGACCTAGGCATTTTAATTTACTTGAATCAAAAGAATACAAATATTTGTATGGTCTAGTGATATCAAATCCTAATTTTTCCATAACAACCTTAGGCACAAGGTTATGTGAAGCACCCGAATCAAGCATTGCATTGTGTATAATTTTATCATGGATTTTAAACTGACATAGAATGGAGGTACACTTCCCTCCTGAGCTTTTCCATCAACTTCAGGCCCGAAAAGTAATTTAGATTGAACATCATTCAAATTTACTGTGTCTGATCCTTCCCCTATCTTCAAAGCTTTCATCACTTGAGATCTGTAAGTGTTATTATTCATGAGTTCTGTTAGAGGAATGGGTATTTTTATTTTCACCAATTCATTTTCAATATTGAATGATGTTTGAGTGTTATCTATATTGATAACATCTTGTTTCTTAACAACATCATTTTGAGAATTATCCTTCTATTGGCTGGTAGAGGGAATATCAGTTTGGGTTTTTTTAGAAACAATATCAAATACTTTCCTAGCAGGAACCTCTCCACTCTTTTTAGGAGAAATGTTAGGATTTTTCTTAGGAGGGTTGTCAGCTGTCTTTTTATTGATAGTATCTGTAGTACTTTTAGTAGGATTATTAGTTATTTTCCTTCTCCTCAAGTTGTACTGTATATGGACTTCCATTATTGCATTTTCAAAACCTTGTTTGTAATCATGTGATTCTTCAGAATTTACTTCAGGTTGTGAAAGAAAGAAGATGTCTTGCTCTTCTTGAGTTAAGAAAATGGATTCACTATCATTTATTCCCATTAGATTTATCTGATTTTAATCAAGGTCCTAAATTAGTTCTCCCTCTTAATCTGCACAGTTTTCTTGAAATGGGGGTCTGATCTGTTGATTTGGACCCTTTTGTTCCCTTTGTTTGATATGGGGTGGGTTTCTCCTAAAGTTAGGATTTCTGATCTAAGGACCACGTTGATTTTACCTAGGGGGGTCCCTATCATTTATGCTTATCCTTTCCATCGTCCTTTCCATGGTTTTTACCAGGGTATCTATTTTGGCATCAGCAAAAGTAGAGGTTTCTTCTTTTATGGTTAATCTCCTTTCAAATCTAAGTCTAGCTCTTTTAGCTAACATATTGGCTTCCACACTTACAACATCTCTCTACATTTCTTCGAAGGTAGTAGGGTTCCTTTCCCTAAGCTGATAAGACATGTTGGCATCAAAACCATATGGAAAATTAATCAAGGCTAATCCTTGGGGAGGCTTAAATTTTGTTGGGATAACATTATAAATATTGTTAAATCTAGTGCAATAATATTTCACACTTTCTCGAGGAGCTCTCCTAACACTTTCATACTCTGCTAAAATTTGAAGAGGATTTTTCTTGATTTCCCATATATTGAGAAAATATTGATGGAAGAAAGAAAATTCATTTATGGTAGCTTCTGGTAAATATTTAAACCATTTCCTAACTTCCCCATTTAAGCTTTGAGAAAAAAGTGTCATTTTTAGATCTTCCTCATCTACTTCCTATAGATCAAAATAATCATTAATTTTATCAACATGTTGTTGTGCAATGATGAGTCCAGAACCATTAAATTGAGGAATCCTATTTTAGTATTCTTGTGGCATATTATGTAAAGGATCAGCTAAAACCAAGGGGCATACCTAGCTGCCATGACTGGTATATGGGAATGAATAATAGATGAATGTATGGGGGGGGGGGGGGGGGGGGGTAGATGTAGGAGTTCCTACAATAGGTTGGATTATTATATGTGATATTGTCAGAGAACTAGTAGAGAATATTGAGAAAGTGAGACAAGTTGATGCAGGATGAAAAAATTGAGAGGTGGTAGAAGACACTGAAAATGTCAGGGAAAAAATTTCAACAGATTGTTGAATATAAGCCTCATGTATAGATAGATTAAGGCCTGATACTAGATCCTATAACTTATCCGAGTTTTGGACTATTTTTTGATCAAAGTCTAGTTCTATAGATTGACCTTCAAATGTATAGGGTTGTAATACAGATTGATCAAATATTGTCTCATCCACGAAACTTTCACACTTGGTCCTAAACAGACTATGTTCAAATGGTAAATCGAACTGAATATCCTCTAAAGTGAAAAAACTCTCTCGGAGAGAGTTTTCCCTTGGTTGTGGACTACTACTTCCTTGACTCTTAGCCAAGCCTCTCTTCCTAATTAGTTTCTCAAGGTTATCTAAAATATTTGGAGGTTCGGGATCAAGATGTAATCTAGTGTGAATTCTTTTAGGAGCCAGATCTAAATAGTATTACACACACAATTTAACTATGTACAAAGTTTACAACCTTTGAACATTTATTTCTACAATTTGAATTTTTTATTTTATGAAATAAAGTTTTCAACTAGGGAAATGAATTTTTGAAATCAACATTTGTTCTTCCCCAGTATGGTTGCCACTATGTTATCACACTGTAATTTTTGAGGTTGTTGAAAAATCACAAAGGTAACCACAGAAACACTTTGGAAGTTAGGATGTAGCCCTTCCAGCTTCAGAGAGGGATCTCTCTTTATGATTTAGCTTTTTTTGTTTAAGATATTAGGCTAGCTATCTAGTTCATTTTTTGTTTGATTTGAGATTGTTTGGTTGATTAATGCCAGAATTTACCATTGGTTAATGGAGTCAATTACTTAAATGTGGATTTGTTTGATTCTTTAAAGGTAGATTTCACAAGGCAAGGTAGACAACTCAATTGGATCATGTAAGCTAAATGAGATGGAAAAGAAGAATATTTAGCAAATTTATTAATTAAAGAGAAATTAAGAATTCATTTACATAAATTTAGTTGAAAACATCGAAATTATTCAAAGCTAGAATCAGAGTGTGCATTAAAACAAATTATGTTCTTAATTTTGTTTTGAATAAAACAGAATAGAAAACAATCATGAATAAATTTGGAAATACATAAACACAAAAGGGGATCACTTCACCAGTAACTTGACACAAGAATCTTGTGAAAGAGTTGTCATTATTACTAAAATGTCCACTGGAACTTAGTGGAACAACTTTACAATAGTCTTCCTTGATGCAAAAAATCAACCCATGCTACTTCGAACTAGGAAATATTTATACAACAAATATTACAAATATCATGATTCAGAGGATCAAGAAAAAATTCTTAAGTATCTAAAAAAAAATTACAAAAATAGCACAAAATTTTAAGAATTTCATAACATCTTGGCTTGTTGGCATTATTCCCATGGTTGATGTTGTTAACTTTTGATGACTTTGCATGGAATTTTGTTGTGTTGTTTGTTGTGTTTTCCAATATGGAAAACGGATTTTACTCTAGTAACTCATATAATTTTTCCAATCTATATTCAGTTGGAAAAGAAAATTTAATTAATTTTCTATAAGATTCATCAACCTCTGTATATTTCTAAAATGTGGCCTTGATGATGAATAAATGCATGAGCTCATGATTGATAAACAAATCAAACTCCAAAGCCTCCATAAATTCCTTCCCTATGAGGTGTCCTTTGATACCTTCAAATTTGGATGTATCTTGGGCAATATTTTCCAGCTTTTATTGGTAATAAATCAAACTTATCAATTCTTCTTCTGCATTCACAAGCCTTGGAAACCTTATCTTGTTCATCACCTGCATTTTTTTGTGAAATCTCTGAATGCTGGTATCAAGATCCTGAAACTTGTTCTCCAAAGGCAACATGATGTTTCTTTTGGTGTGCACCCTTTTCACTTCTAGTATAGTTTCGGTCCTATCTTCAATTCCCAACTACTCTAATTCTACTATGTTTTTGGAAGTTAAGAGCTTAATGATGGTTGTAGCTTCCCCTGGCTTGTTTCCTCTGTTGATATTTGTATCAGCTCTTGTTGCTCAAAGACAATATGAATGGAAGGCCATATTTGTGTGATGGCCTCATTAATTTATGTCCATATATTTTCTCTGGCTTGGGCTAGAGTATTGGGAATTACTAATTCACTCTGTAACTACTCAACTTTTAATGTCAGCTGATGGGATTTCTACAACTCTGAGACATCAGAGTTATCAATCTTTGACTTTTATTCTAACATTACTTTTAGCTGAGATTTTAACCTGGAAATCTCTTGCTCGTGAAGGTGATGACATTTTAACTTGGAAATATCTTGCTCGTGAAGGTTCAAATTGTCCATGGATTTTACTAATTCATTTGTTGTTTGTGTTGGTTCATAATTCTATGTATATGCACATGGAGTGGTGGCAAATGCAATTGGAACAACCGTAAGAGGGACTATGGCCAATTGTGTTGCCTCCTCTTTTTCTCTGAGTATTTTCTCTAATTCCACCTCCATATTTCTAATATGATTGTTGTCCTCAATGATTATTCTGAACATGTCCTCTTTCTGTTTTTCTATCTCTCCAACCTCTTTAGCCTATGGATCTTCTATAGCAGGAAATTTGAGCTACTTTCTTAATGCTGCTATATCAGCATTTTTTCTCTTTACTATCTCTTATGTTGCCTTGACATCATTTAGATTGTATCCCAATTTAATTACTAAGTCCAACACTGACTTGATTTTAGTATATTTGGCTAAGAATGAAATCATTTCCAATTTAAGTTGTGTATCTTTATTATTTAATGATGCCTGCAATCTGGAAGCTGACATAGAGGTATTAGTTAGTGAAGAATAAATCATTTCACTCGAATTTTTATGCATTTCCATTTGATCAATGGGATGGATTTTCTTGGCATCAAATGAAAAAACATGCTCTTCATAACCTGCTGATGTCCTTGGAGCTGGTACTTTGGCTTCTAGGAATTCTATTTGCATTTTACTTTGCTCAGTATCCAAGGCTGAAAGAATCATGTGTTGTGATGTTGTTGTCTTCTTCCAAAATTGTGTGTATGAGGAGGCTTTGAGCAGCTCATTCCTTTGCTTGATGGCCTTATATTTTGCAAATATATTGGGCTCACCAGTGTCCTGAGCCAAATCAGTTGACTGTGAAGTTTTTGTAGGATCCTTTGTGGTTGAAAAAGAAGGGGATTATGTGATGATATCATCCTGCCTTGTAGATACATGAGGTCATGTTATCACAATTGTGTCTTGTTCTTTTTTTTTGAATGAAACACTAGTGCATAATTCGTATTTCGTTTCTTCTTATAGATTAAGAATTCCTTAGCTTCAATTTCTCTAATTGGGGACTCTTCTCTTATCCTTTTCTCTTGTTTCTCCTGAGGTGTAGGAGTCTAAGATGTTGTGGTAGAGATAACATGTTCTTATGCCTCCTACAAGGTGTTCTCCTCCCATTGGGTTTGGTTCATATATTGCTCTATTTCTAGGCGAGGAGTATGTGTCTAGGGTGTTGTCTTCTTCCCCGCCCTCAGTTTTGAAATCAAACTGAAAGGATCATAGGACCATGTGAAACTCAGTTTTAAATTCATTTTTTTAAGCAGCAACTCAGCTTCTCAACCAACTATTCTGGTATTGCAGACAAAGGGCCCAGCCCGTGCTTTACTTTCAAACTGGGTCTTCGTCTTCGCTGCCACAAAGTGCATGTCATCCACACATATCATTTTTCCTATGTATTGTAATGAGAAAAGTTTCATAGGTACAAACTTTGGTAGCTTATAGGGTGGAAATTCACGCCCATAAACCCTGATTTCTGTATAATTCTGGTATAAATAGCAGTCACCTGTCTTTACTTGATCACTTAAGTGAAAAATATTTTTAACATCTGCCCCTATCCTGGGCTCCAATTCAGTATTTAGGAGGAAAACCACTGTGTATAGGAACTTATAAACATATTTTGTGAAGGATAATTCTGTGGAGTTCCTTCTTACCAAGGATGTCCAATGTATCAGTGATTGAGAATTACCATGCTCATCCATCTTTTATAGAGTGAAAGGAAACCTGTCTACTAGATAGTGGATAAACAAATACACTAATACTACAGAATAATTGAAGGATCCCTCTTTGTGAAACTTATCCAACTGATCATGCATGGCATCTGCAATAAATTGATTGTAACTAAAAATGGCAGGCTTCTCTTCTATGGCAAAGATTGAGAGGAAACCAACAATGGCTTCATTAACCCATTAGTTTAAATAGTAACTGAGGAAATATGAAAAAATGGTGATGATTTGTTTGGTTGCCTCTGGAAACAATGAAGAGGAATATGGATAGTTAGTTTTAGGGAGCTGGGCATCCTCGAGGAGAAAAATATCAAATATCTTAGCTCTTTGTGGGAAATTCAAATTTTTATACATCTCTGTGAGATAGTATGTAGACAAAGGCATAGAATATTTTGGTTGATTGACTTGCACCATTTGTGATATGGCTTCAGTTGTAATGGTGAGGAGACCTTCACCATTACGACTTACTATGGCTCTTTGGGATGGAACATAACTACTATGACACTGGGAAATGAGTTGAAAAAATAGATGAGTTTGTGGAAACATGAACTGAGGAAGGGAGGACTCCCATCTGCCTAGCTCATCTTGTTGATCAAGGAATTTTTTCTTTAACCAACTGTGAAGTTTGAGCAATTCAAATTCACAGTTGGTTTCTACAATTTTATACCGAATGTCAACCAGAGGCAAGTGTTCCAGGTCGATGGGATGGGGCAGCATCGGGTTATCTTTGGGATTCTTTGCTTTATTCTTTGGGGATTTTCCTTTTGGGGCCATTATCAAACTGTAGATTAGAATGTGGGATGAAAATAAAACTAAATTACTTGGGCTAGGGGATTATCTGGTAGGTACAGAGGTGGGGAATGCTGATAAAATGATGAATCAGATGTGGGGTCACCTCTCGAATTATAGCAATGGGGAGGATTACGGGTTCTTGTGACAGTTCACAAACCTGTAGCAATTAACTAGTAATAGAAAAAAACAAGGAAAATGAAATTTACGGAGTACCGATGTTAAATAGTTGAAGACTTTGATTTTCTGTTACAATTTATCGTTACGAGGGGAGAGGGTCCTTCGCGTAGGATTGGGAAGTATTAATGGAAGTAACGATTTGCTGATGTGGCAAGGGAGCACCAGGTTGTAACGTTTAACTAGGATCGAATCAGATATGGGGGTGAAACAAACAGGCAAGAAATTAGAGGGAGTGGGGTTCGCAAGGGTGAGTTGGAGAATGGTAAGTGGAGGAGGCAAGCTGAGGTGGATGGAGTGGTAGTGGGGTCGGGTAGATACGTGGCATGACGATATTAGCGGATGGAGAGATCATCAACCGAGTGGACTTTTCGAAGGGGGTGGTGTGAACTTCTATGAGGGCGCCACGTTAGGATGTGGGCTCGCCCCTTTCGGACACCCCCCCCCCCCCCCCCCAGCGAACGAAGTGTGATGGAGCTCGGGGGGTAGTGAAATGATTTCCCTGCCGTTGAACCAGGAGGGGATAATCTAGACCGTTGCTTTTTAATCCTAAGTTTTAATTTTACAAATATCCATGATCCTTTACCTTTATTACATGCACTTTAAAAGCGTACTTAATCATAACTCAATGCTAAACATGACTTTAAACTATATTTATCTAATTAATCTAAGGGCACATTTAAGCTTGCAATCCTATTTTCACTAATCTAACTAACCAAGATTAAGCTATATGGTTGATTTATTTCGCTAACCTAACCTATTTAGCATAGTAAAAACCTATTCGAAGTGGCATTTAAACAAGTTGCACACTTATTTGCAACATTTCTAAATGAAATTCTTGATGCAATTTTTTTTATTTTTGTGGTGGCGTTTGGACTAGCTCACCTAGAGGGACATTTCTCATATAATTTTATTTTTTGTCCTTTTCTTTTTCCTTTATTTTTCTGTATTTTCTTTGATTTTATTTTCTTTTACTTTTTATTTTTTTTGTTCCCTACAATTTCATTTTTTTTTCTATTTTTTTCTTTCTTTTTCTTGGAAATAAAGTCTAAATATGAAACATTATTTACATTTGGAAACATCAAATCATCAGGTATAAATATACAACTCATCCTATGAAATATAGGATCCTAACACATACCTCTAGTTTATTTATATTTTTATTTATTTACCATACCTCAAATTTATTTATATTTTTATTTATTTACCATACCTCTAGTTTATTTATGTTTTTATTTATTTACCATACCTCTGGAGTAAGTATAAAAAGAGATTTTAGTTATTTACCATACCTCCAGTTAATTTATATTTGTATTTATTTACCATGTCTATTTTTAGTGCTCATAACTTCACGTTAAGAGACACGAATAATTATTATAAATATATGAATTATAATTGAGTCAACTTTTCAAATATTTATTTACATTACATCTACACATGTGTCCTATACTAAATTATAAAAAACTTCTTACCACACTTATTAATACCATGTATTAAAATATATATAAACATCATAGACATCAATACACTTCAATGTTTCGATGTGCACGAAAAAATTATTAATACCATGTATTAAAATATATATAAACATCATAGACATCGATACACTTCAATGTTTCGAGGTGCACGAAAAAAAAAAGTTTGACTGCAACTTACACTTTCTTAAACCTTAAAAAATAATCGAAGAAAAAGATAAGAAACCACACATAAAAGCAAAGAGATGGACAACGATAGTCCGTGAGAGTACTATGATATTAATGTACTGAAATTAGTTTAAAGTTCTCGAGGGAAGTTCAAAATTCGAAAGTTAAGATCATCATTTCCACTTTAAATGACTTGGTTTATCTTGATATCTCTCATGTTCCTCCTTTTCGCCCCTAATCTATGTTATGCACACTAGGTTTGGTGGATGGAAAGGGGACATCTCACTTTGCATGTCTTTTTAAATTATTGATGATAATTTACTTTTCAAGTTCAACTCGTTTTATTTGGACGAAGTTTTGAAATGAAATGATCACTTCGGATTGTAAGATTTTAAGGCTGGTGAAGTTTTCTATGCAAGTGAAATTGGACCAAGTTTTAAAATGTAATGATAAATTAAAATGATGAGGACGAGGTTTTGTATGCAAGTGAAATTGGATAAAAAAGGATCATCATACTTTTTATCCACAGCTTTTATGGTAAAGAAATTAAAACTAAAAATGGTTTGGGTTAATGGAGAGTTTATTTTTAATAATATGAATAATAAATTTTAATTATAAAAATACGATATATAGTATAATTGTTTTTTTTAATTGTAATTTTTTAGTTTAAATTAGTTAATGCATCCTTATTCATAAATTCTATTTAGAATCAATTTACGAAAACTACCTTAACACTATCATTTAGCAAGAGATTGAATATGGTCTTCGGTCAATTTCTTAAAATTTACATTAATGAGCTTAAAAAATACACAATTCAAATATGTATATAGGTTAATTTGATTAGACAATGACTCTTTTATATTATAATATAATATAGAGATTATAAAAGTTATTAGTATATAGAATTTGATGACATAATATTGTGTTGCCAAGTCCCGTGGTTGTGGTCCAAATGTTTGGTGGGGAGTTTTGGTCTCCACAGGTATGTGGTCTAATTCTGAGCATGACTATGTAAGCCTGATGAGCTTGAGGCGCGATTTCTTTAGTTGAAAAAGTTTGGGGATAAAAAAATTATGTTTAATAATTCTAATTCTTTCTATATATATATATATATATATATATATATATATATATATATATATATAAATTAATATTTGATGAAAAAATGTTTTCATAAATAATTTTAAATAATTATACAAGTAATTTCAACAATTATATTAGTTTTGATGATGATGATGATGATGATTAACATCCACTAAGACTAATGTGGTATATCGGACCTTAAGAAGAAGGAGTCTCCAATTGTAATTCTTTAGAATCTCATTTCTCTACTCAAAAAGAAGGGAAAGAAGCTCACCAAGATCACTATAGTTGGGCTCACTTAATAAGTCAAAAAGATTGGAAGTGTTACAGATGTTAGAGAAATGAGAGTGAATGTGAGTAAGGGTTGGACAACCTAAAAGAAAATGATTTTCATTCTCCACTCTCTTAGTATCGCAAAGCTGACAAATTATATCTTCCTAGGGAGTTTTGGGAGTAGACCACTGCCTGGTTTCACTTCGAAGATCATGAGAATTAGTTCTAATCTTAGTGATGTTCATCTTTTTCTTCGAGTTGGTTAAAACAGAGAGATTAATAATCTTAATTGAAAACTTTTTAAATAAACTGAAGAAACAAATTAAGATGTAATGTCTCTACCCAATCCTATTATCTTACATTGTGTTAATAACCTACCAATTGAATAATCGTTCGATTTGCTTGATTGTGATAAGTATTATTAGTATACTTATGAGGTATGTGTATACTAGCTACATACCCACACCTCGCGTGAATACGCTAGTTTCTTGTAGTTTGTTATACTAGACAACTAATTAATAGTTAAGCTTGATTAGTGAATAAGTTATGATTAACCTTAAGCCTGATTAATGATCAAACTTATGGTTAATGTTGGAGCGGGGTCCCTTAGGACTGAGTTTTGGGAAAAATTATAGTATTTTTTGTAGATTAAGTCTTTCGCAGCATAGCTCAAGGGGCTTTGGGGCAGGTCAAAGCCCCTCATGAGTAGTAAAGGGCCAAAGGGTAGAACTAGGTGCCGCAAACAACAGTTTGTGGACCTTAGATGAGCGCAAGTTAAAAGTATAAATAGGAGTCTTGATCGAGTCGACGAGGAGTAGTAGTAAGAAGTATGAGCTATGTTTTGATATTTTGAGCTAAGAAGTGAACTTATCTGGGTTAGAAGGTTCCTGTTGGCTGTGTGCGCGGAGACCTTAGTCTCATTGTGTGCGGACCCCGCTGGCTGTGTGTGTGGGTAGAACTGAAGGGTTGTAAGGAAGATCTGAACTGTGAATCAATAAAGGAATGTTTTATATGAAATCTGTGTATCAAATGCATCTATCTTTTGCTTTATGAATTGTTTATGCATTTATTTATGTTTACTGTGTTATCTATGTTGGGATTGATTGCGCAACTATATTTTGTCTTAAATGAATGTGGAATGAATGGATCTATTTTTGTTGAACTTAGTTATTATGTATTAAGGACTGTTGAAGGGATTGTGGGATCTGTATATGTGAGCGCATAGGAAAATATGGGTAAATTGAACTAAATCTGCATGACTAGGGTTTCTCATTAGGGCTTCAGTTCTAAAGGTCAGATTACAGTTGTGTTAGATCTGAAGGCACCCACATAATTTAATTATCTCTCAGGGTGTGGAAACCTAGTTCCAACACCCCCCCATATTGCTTCGGGTGAGACTTTGACTTGCGCAAGTAGGTCATTATCAAAAGGTCTAGTAGTACGAGGGTTTTTTTGGTTAACCTTAGCTCTGAACCTGGGTTAGGACCCCTTCAAGCCAAAAAATGGCTTCGTTGCTGGGACCGGGATCGTTTTGAGAGAAAATTTTGGTGATATAGCGGCCCTCAAAACATGAATTAGAAGATTGGTTTGAAAAACAAATTCAAGAATTTTTCATTAAGGAGAAAAGAAGTAGGAAGTCGTCTACTAAAGATTGGAAACATAAGTGTATTTTTACAGAGGTTCATGAGATTTTCTTTGTAACCTTCGCAAAAGAATTGTAGGAGTGGTTATCAAGGTTAGCGGAGTTCCAAACCTACTGGAAGGACTATCAGGTCACTTAGTGGACACCTGAATTGATAAAACAGTTAGAGCAGACTGACAACTCTATCACCCGTATTGTGTATCATTGGGTTGACAACATCTTGGGAGGATTTGTGATAGAGTTTGTAGTAGATCAGTTTGTGTCATACTTTGAGTCTGAAAGGAGGTTCTTTAAGGGATTAAGAGGGAAATTCATATGCTCCCTGTCCTTGGTGATTAAGATGCTATTGTGTGAAAAGGGTGTTTTGTGCAATTACACTATGTGAAGGACCCCAAGCAAGCTATAAAGTACTACGCGTAGTAAAAAATACTACTGGGTTAACTAGAGAGGGGATAGATCTGTATACAACCCTCTGAGAAGGTCACCTAATAGTGATACAGAGAGTGGCAAGGCTACGTGCACCGAAGGTAGCCCTCCACCAAATCCATAGTCAAACTCGCGCAAGGGTAAGTCTTCTCCTACTCCACCTCCTCGACCACCAGGGGACGATATGGCTATGCACATGAAGCTACCCACCTTCAAGGGCATGGGGGATGAGGACATAGAGAGGTTTTGGTTCGTTGCAGAAGTGGTATGGATTGCACAGAATGTGAACATTGATGATGTTAAGAGAGCGCAACTATCTATGACATTTGAAGGTCATGCGCTAGATTGGTTTATGGGATATCTGACTCAGCACGTTGATCCCAATATTGTGCAGATTAAGGATGCCTCAACAATTTAGGAAACCAAAATCCTACTCACAATGTGTAACAAAATTAAAATATATTAAACAAGAGCCAAATGAATCTATTTGGGAGGCAGATCAAGGACTGAAGTGCACCATCAACGAGGGAGGATTTATTTATGATGATAAGTAGCATAAGGAATGGTTCATTGTCATGATCTTGCCACATCAAAGTGGACCTATGAATCAGTAAAATATTGACTCTCGGGCCAAATCTCTGGTAGTTGATATGAAGCTAGAAGTTGCGCCTAGAGCGAATGATCAATTTGGAACTCTGAAATCCAAAGTCAGCTGGAAGCAATGCACTTGGAGATTCAAAACCTGTGCAGAGATAGGGGAAATTAAGTTGGCACAAATGTATGGTGTATACGTTGCAAGGGTTTTGGCCACACTAAAGATCAGTGCACATTATTTTTTGATTATATGCAAACAGGAGGACCAAATCCATTACTACCTAGGGATGTTGCAGGCCCAAGTGGTTCTCCCTAGCTATGGTGTGTTGATTGTATGGTAGTTGGGCAGCATGATACAGACCATTTCCCTCGACTAGGGAGCTATGTGCCAGAGCTGAAAAAAACGTGGCGCAGGTTTTGCTCATCGGTAGGTCATGACGAACACCACTGCCGCACTTTTGACCTAATGATAGACAGTGTTAACCTCTATAGAGTGCAGGCTGACCCATCTTCTCCTGCATCTCCCTCTGGCTAAGGAGGATCATCGTCAAGAGGAAGGGGAAGGCGGAGAGGTGGAGGCGCGGGTCGTGGAAGAGGGAAATTAATATTCTATAACTGTGGGGACCCTGAACATTATGCGCGCGATTTTCCAAACCCTGCACAACATTCTTGTGGGTATTGTCGACAATTTGATCATGTTATCGAATATTTCCCTATGTTGATCTCTAGGATGCAAGAGAAACAACAACAAACTCCTATGCATAATATGAAAATAGTTAAATTTGAGCCGCAAGATGATGATCCAAGTGTAAACATAATCACATGCAGTGGCGCTGCTACTAGAGGAGATGAGGAAAAAAAGGCAGATCCATTGATCAGGAAGGCTTCCGAAAAAAAGGAAGGACTCAACTTGCAGAAGGAAAAAGAGAATTTTATTGAAGCAATGAAGGATTTTGCTACTGAAGGTGCATCCACGTCTAAGCCAGTTGGGGGAGAAAAGGATGATGATGAAGTTAAACCCTTCCTGCAAGCCTGTATCAAGTTACTGCACAACCAGAAATCAGTACACAACCTCCAGGCTCTGATAGATAGTTGCGCGGACAAAGAAGTGCCTCAAACTGAAACTAAGGTTGTGAATAATATCTATATGAACAATAAAATAGCTGGTAGGGAGATGCTCATGACCATGTAAATTAGTGAATATGAGATGGACCAGGTCATCTTGGACTTAGGATCTGATGCAAATGCTCTACCCAAGCAGACCTGGCAAAATATGGGAGAACCAAAGCTGGAATGGTCCACCATTCAGCTACGCATGGCCAGTTAGCAGAAGATTATTCCGCTTGGAAGACTTCCACAGGTTCTAGTAGACATTGTTGGGGTAAAGGTACGCACTGATTTTGAGGTAATAAAATTTTTGGATGATTCAAACCCTTACCCTACGCTAGTGGGGTTGGACTTGGCCATCGATATGGGATTTTTTGTTGCCTAAATCCACCTTAGGCTGAAGGAATGCGGGATTCAGGGTAACACCAAACCACGCTCAGTCTGGTAGCTAGCCCTACCAGAACAGGAGAGGGCTCTCTCCGGGTCAATCTCAGGAAAAATGTATCAATAGGCCTTGAGATGACTGAAATGAGTGCTAATTTTAGGCTAGGTATATTAATCAAGGATTTTGGAATGATTTTTAAGGGTTTTTTGTTGGAAAAAGGGAAAGGAAATTTTGGGCTTGGGGATGAGGCCAATTTCTTGCAGAGTTCAAGTTGGGGCAGGGAAGGCAATTGCTTTGATGTCTTAGATTCAATGAATGGATAGAAAAGACAGCAAAGGAGATGAAGAGGGAAAGAGGGTGCAAGGATCCTCTTCAAACTGACGAAAACATATAAAACTAAACAAAAGTTTAAGGCAGAGCACTAGCAAAACTAATGAATTCTACCTTAGTTACTCATTTGTTTAATTCAAAAGCAAAGAGAAGGGAAATGGAATACATATAACATTAATGAAACTTACAGATACATGGAGAAAAACATCATCAAAACTCAGAGCCACAAGGATCCCAACAAGTGCTGCAAAACCCTGGTCTTTCCTTTGCCAAAAATGCAGAAATGTATGTACAATGAGGTGCCAAACTATTCCCAAGTATCCAACCCTGAAAATGTCTCAGAAAATACATGATATAGACCATCCTAACCCCTTCCCATGCCTCTAGGGGTCCATCTCATCCTTCTAGGAGCTATTTCAACCAATTCTAAACTAGGAACTGAAATCTAGGCAATCAAACAACTTGCCTCTATATGCTAGGAAACTGATCCATTCACTTAATTTTCACTTTTTAGTGAATGAATCCTCTAGAAAAAGTAAATATGAGAAAAAATTACATCATAATCATAAAATTACATCAATATAGATCAATAGTTACATCAAAAAGTAAAACTAGTCCAAACTGGGCGAATTTCTGAGCTGAAGAGTCAAAATGAGGCCAAATTTCTCTATGCGTCGCGCCCAAAAACTCAATGCGGCGCGCCACTTTGAGCCTATTTTTGAGGCACTTCCCGAAGTTCAAATTGAGCTCATGATAGCTAGTTGGAAAGCCCTATTTGTCTACTATCCAACCCAAGTATAATTTTTGGATTTGGATGTCATTTTCCCCTCCAAAACTGCAATCTCCAAAGACTAGTTCCTGTTGGTGCAAAAAGTGGCAGAAATGTCATTTTCAAGGTGTTTTTGACCCTTAAGACCATCCAGAACTTGATGAAATATTTCAGCCATTTCTGAACATGCATAATTTATCATAAAAAACCCAAAAATATCAATTTTTCCTCCAGAAGATCTCTCAAACGTAAGCACGCGCCAAGTGACGCGACGCGTCGGGCAAAAAAATCTGTTTTGTGAGCAAAATTTCAAAAATGACAAAATTTTCCCCAAACTTGCTGAAATTTGGATTGAAGGTCCCCCATCAAGTGTCATGCTCATCCAAAGAAGCTTCGGCCAAGATTTGAAGTGGATCAGGCCTTTTGCGCCTCCTTAGTGCCCTTCTCAGCCTCACTTTCAGGATCTTCATTTTTGCTTTGCAAACATGTGTGCGGGCCCAATAGTGGTTCTTCATATGTCTGAGCATGTCTTTGTCCCTATTTTCCTTAGCCAATAGTTTCTCAAGATGAATTTTGACTCTCATAAGGCAAGTCTCCCGCTCAAACGGTGTCATGTCACCTGGTCTCTTTCGGGCCAATTCCCGATCTTCGCGGATTCTCTGCAGCTCCATGAGTGTCTGCTGATCCTCTAGTTGTTTATTCCACTGCTTCAAGTAATTTATAACCCACTGAGCTCTCTTCAATTTCTCGGTCAATGTGTCGATCTCAGCTTTCTGCTCTTGGATGGTTTCTTTCAGCTTTGAGCTGGGAGAGCTCGAATCAACATCGATCAATATAAAATCAGTATCTTGGCCTCCTGAGGGGCCCTCATCCTGCATAGGCTTCTTGCCTCTGTCCTGTACCTATGCTGATGTAGAAGGCGAGACCCCTTCCACGCCATGTGGAGATAGTACTTGCGCTGCTGATGAAGGTAACGAGACCCCTTCCACCCCATGTGGAGATAATACTCGTCGTGCTGCTGCAAATAAGGCTCTGGTACCTCTCTGATAGGTAACACACACTGGAACACTGATAGGCTCTGTCTCAGGAACCTCAAACTGATGTGAAGGCTCACCCTCATCATGAACAATATCTGGAGGAGGCTGAGGGGCTGTAAAGAAGTCACGGGAAATGAACTCCTCCCATGCAATGCCCTGCAATCCAAGTTGATGTACCACAATCATCTTGATGAGCGCATAATGATAAATGATGTTATGCTGCTGCTCTGGAGTCTTATTTTTCACAAGAGAAGTCATCTGCTCTATGTTTCGGCACATGAAGTATGGAATGCTCATCATCCTCACTCTCGTGAAATGCATCAAAAGTCTGATATGGTATGCATAAAGGCGTGAGAACCGGCCCTCACAGCTGAAGTATCTGATGATAAGTTTCATTAATGGCACATAAGACTCCTTCAAGAATATGAAAGGAAACACCCTGCTGAGCTGCCTCATATAACCAGGCCGGATGTATGGCTCATAATATGCTCTATCCAACTGTTGTCTCTTATTCCACTCTTCACCTATGTTTGGTATCCCGGTTGCCTGAGAAATGGTTTTTGGTGTTAAGGTGAAGTTCACTCCAGCAAGGTTTACATGACCATCACGCAAATGTAAGACAAATAAGCGAACCAACTCCTGATGATGCTGAATCTGAGCAATCATCTCACAATACTGAAAACATGAATGTTGCTGAAAGCATGCCATTGCAAGCGGGCAGGCTTGCAACTGAGTCAAGGAAGTGGGCTCTTCTCTGACATGCTTACCACTTTTATGAGGCCTTCTCGTTACATTAAGCTCGGTGGTTGAGTCACTGTCCTGCTCATATTCTTGCTCAGATGATGAATTTGTCTCTGACATAGTGTTTTGCAATTTATATAACAAGTGTATGTTTGATTGGTTTGAAAATGAGAAATAGGTGTTTTTGCTTCGATGCCAAATATGCCAAAGGAAAATGAAGGACTGTGGTAAGTATGAACAGCGGGAAAAATGAGGGTTTGTCAAGTGAGATTAATGCAAAAATAGTCACTTGATTTATGTTTAGGGATATGGGGATTTTGGGAATTTACTACAAATGATATGGGAGAGGGAACATGATAGGGTTTAGGGATTTGAATGATATTGCAAGTGAGAACAAATGATATGAGTTGTTTATAGAGGAATAGGGAAGGGATATGAATGATATTGTGACAGTGATAGGGAATGTGCTATGAAGTTTCTTGGCACAAAAATCACACCCTTTAAAATTCGAATACAAACCCTAAGAGCATCTTAACATTTTCAGAGGGTTTATCATTTTGGCATTTAAACTCTTATGCTTCAATTTCAAACCACACCCAACACGACCTAAAATCGATGGGAAAGAATTTTGAAACTTACTTGGAGCAGAAGAAATGAAATTGTTTTGGTTTTTATTGAAGCTGTGATGAATTTTTGTCTTGGAGGCTCTGTGCGCCGCGCACAAGCCCAGTGCGCCGCGCCAGTTGAAAAATGCATTGTGGCAGGAGGCCCAGTGCGTCGCGTAGCCTATGTGCGTCGCGCTCTTACCCAATGCGCCGCACGCACTCTAAACACAGTCTTGGCTTCAAAATTACAGTGTCGCCCTCTCACCACTAAACTTCGACTTTCAATCGATCTCTTGGATGCAAATGGCTATTCAAACAATGAAAATATCTCAAATAGTGATGGATTTAATTTTTCCTTTGTAAAGACCCGCTTTTGTAATGTTTCAAAATTGGCATTTCTTCACTTTAATACAAACTCTGTCTTTTTGTTTCCTCTTTGATTTTTGGCTGAAATGATGGCTTCTTGGTTGATTTTTTGCAGGGATGGTGGCATTGGATTTCGGAAAAGGATGACTAGAGCTGCATCTGAAGATTTTCAGAACTTGAAAAACCTTAAAAATTACATATTTATTACAAACAATAAATTTGATGATTTCTTCCTCAAAACAGGGTTTTGAAGAAGAATCATCCCTGAGCATTATTGATGATGAAAATCTTGAAATGAAAACTTATTGAAGACATCCTCATGGCCTGCGGGCATTATTTAACATTCTGGAGACCAAAGCCTAGACCTAATGACTGAAATGACTCTTTTTTTACCAACATACCACCTATGACTGTAAATGACTGAAATCAACTTTAATGAATTTTGATAAATTTCGACCAACCCAGCAGGTACAAACATGAGGGAGAATGAGAGAACAAAGCCCTTCCGTCAGATGATGACATGCCCCTAACGGAATGCAGATGAATGAGCTGAATGAGACACCAAAAAATGAAATGCGATAAGAGAAATGATCTCTGACGGAGGGACGTAAAGACCGACTCTAACAGGATTCATCATCAACCTGAAACGTAGAAGTGTGATCTTTGAAAATGATGGTACATGGGTGATAATACCATTGAATCTGGAAGAAGGAGAAATATATGCATAACCAGTGCATGAAGGAGATGATGTTTACCATATCTACAAGCTTACTGCGCATGACGACAATTGGATCAATCCTACAACTGATGGGATGTTGAACTTGGAAAAGGATAGCTTGCATTTTTCATATTCAGATGGGGAGAGGGAGAATTGGAAAAATCGATTGCATGATGTTTCTGCGTTGCGTTGCCTCAAGATCACTAAAGATTTCCTATGCATCTCCTCAGAGGTAAGAGAAATACCATATTTTGATGGTTTTAGTAGCGTCATTATATTTCTGGAAGAATTGGAAAAGGCTATCCCAGAGGAATGAATGTTCTGGTCACTTGATTTGGCTATGCGTGCAACCCCAACGCGTTGTTGGGATATGCACAAAGGAGTTTTTAAGGACTGGGAGGAATGTAGAAAAATGATGAAGTTGCGCTTTGAACCACCTACTACTCCACCAACTGAACTTTGTTATGGTCAGGGAGACTTGTGCAAGCACCTGGACATGTGGATGGAGGTTTGGAATGAAAATACTTGGAACGAATGGGTTCATATTTTTGTTCAGCCATTGGGGCCGGTACCTACTACTTGGTATCTGGAAACGGAGTTGCACCGAGGGAATCACCATTGGATTACAATGACTGATGATTTCCTATCAACCTTTAGCTTGGTTGGAGGATTAGAAGGATTAGATGAAGCTCTGTAGGATATAGATGCTCTTCTCTTTGACAACTCCTGAAAAAAAAGAGAATGCGTTGTGCCAGCATGGGATGCACAGATGCAACATATTGTCAATTGCAAGAACCTGTCGATAAAGGAGAATGAAGATGATCCAAGAAATTTCAACATCCTCGAGTCCAAAGGGGAGCGCGTAGTTGCAGGCCCCTCATTAGGAATGGTAGATGTAATTAAACCTCTGAAGTTAAAATAAGTCAATATTGGGATATAGTAATATCCCAAATTGGTCAAGATATGGGATTAATGGGATGATGACACTGTAGGAAAAATAACAGAACTATTGACAGAGTACCAAAGACCTGTTCCCCACGAATTTATCTAAGATCAATGGAATTTTTGGAGACTTGAGGGTGATGAAGATCACTTTAAAACCAAATGTGTGCCCTATCAAGCAGTGACAATACCGATTAAATCCTAAGTATAAGCAAAAAGTAAAAGAGGAATTGGAAAAGATGGTTGTTGCAGGAATCATTGAATCTGTAGAACTGTCTGATTAGGTGAGCCCCATGTTCGTTCAAGAAAATAATAATAAGGGAGAGATTATGATTTGTGTGGATCTGCGCAAGCTGAATGATGCCTGTGTGCATGACCCCTTCCCTACTCCATTTTCAAATGAAATCTTGGATAATGTGGGAGGACAAGAGGCTTATTATTTTATTGATGGATTTTAAGGATATCATCATATCATAATTGTGCCTGAAGACCACAGTAAGACCACCTTTGCAATAGAATGGGGGTATTTCCAGTACACTACCATGCCTTTTGGGTTAAATAATTCCCCTGCGATGTTCTCACGCGTAGTAGTAGCTATATTCAAGCAATTCATGCACAAGTTCTTGGAGGTTTATTTTTATGACTGGAAAGTGTTTGGGTTGGTAAAGAAGCATGTGTCAAACTTGTACATGATGCTTGACACTTGTAAGAAGCACCAAATTTCTCTTAACTTGAAGAAATGTATATTATACAAACTTTTGGATTTTTTTTGGGTCATATAGTGTGTCAGCAAGGATTGATGGTAGACCCAGCCAAGATATAAGTTATCATCAATCTAGAGGTTCCCACTATTGAGAAACAACTACACTCCATCCTAGCACACACCAAATATTACAGGAAGTTCATTCAGGGCTATGCCCTGATCACTACGCCAATGGAGAAACTATTGAAGAAGGATGTGTCATTCTTCTGGGACGAATAATGTCAGAAAATATTTGAGCTGCTAAAGGAGAATCTGGTTACTGCACCTATTCTGATATTCCTAGATTGATCCATGGTCTTCCATGTACATGTACATGCATCTGGTATAGCACTTGGAGCTGTTTTAGCATAGCCAAGAGAAGGAGACATTGATCACCCTATTGCTTTTTCCAGTAGGAAGCTTTCCAATGCAGAGCGCAACTACTCCACCACAGAAAGGGAAGGATTGGACATGTTATATGCTTTTCAAAAATACAGGCACTATCTTCTAGGAGGACACTTCAAAATGTTCACTCACCAATATTCTTTGAAACACCTGGTCAATAAGCCTATGTTGGGGGGAAGATTTGTCTATGGTTGGTGTTATTTCAGGAATATGACTTTGAGATCATTGTGAAACTGGGTAGATTGAATGTTGGACCTGATCATCTGTCATGCATTGAAAATGGGGAATAACCAACCAGTCTAGAGGAGGGATTGCCCGATGCACAACTCTTTGCTATCAAGGTGGTGGATCAGCACTTTGTTGATATTATCCACTTTCTCACCACTGGAAGTGCAACGACTGAATATTTGGTGCAGCAAAAGAAGGAGTTGGTTGTGCGTGTAGTTGAATTTAACCTGATTTCTAATCAATTGTACAAGCTAGGAGAAGATGAAGTATTAAGAAGGTTTGTGTTGGAATATGAGAGATAGGATATCTTTTCTGAGGCTCACGGAGGGGTGGTAGGAGGTCATTATGCATGAAAGGCTATTGTGTAGAAGGTGTTGCATGTTGGGCTATGGTGGCCCACACTACACAATGATGCACATGCATATTTTCAAGATTGTGATGCATGCTAGAGAACAAGGAAGCCCTCGCCCGAAGACGAGATGCCCTTGCAGCCTCAAATGGCCCTATAGACCTTTGATAAGTGGGTTATATATTTTTTTGGACCTATCAATCCTCCAAGAAAGAAGACAGGAGCTCGCTATATCATCACTACCACAGATTATGTGACCAGATGGGTAGAAGCTAAGGCAGTCAAGGATTTTACCATGATTACTGTTGCGCACTTCATTTTTGAACATATTTTTGACTAGGTTTGGATGTCTAAAGATATTGATGAGTGATAGGGGTATGCACTTTTTTAATGAAACCATTGAAGCTCTAACAAAGGAATTTCAGATCCATCACCAGAAGAGTACCCCTTATCACCCTCAGGAAAATGGTATAGTAGAAGCTTTAAAAAAAAATGGGAGAATGCACTCAAAAAGATCTATAATTCCAACCAGAATGATTAAGACGTGTGCACCCCTTCTGTGTTATGGGCTTATAGGACCACATGCAAGAAGTTGATAGGGAAAACACATTTTAGGATGGTCTATGGGAAAGAATCGATTATTCCAATGGAATATATCATCCCAAGCATGCGCATTGCAACATTCACTAATATGGTTGAGCCTGACATCATGGAGGAATATCTTGCGCAGTTGGTTGCCTTAGAAGAATATCGATTCATTGCTAACTTCCATCAGCAAGTGCAGAAGGCACGCAAAAAGGCCTAGCATGATAGGCATATCAAACAGAAGGTGTTCAAGGAGAAAGACTTAGTCTTGTTGTATTAAATTTAGTTTGCAGGCCACCCAGGGAAGTTCAGGAAACATTGGTTGGGCCCATACATTGTGAAGGAAATCACTGATGGAGGTGCAGTGTGCTTGGCCACGTTGCGAGGTGAAAATATTGTCGAGCATTTCAATGGAAACCGACTGAAGCTGTATAGGGACAATCTGGTGTCAACCAAATGACTATATGGCTGGAGAATAATAATTCATTTGTCTGCGCATAGTGCAAAAGGAATGCATAGACAATTGCGACATGAGCGCAAAGGTGATGCGCAAGAGGAGAAGCTAGTCATTGGAACAATGAATCTATGTGAGAAAGTGATTTTACCGTTGGATGGAGTGAGTTTTATGCATTTAATGAGGTGACCTTATAGGATTTTGGACCATTTTTACGAAGGTAAGTTGCATTTAACGAATATCTGGTCGTTTTCACCTTGGATCGCTTATAAAAGGAAGGGCGCGGGTCACATTTGGCTCCTTTGCTTTCTGAGTACATTACGCCCTGAGCCTATCCGTGAATCATGCTGTCAAATTGTTTTTAAGCACTGTATGTCTGGCCGAGATACCCCTGCATCTGACGTGATCAATCTGTAATTTATCTTTCACCTGAGAATGACAGACACTAACCCTGAGATCATGCCTTCTGAAGAGCTATCTGCACCACTCACAGTGGCATCTGATCAAGGTCGGATGATGTCCATGAAGTGGTACTTAAGGTTGAAGAATTCATGTCTACACTGGCTAAGGGGAAGGGAAAAATAACGAATTGGTCCTCCTCCAAGCCGCGAACCTCTCCTAGGAATGTGACTTCCCCGCGCCAAGCTGAAAATGATAGGTCACCTATGGGCGACCCTATGAAAAGACCAATGAGTGCCACTCAGGAGGCTGCGTTCGCCGAGCCCATCTCATGGCAGTCGTTGTATGTCAAGCTACACAGATTCTCTGTGCACGCCCCAAAGAATGTAGACTTAGTGCGGGACTACCTTCATACGTCTCTGATCTCGCAGACCGTTGCCATTATTAACGACATGTTCGGAAAGATCCCAAATGTCAAGTTCGATGATCATGATTTGGAAAATGAGGAAACATTCCCCAAGCTGGCACCAGAGTACTAATTGGAGCATGTGCTCTATGATGATATGGTGAAGGTTGAGCCTATGTCGTGGGTGCATGAGCTAAGCAATGTCGAGATCCTAAATTTGCTAAGGATTCCGCACTTTGGGAGGTACCCTATCACCACTATCTACGTGCGCCAGCTGCTAGAGTTAGTACATGACTGATGTTTGTGGATCCAGGGACACATTCCAATCAACGCTGCATTGATCCACCAGATCACTGGCCTAACCAAGAAGGGGCCCCATCCCATGGCTCATTTTGGAAAGAGCAATGAGCTCAAGGTTGTTTTGAAGGTGAAACAAGATTACCATGTCGGGCGAGATGCCAGAGGATTATTGGTACACACAATTGAAGATCTGGGTGTGCGCCTAGGAACCTTAGTCCTAGGATTCAAGATGATGCGCAAGTGCCACCCAAAAGAAATTGTTGCGCATGTGATTGCCCTGGCAGGCCAATGTGAGATGGGGGTCAACTACAACTGGTCCCAATACCTCCGCCAGGAGTTCCTGCAAAATGTGCGTGAGGCACAAGAGAAAGGGAAACAATTTTTCTACTCTTGGCTATTGCTGCTGATTATGGTGGTAGCATGGGAGACTCTAGAGGGTGCAATCCTCCCAAAAGTGGAGCCTCGCGTATGCGAGGGGGCGCGCTATGCCAATCTGTGGGATTCCACCGATCCCAAGAGAGTGAAAGAAAATAAAATCTTCTGGGTGCTTTTTGAAGGTGCACTGGTGACAATAATACACTCACAGCCCAGGCTATCCCCCGTAGTGTATGACAAGTACAAAATCATCACCGAGTTTCAAGTTATCATGCACCATGTGCAGATCCGGGCACGCAACGATCTTGCGTGGTATGACTTTCCCTTCATGGTCACTGAAACATAAATAGATCAGGTCATTCCGACTTGGCCGGCAACATAGAAATTTGGGCTCGGCTCCAACCAACCTATTACAACATCCACTTCAGGAAAATATATAGCGCCAGGTGACAAGGACAAGGAAGCAGAGCAGCACACAGAAAAAGATGTAGGGACAGGCACCGAAAAATATGTCGAGACGAGCGCAGAAAAGGATGTTGAAGTAGAAAAAGGCACAGAGACAGATCTTGGCAGAGAATTGATTATGACCTTGGAGGTCTTGACGTGGTAGATGGCACTGGTGCAAAATATCTAGGCATTACAAAGCAAGGTGCAGAGACCCCCAAAGGTCCGCGAAAGAAGAGGAAAGGATCCAAGGCTGGAGGCTTAGAAGAGGTCACTCTAACAGAGGATGAACTGGAAAAAAATGTAGATGCAGTAACTTCTACCTCTGAAGACAAATGGACCGCCATGGAGGAGCAGTATAAGGCTACGGTTGAAGCCTTACAATCCGGATTACATGTATTGTAGCTGAAAACCGATAGCATACAAGAGAGCGTGAATCAAGCGAGATTGATTCAGACCTATCCCGAGGTCAGTATTGATTTATCCATGCTACCGAGTGGTAAGTTACATCTCATTCAAACCATCATCTCTGATGAGATGCAGTGCAGGGAGTCGCGTGTGCAGCAATGGTTGAGAGACGTTGAGCAAAAGGTTTCATCTAAGATCAAAGAATTGTTCCAAGTCCAGACCGCACAGTAGGCGGTTGTAGCTCAGCGCGTGGAGTTAGAACATTTGATCAGTAGGTTTGGCAACGATCTTCTAGAAGTGACCATTCCTGCATCCACCGTGCCGCAGGTAAAATTTGAAAGCTTGGTTTCCATGCTAAAGGCTTCCAAGTCAGAAGTGGAGATAGTGAAAGCAGAGTTTGAACAACATATTGCATCATTCCAAGCTAAGTTTTATCCAGAGACTCCCCTGGAGGTGCGCACACAAGGGGAAACCTTGGTGAAAGAAGCATCAGAAAGTATCGTTGTCATTGTTAACAAGGGATTCGTGCTGCTCAAAACAGCCATGGGACTGTGGACATCTGTGCATACAGATCCACTAGTCAATAAAATCTCTCAGGAATTCTGTGCTAATGTGCAGGCTTTCGAAGACCTCTAGGAGGCCTTGCCCACTTTTTTTCCTACTCAGCGCATGGCCCGCTTGTAGACTAATCAAATCTTGTGGGATGAAGTAGAGGAGCTGCGGAGTAAGAAGAAGATCGTGACAGACCACATGAAGTCATGGGTTGATGAGGCAATGAAACTGTCATAGGACTGCAGTAAATAATCTAAACCAAACATATTAGATTATTAGGCTCGCAGCAGAGGGGCTCACATTGTAGAAGCTAGTGGACACAGCGCAGAGCGTAACTAATCATGAGTTCATAAATTTTGCTCAAACTTGAAAGTTACAGGATTGGGTTTAAACTAGGTTGGTTGCATGTATCTCTTCTTCTTGATTCCAATGCCACAAACGGTTTGAAAAACCGATGTCGTATGAGGAAGATATTGTGTTCTGATCGAAATGCCAAATAGGTAAAATTGCGACAGTTTGACTAGGTTTGACTAGGATCCACAGTAAAAAAAAAGGGAATATTCCTTGAGATATTCCTTTCCACCGGACCAATCACTGGTTGACAAGTGTCATTATACTATTTTGGTACGAATTTGAAGAGCCAATCATAGGGTACCACGTGGCTAGCCCTGAAGCCGCCACGTGTCCCTGAAATAACATTGTAAAATTTTGTTGGAGGCAGCAGGGCTCGACCCCCTGACCTCCGTCCGGGCATGCGTACATGATACAGACTGATCTACATGATGATTCTTAACATATATAGGAGTTGGGTTTGTATTAAGGTCTATTGAAATCGTGTATGAGGGTTGGGAACTGCCGGTGATCCCAACCCACCAGTGGTTCCGGAGTATTGTCACATGGCAATAAAAAATGTTAACATCACGCGGTCTATTCATTAACTTGCCAGTGGTCCCTGACGTTATGTATCACATGATACCTGTTAACATTAACAACCTATGCGCGGTCAGTGCTAACGACGACTACAACCACGGTTCAAACTTGTTCAACCACAGTCTATTGCGTGAGTTTCACTAACTGCCTCCTGTAACGGTTTGGGGGTGTGCATGTGGCCACCGCCAAAAGAGTAGAATTTATTGACGCAGTCAGTTTCAACAGAAAAGTTTAGGGGCATGCCTAAATTTCCAACCAAGCCAGTTTTAACTCCATTTAACTAGAGTTCTCCATTTTTAGTGGAGCTTTCCTAGGAGATACTAGGAAAAAGTGTAGGAGGCCCAATTTTCGACCATTCTAAGTGAATGAAGAGTCATTTTTTACTAATTGGAGCATTCTGGAGCCATTGATGTAGATAAAATAGCCATTGGAGCACTATAATTACATGTAATAGAAAAATTTTGAGCATAATGAAAGATGGACAAGCCATTGGGAGTTGGACCAACAGATGTAGCCCAAGAGAGGTGAACTGATTCATCATGCCTGTTGTGTAAATTTCATATGGTGACTCATTTATTTGTTTTAAACTGTTTTTTAGTGTTATTTATGCTTGTTTTACGCTTCTAATTCACTTAAAATCATCTGTAAATCATGGGAAAACTCCTTAATCCTTATGCAAACTAAAGAGGCAATTATGCACATGTTTTTAAAACTGAAAGACACTTAGCACAACAAAACTAAAAAAATAATTTTAGATCAGGTTGGTATCAGAGCTAGAGTTTATTCTCTGCTGTTTTTTAGTGCAAATAATTGTTTAATTGTTTGCAAGTTTTAGATGCTTACAAGGCTCAAGCTCAAAAGAGGAGAAGGAAAATTGGTGGAAGCAGAAGGGTCTCAAAAGGAGCCAAAGAAAAGGAGAGAAAGATTTCCACAATCTCCAGCACCTATTTCACCTCCTAAAGAAGCAGAAGATCCATTAATCATGCCTCTTGAGGAAGGAGAAATTCATGAATAAGTTGACCCTAAGGAGGAAGAAAGAGTGTTCAGGAAATCATTTCTTGACATGACTGAGATGGTTAGAATTATTTATCAAGAAAGGAATGAGAGACTGGAAGAAGAAGGATATAAACTCCAAAAGGAAGGACAATGATCTTCAGGAGGTCAACATGATGAAGAAAAGTAAAAGAAGGGAAATGGAGGAAATGGAGGCAATGGAGATCCACCATCTTCACCCTCATCATCATCATCAACATCCTCTACTTCTTCTTCGGTACATCAGCCACACAAGTCCAAGAGCACTCATAAAAATCCTTTATTAAAACTTGATGTTAAGTTTGAATTGCCAATGTTTAATGGTGAAGTAAATGCAGACAATATAGATAATTGGATTAGACAATTGGAGGTCTATTTAAGAATACAGAACCTTCAAGAGGATGAAACAAAAATTCAATTAGCTTCTTTGAGAATGGAAGATACAGCTCTTGTTTGGTGGGAAGCCAAGACAAAGGAGGAAATCAAGAAACATGGTAAGATTATTCTATCATGGTCATAATTTATTGCTGTTGTTAAACAATAGTTTTATCCATTAGCTCATATGCATAAAGCCATCATAAACTGGTAGAACTTTAGACAGTTAAAGGGACAAAATGTGCAAGAATACACCCAGGAATTTAGGAGAAGAGCTCTTCTATTAGGGGTGGATTTGCAGAGTCAAGAAACTTTGCTAAAGTACATAGGAGGCTTACATAGCTACCTAAAACATACTATTCTCATGTTTAATGGTTAACCCCACCAGTCTATATGAATTTTTTGTTCAGACCACACATCTAGAAGCTAGAGGGAAGAACATTTTTGAAGGGCGTAAGAAGAAACCTTTTAAGGGTAAAGCCAAGGAAAATAACTCAAAAGGTAAAAACAAAAATAATGCATCTATTAAGAAAGAGGGAGAAAAAGTGACTTTTAAACATTGTTCAAAATCATGATGAAAATCATTGTTGGAAATTACATCTTGAATTGAGGCCAAAGAAACCCAATAACGAAGGGAAACAGAAAATTGTTACTACAGCTCCACATGATTTAGGATCTGATTCAGGTGATGAAACTATCACATCCATGGGATTGAAGAGCATGAAGTGAAAAGAAATTGAAACTAAACCAAGTACCAGCACATCAAACTGTCACATCAAAACTCCAAAGGAAGAAGAAAGAATAGAAATGTTTCATGTGAGGGTCATATCCAGGCATACCAAGATTGACACATTGTTTGACGGGGGGTCGCAAGCAAACTTAATCTCTAAATATTTGGTCAAGAAACTTAACCTTGAGACCATAACAAATCCAAAACCATATCCATTTAGTTGGATTTGTAAGGATGCAAGTCTACAGGTTTCAAGGAAATGTATATTTTGGTTTGCAATCACTGCAAGCTTTGTTGACACAGTTGAATTAGATGTGGTTCCGCTTGAAATAACTAGTATTGTATTAGGGAGTCCTTACTTGTATGACAGGAAATTAATCTTCTATCACCATGAGAAAAAGTATCATTTATTCAAATATGGCAAGGAGTTCATTGTTAGAGCACATCGCAAGAAGACAAACATTGCTTTGGTAAATGCTGGACAGGTAAAGATGCTGGTAAATTCAAGTAAGAATTTTTTTCTTCTTATGGTTAATCCTAAAGCTGATATTAATCATGAATATTTTGAGGGATGTGATCCTAAGTTGAAATCAGAATTATATTATGTGGTTAATGGGCATCATGAGATATTTCAGGAGCCAACAGGATTGCCTCCAAAAAGGGAAATTCAACATGAGATTCAGTTGTAGCAAGTTTGTCCTCTTCCAAACATCGGTATGTATCACATGTCGATAATGGGGAATGCTAAAATAAATAGGAAAATCAAAGAGATTTTTGATAAATTAATCATAAGGCCAAGCACCTCTCCATGCGGTTCACCCATAGTCTTGATACCAAAGAAATATGGGACTTGGCGCATGTGTGTAGATTTTCGAGCTTTGAACAAGATTACGGTAAAAAATCGTTACCCATTCCCAAGAATAGATTATTTTCTTGATCAGATGAAAGAAGAAATTTTTTTCACTAAGTTATATTTACGAAGTGGATATCATCAAGTAAGAATTGCAAAAAGTGATATATGGAAAACTACATTCAAAACCAAACAAGGACTCTTTGAGTGGCTAGTTATGCCTTTTGGTTTATGTAATGCACCAGAAACTTTCAATGATGGATAATTTTTTGCAACCATTCCTTGATGAATTTGTTATTGTGTACTTATATGACATTTTAATTTTCAGCAAAACAAGAGAAGATCGTGTCTTGCATGTGAATCGAGTGCTTGATATTTTGAAGAAAGATAAATTCTTTCTTAAGATGTCAAAGTGTAAGTTTGGAAAGACTTCTTTGGTCTATTTGGGACATATTGTAGGAGAAGGAGAATTGAGGATTGATCCTTCTAAAGTGGATGCCATTGTAAATTGGCCCACACCCAAAACAGTTAAAAAGGTAAGAAGTTTCTTAGGTGCAGCTCAACATTGGAGGAATTTTATTGCTAATTTTTCTTCCATCGCAGTTCCTATGCATGCAGTGACAAGTGTGAAGAAAGGCTTCCAATGGGGAGGAAAATAGCAGTAAGCTTTTGAAGCTTTAAAAGACAAGATCATTTTAGCTCCAGTCCTTGCATTACCGAATTTGAGACATCTATTTGAGATACAAATAGATGCTAGTGATTATGCCATGGGCGCAGTACTTTTGCAGCATGGTAAGCCTATCACCTTTCAATCATAAACTTTTAATGGTTTTGTGACTAATTATCCTACATATGACAAATAAATATATGTGTTGGTACAAAGTGTCAAGAAGTGCAAACACTAATTGATGGGTAAAGAGGCTATTGTACACACCGATCACCAACCATTACAGTACTTGAATTTGCAAACAAAATTGCAGCAATCAAGACATTTCAGGTGGATGGGATTTCTTCAACAATTTCACTTGGTTATAAGGTACAAAAAAGGTATATTCAATAAATTTGCAGATATGCTTTCGAGAAAAATCATTAGTGCTTCTACTTTACTCAAAAATGATTTTGTTATACATGAGAGTTACATAGAACAATATGCACATGACATTGATTTCCAAGATGTGTATGCTATTTTGAGTGAAGGGAATCAAGTTGAAGAAAAAGATTATCACATGCATAAAAATTTGTTGTTTCATTTGGGCAAGCTATGTATTCCACAAGGAGAGAGGCTAAGTGTCATGAGAGAAGCTCATTCATCTCTTATTGATGGACACTTTGGGGTAATAAAAATAGTGGTGCATCTACAAAGGTATTGTTATTGGCCTCGCATGATAGATAGTGTGTCATGTTTTATAAGAGGTTGTTCTATGTGTACAACAAGTAAGATTAGTAATAGGAAGCTTGGATTGTACACGCCACTACCAGTACCATCAAGACCATGGGAGAGCATCTCCATGGACTTTGTTGGAGGTCTACCTATGTCAAGAAAGCAACATGATTATCTTTATGTAGTTGTGGATAGTTTCAGTAAAATGTGTATACTTATGCCATGTAAGAAAACCATTACTGCTAAAAAAAATACTGAAATTTATTTTCAAAATGTTTGGGTTCATTTTAGATTGCCTACTTCTATTGTTAGTGACAGGGATTCCAGGTTCATTGGGAATTTTTGGTCAAATATATGGATAATGATGGGCATAAAGTTGAAAAAGAGTACCTCTTTTCATCCACAAACAGATGGACAAACCGAGGTGGTGAACATAACATTTTTTCATCTATTGAGAGGATATTGCAGCAAACATCCTAAGTTGTGGGATGAACAACTGCACTATATTCAGCACGCTTACAACTGGGTAAAGCACTCTTCAACACAAACCTCACCTTTTGAAGTATGCTTTGGGTATTTGCCAAAATCGCCATTAGACTTCATCTTTGAGAAGGATGTTGCAATTGATGGCCGTAGTGATATTGATAAGGCTCAAAAGTTCATTGAGAAAATTCAGATTATACATCAACAAGTTCAAGAACAACTTGAGAAAAGTCAAATAAAATACAAATAGAGGCATGACAAACATCGGGTTGATCACAAGTTTCAAGAGGGAGATGAGGTATGGTTGCACATTAGCAAAGAAAGGATGCAAGGGGAAGGTAAAAAGCTCAAACCCATTCACTATGGTCCTTTCAAGATCATAAAGAAAGTTGGTAACAATGCATTCCAACTTGATTTTCCTTCTTACATGAAAATGTATTCAGTTGTTAATGTTGAAAAATTACGCTTGTATGAGCCACCTTTGATTGATGATCAAGGAAGTGATGTTAAGCTACCTTCTATTAAATATTTCTCGCCAAAATTTCTGGATGAGCTCAAAGAACATACAACTCTTGACAAGAGGACAAGAGCATCAAAGAGGGGAAGTGTTGATTACGTTCGAGTTGGCCTCAAAGGCACTAAACCAAGCAAGGAAAAATGGATGGATATTGGAAAGGTGAGGGAGTAGTACCCTCATCTACTGAACAGGTAATCAAGTCTTTTGGGGTCAAAAAGCTTCCCAATGGGGAGGAATGATCAGGAGTTCATAATTTTTGCTCAAAATTCAAAGTTACAGGATTGGGTTGAAAAAAGGATGGTTTCATATATCTCATCTTCCTTATTTCGGCGCTCCGAATGGTTCGAAAAAATAAAATGTCATACAAGGAAGATATTGTGTTCTAATCGAAATGCCAAATAGGTAAAATTGCGATAGTTTGACCAGGTTTGACTGGGATGCACAATCAGAAAATTGGATGCATAGTCAAAAAAAAGGGAATATTCCTTTCCACCAGACCAATCGTTGGTTGACAAGTGTCATTGTACTATTTGGGTACATATTTGAAGAGGAAATCATAAGGTGCCACGTGGCCAGCCCTGAGGCTGCCATGTGTCCCTGAAACGACATTGTAAAATTTTGTTGGAGGTAGCAGGGCTCGACCCCCTGACCTATGTCTAGGCACGCCCACACATTACCGACTATTCTACACGAATATTCTTAACATATATAGGAGTCAGGTTTGTATTAAGGTTTATTTAAATCGCGTATGGGGGTTGGGAACCGCCGACGATCCCAACCTGCCAGCAGTTCCGAATTATTGTCACATGGCGATAACAAATGTTAATACCACGCGGTCTATGAATTAACCCACCAGCGGTCCTCGACGTTATGTATCATATGCTACCCATTAACATTAACAACCTTTGCGTGGTCAATGATAACGACAACTACAACCACGGTTCAAACTTGTTCAACCACAGTCTATTGCGTGAGTTCCGCTAACTGCCTCCTTTAATGGTTTGGGGGTGCGCATGTGGCCATCGCCCAAATCGTAGCATTTATTGACGTAGTCAGTTTCGGCGGAAAATTTTAGGGGCACGCCTAAATTGGCGGCCAAGCTAGTTTTAACTCTAGTTAACTGGAGTTCTCCATTTTTAGTGGAGCTTTCCTAGAAGATACTGGGAAAAAGTGTAGGAGGCCCAATTTTCGACTATTCTGAGTGAATGAAGAGTCATTTTTGACTAATTGGAGCATTCTAGAGCCATTGGTGCATAAAAAACAACCATTAGAGCACTGTAACTACATGTAACAGCAAAATTTTGAGCATAATGAAAGATGGACAAGCCATTGGGAGCTGGACCAACAGATGTAGCCCAGGAGGGGTGAACTACTTCATCATTCCTATTGTGTAAATTTCATGTGGTGAATTATTTGTTTGTTTTACACTAATGTTCAGTGTTATTTATGCTTGTTTTATGCTTCTAATTCACTAAAATTCATCTGTAAATAATGGAAAAACTCCTTAATCCTTATGGAAACTAAATAGGCAATTATGCACATGTTTTTAAAACTGAAAGACACTTAGCACAACAAAACTAATACAGTCATTTCAGATCAGCATTTGCTCAAAGCATGGGCCTCTTGGTGCCCTTTGTTGTTTCCATTGAATATTTTCAAACAAATATGAATACCCCAGCATCGCTGTGACTTGGGACGAGTCACAAGATTGTGTTGGGGGCATGTTGGAGCAGGGTCCCTTAGGATCGAGTTTTGGGTAAAAATATAGTATTTTTTGTAAATTAAGTCGTGCAGAGCATAGGTCAAGGCACTTTGGGGCAGGTCAAAGGCCCTCATGAGTTGTAAAGGGCCAAAGGGTAGAACTAGGGGCCGCAAACCACAGTTTTCTGACCTTAGATGAGCGCAGGCTAAAAGTATAAATAAGAGTCTAGATCGAGTCAACAAGGAGTAGTAGTAAGAATTCTGAACTATGTTTTGATGTTTTGAGCTAAGAAGTGAACTTATCTGGGTTAGAAGGCTCTTGTTGGTTGTGTGGTTGCGAACATTAATCCTACTATGTGCGAACCCCGCTAGCTGTGTGCGAGGGTAGAACTAAAGGGTTGTAAGGAAGATCTGAACTGCGAATGAATAAAGAAATTTTTTGTATAAAATTTGAGTATCAAATGCATCTGAATTTTGCTTTATGAATTGTTTCTGCATATTATTTTTGTTTACTATGTTAACTATGTTGGGATCAATTGCGTAACTATTTTATGCCTTGAATGAATTCTGAATGAATGGATCCATTGCTGTTGAATGTAATTGTTATGTATTAATGACTATTGAAGGGATTTTTGGATCTGTATATGTGTTGGCATAGGAAAATATGGGTAATTTGACCTAAATCTACTTGACTAGGGTTTCTAGTTAGGGCTTCAGTTGTGAAGGTCAAATTACATTTGTGTCAAATCTGAAGGCACACACATCATTTAATTCTCTCTCAGGGTGTGGAAACCTGGTTCCAGCACCCTCCATACTACTTCAGGTGATACTTTGACATGCACAAGTAGTTCACTACCAAAAGGGCCAATAGTAAGAGGGTTTTGTTGGTTAACCTTAGCTCTGAACCTAGGTCAGGATCCCTTCAATCCAATAGATAGCCTTAAGCTTTCTTAATAGTTAAGCTTGATTAGTGATTACTTAACCTTTAATCTTGAATTATAACTAACCAACCTAAATCCATCTTAACTATGGATCTACCAAATGCCGAGAGGGATCAAATTGGTGCTTAGTAGATTTAGATTTAAGATGGATCTAGGCTAGTTTAATTATTATTATTATTAAATATGCCACATTAGAGAATAATACCATGGGAAAAAAACCATAGGTTAATAATACCATGGGGAAAAACTATGGACCCGGGAATTTTATGTTTTTTTTATTTTTATTTTATATATTTTTTAATTGTAGGATAAGGGAATTATGACATAAATGAAGTGGATGGAAATTATGATGGGTGGTTGGCATTCATTTCGAGGGGAGGCATAAGTGTGGGGAGTGGGGAGGTAAAGTGGGATAATTTATTTGGCTTTTTTTGGGGTCATGTGAAGGGAAGTGTAATGAGAATCGAGAGGAGGGAAGAAACCAGGAGAAGAGAGTGAGAACTCAGACTTGGACAATGAATTTTTTAGTTGGAAGGGTGTTAGAAAAATTTCAAACACACTATGGTTGTGGTTGGACTTGGGCTCGGAGGGCTAGGGAACCTGTGGACGTTCCCTGGGACAGGAAGTTGGATATACTTTCCTAGTTGGTAGGGTGGCATATTCAATTGGGTGGTCCCAGCAAGAGCACTATGACTAAAACACCATAATTAGGTATTCTTCTTGTTGTTCTTTAATTTATGTAAATTTCCATAAATGAACTTATTTGCATGATTTTAATGTTTTTAATATGTTTTAACACACACACACATAGAGTTGTCAAATATGCTTTTTTGATGTTGTAAAATTATGTGAAAAAATAATGGTTGGAGGACCTCGGGATGGGTCCATCACATAAGAAATCATGTCAATTGATTTTGAAAATGGAAATAATGGGTTTAACTAGTTTCAAATATTCAAGATGCCTAATTTAATTAACATATATTTCTATCAATTTTTTAAGTAGTGGGAAAATTTATCCTAATTCAACTTTCAAATTAAGAGTGGAGATAACCATCATTTATTGTTATCTACAAATGTTGGTTAACCCATCATTGTTACTCAAGAAAACCCACATCACTCAGAATAACTCATTGGTGGTCTATAAAGGGGAATGCTTCCACTCTCGTCGCATTCCTCTAGGTCTTAAGTATTAACTTGTTTCCTTACATCCAAGGAAGATTAGCACTTATCCAAACATAAGTAGTTTTAGGTCATACTCTAGGACCTCGTGATGTCCATTAATTGTAATATGTACATTGAATTAAAATACATTAAAAATTAATTTGAGAAAAATGTGTTTGATTTTTTCAATATATAGCTAATCTTTTAATGTTGATATTTCAAAGTTTCAAAATTAGTGTACTTTAGAATCAATTTCAACTTAGTCAATTTTATAATTGTAAATTTTAGTTAAATATAGTGATGGTAAAATATGTACCATGCATTGTTGACAAAAAAAAAAATATAGAATTTAGTTATTTATTTTATGGTGGTCATATTTATTATAACTTAGTTGTTAATAGATAATGCGGATAATTAACACTAGTTATTGACTTAACCTTAATAACCTTAAACTTAACCTTTTTAGGGTTAGTTTTAAGGAGTTGGGCATCCTCGGCGAGAAAAATCTCAAAGATCTTAGAAATCTGTGGGAAATTCAAGTTTTTATACATTTATATGAGATAGTCTGTAGAAAAAGGCATAGAAGATTTTGGGTGATTGACTTGTAGGATTTGTGATATGGCTTCAACTGTAATGGTGAGGATAACTTCACCATTACGGCTTACTATGGCTCTCTAGGATGGCACATAGCTACTATGACACCAGGAAATGAGTTCAGGGAATAGATGAGTTTGTGGAAACATGAAATCAGGAAGGGAAAGCTCCCATATGCCTATCTCATCTTGTTGATCAAGGAATTTTTGCTTTAACCAACTGTGAAGTTCAAGCAAGTCGAATTCACATTTTCTATATGAAATTTTGTACTGAATGTTAACCAAAGGCAAGTGGTCTAGGTTGATGGGAGGGGGCAACATCAGGTTCTCTTCAGGCTTCTTCCCTTTATTCTTTGGGGATTTTCCTTTTGGGGCCATTATAAAATTGAAGATTAGAATGAGGGATGAAAATAAAACTAAATTACCTAGATCGGGGGATTATCTAGTAGGTACAGAGGTGGGGAATTCTGATAGAATGATGGAGAATATTTGGGGTCACCTCTCAAATTACAACAATAGGGAAGATTACTAGTTCCTATGACAGTTCACAAACCTGTAGCAATTAATTGGTAATAGAAAAACAACAAGGAAAAATAATTTTACGGAGTATTGATGTTAAATAGATGAACACTTTGATTTTACATTACAAATTACTATTAGTGTTATGAAACTAGCTCCAAAAGTATAACAAAAGAGAGATCAATGCCTTAGAAATAAGCCACTTCGAGGGGGAAACCTCCTTTATATTACATAAATGAACAATTCTTGGATGATACAAATGAAAAAATCTCCTTCTATATATAGGAGTCCATGGGGTCACAATATAATCCTAGCCGACCTAAAAATAATAATGTAAGGGCACAATAATAACAATATGGGGGTTACAAGGGTACAACAATAACAATAAGTAGGTTATACTAACAACAAAAAGGGACTACACTAGTAATATAGGGACCTAACATGCCCCTCTCCTTCAAAAGTGTTGTCCTCAACGCTTGAGTAGTTATGGATGCTTCTATATAAAATTCTCATCCTCCCATGTAGAATCTTCAGTGGGTAAGTTCTTCCACTTGATTAGATACTCTGAAATTGATCAATTTCATAGTTGTCAAGTTCTTGTTTCCGTGACTTCTTCAAGTTCCAATATGATTTTTCCTTCCTCATCAAGTTCTAGCAATATTGTTTGAACTGGAAATTTGTCACCTACAACCTTCTTTAAGCATGAAACATGGAAAATTGGATGCACTCGCGAAGAAGCGAGAAGCTTTAATTTGTATGCCATAGTACCAATCTTTTGCAACACCTTGTAAGGACCATAGTCCTTTGGCGATAATATATTATCCTTCTTAGCTTGCTTGAGGGACATTTATTTGTATGGTTGTAGCCGTAAAAATTCCCAGTCTCCTACATCAAAACTTATCTTGCTGCGATGTTGATCTGCCTGTTGTTTCATTCTATTTTGTGCCAAATTTAGGTTATCCTTTAAGAGTTGGATAAATTTTTATTGATGCTCGATGTTATCTTCCCCTGCTTGAACCTTAAAATTTTATCTTAAAGATGATGTGATGGTTGGTAGATGATATCCATAAATGGATTCATTTTTGCTGCAGTATGGAAGGAAGTGTTATACCACCATTCAGCCAGAGGTAACCACTGGACCCATTGTGTTTGTTTATTAGATACAAAACAATGAATATATACTTCCAAAAATTTGTTCATTGTCTCATTTTGACCATCCGAGTGAGGATGATAAGATGAGCTATGAGTTAGTTGAGTACCCAAACAAGAAAATAATTTCATCCAAAAATTTCAAGTAAAAATGGGATCTCTGTCGCTTACAATAATATTTGGGTTTCCATGTACCTTTTGAATTGTTTCCATAAATGCAGTAGCAACTGTACTTTCTTTGAATGGATGAGATAATGCACACAAGTGTGCATACTTGGTAAGTATATCAACTAGCACCATGATGACACTCTTTCCTTCGGACTTAGGTAAACCTGTGATAAAATCCATTGAAATATTCTCCCAACATTGACTGGAATGGATAAAGGTTGTAGAAGACCCAGGGTCTTAATTGTCTCAACATTATTTTTCTAGCAAACCAAACATTCCACCACAAACTTTTGAATATCAGATTTAAGGCCATCCCAAAAAAAATCTTTCCTCACCCTGTGGTAAGTTTTTAAAAATCTTGAGTGTCCTCCTAAAGGAGAAGTGTGCAATTCCAAAAGAATATTTTTTTTTAGTTGGGAATTCTTACAAAGATATAAGCGATCTTTGTACCATAAGGAATAGTTTTTCCAGCTAAATATATCAGAGGTACTAGGATCTTGCTGCAAATTTTGAATGAGTGTCCACACTTCTTCGTCCTTCTTCCATTCATCCCTTGCTTCAGTTATCCAATCTAGTTGGACAATAAAAATGGCACAAAGCAATGCTTCCACCTCTTCATCCTTTCTTGAGAATGCATCTGCAACAACATTAAGCTCCCCTTTTTTGTAGATGATTTCAAAGTCATAACCCAACATCTTTGTAACCAATTTTTGATGATGTTCTGAAGATATTCTTTGTTCCAAAAAGTGTTTAAGACTATCATGATAAATTTTTACCTTGAATTGTCTTCCCATTAGGTAAGGTCGCCATTTCTTTAGTGCATGTAGTATTGCTAAAATTTCCTTCTCATAAATAGATTTTTGTAAATACTTTCCTTTGATTTGAAAACTTTCAAAAGAAATGGGTCTTCCTTCTAGCATTAAAACAACACCAATTCTGTTTCCTAAGGCATCACATTCCACAATAAAGTTTTTTGTGAAGTCTGGCTATTTCGGGAAATAATACCCTAAAGGTCTTGGGTTGAAAACCTTCACAAATCAGGGGCATGCCATTCAAGAATGGCTCACTTAACCAACTTTTATATTGAAAACTAGATACTACTAGTTGTGAAACTTACTCGAAATTCCCTCGGTTGATGTAGATCCCGCGGGGTGCAAACCCCCTGTAACACTTTGTGCTCCGAAACCTATAAATCCACAAAGAACAAACACAAAAACCTATTTGTACAACATATATAGTTCCTAGATGTCAATGAAAACCATGTATAATATCATACAAACAATATGAAATGTTCAATTAATGATTATTACACATATATAAAGAATCATAAACACGTAAACATCGGGAACAAGATGGCTCTTCTTATTATGAATGACACGTACAGTGATCAAAACGTGGAGAGATCACTTGAATCCTACCACGGCCTTCGATCATACCGTCCTTTGGATCCATCCAGCCCTAGCTTCGCAATAATTCTTTCGAGATGTGTGCACAATAGATGTCATATAAGGTGATGAACATCTCAAGGAAACAAGGGTTTCCTGAGTATACTTGGGAAGTGCAAGAGGCATGGGAATATCATACTTGAATAGGGCTACAAAAGAGTATAATATCTGTATCTTTTCTCTATCCCTTAGGCCATTCCTTTAAGGGGCTTTTATACTCCCTCAAATTAGTTTCTGCAGTTAAGAACAGTTAGGCCACGGGCTAGGGTGGTTAAATTACTGGAATAACCATCAAACCCACCTCAATATTAGGGAAAACATATATTTTTTATTAATTGAAAAGGTATACGTGGGTCTCTATGAATGGACTCGCGTGTATACATGGAAAAGTCTGGGCAGAGTGGTGTATGGTTTTAAGATACTATTTTTTGATAAAATGTTTAATTCTGGGGGAAAGGGTGCCCAAGGCCAAAGTGTAAATCATCAAGGATATGAAGGTGATAAATGACACTATAACATGGTGTAGTTAATATCGGTGCTAGGCACATTGCCTCCTTAATATGTTCAAAGGCCTTAGTTGCTTCATGAGTCCAGGAAAATGCATCTTTCTTCAATAATGTTGTTAGAGGTGTTTCTATTCTCCCATAATTCTTACCAATCTTGTGAGAATACCCTATTAACCCAAGAAATCCTCGTAACTTCTTTATGGTTGTGGGGACCTTCCATTCCTTAATGGCTTTAATTTTTTTAGGGTCTACCTTAACACCCTCATGACATTCAATATGACCCAAATATTCCACCTCTTGTACTCCAAAAAAACATTTGGAGGTTTTTTCATTTAATTGTTTCTCCTCCAATAGTTTGAGCACCCTATCAACATGTTGAACATGATCCTTCCAAGACCTGCTATAGATTAGTATATCATCAAAAAATACTAGCATAAATTTTCTAAGGAAGGGTTTGAAAATGGAATTCATCAACCCTTGAAATGTAGAAGGTGCATTGGTAAGGCCAAAAGGCATGACCAAAAAAACATAATGACCCTCATGAGTTCGAAATGTTGTTTTCAAAATATCTTCAATATTCATTCTAATTTGATGATATCATGAACGAATATCCAACTTGGTAAACTAAATTGCTCCATGTAATTCATCCAATAATTCATCAATCACGGGAATGGGAAATTTATCTTTAATATTGAGCTTATTGATCTCCCTATAATATGGACACATGCGTCATGATCTATCCTTCTTGTGCACCAATACTACTGGAGCAGTGAAAGAACTTTGACTAGGTTGAATTATACTAGCCTCTCACATTTATGCAATCATACGTTCAATTTCGCTCTTTTTGACATAAGGTTATCTGTAAGTCCTGATGTTTGGAGGAACACTTCCTGGAATCAAATGAATAGCATGATCATGATCATGAATAGGTGGGAGTCCTTTGGGAGTTTCAAACACCTTTGAATGATTGTCCAATAATTTTTGGAGATCTAGAGAAATAGATGATTTTGATGTTGGAACTTCTAGTGAGCATAATTGTGCAATTATTCCTCATTGTGCTTTCTTCAGAAGTTTTTTCATGACTTTAGAGCTTATTATCTTTCCCGGATTCCTTATGATACCTCGTAATTCGACTTCCTTTCCTTCTGAAAAAAATTTCAATAAAAGTTCTTGAAAATGAAAAGCTACCGTCCCCAAAGATTGTAACCATTGTACTCCTAGTACAACATCAACACCTCCCATTGGAATGGAAAGCATTGGAATATTTAAAACATATTCCCCCATGGTTATCTTGATATTATGGAATTTTCCAGAGAAATTTATAGTTCCTCCATTTGCAACAATCACTTGACATTCCGGTGTTGGGTATAGGAAGCAATTAAATTCCTTGGCTACCTTACAATGAATAAAATTATGGGTACTACCCGAATCAATCAACACTATTACCTTTTTCTTCTTGATATTTCCTTCTATCTTGAGAGTTTGAGGAGTGGTAATTCCTGTCAATGCGTTACACGATTGTGAAGATTGTGAAGTGGTACGCTTCCTTGTCGCCATAATTTTATATTCAATTTTTCTTTCCAACATGAATGCATTCTCCAATGAATCAGGTTCCCAAAGGAAAACCTCATGTTGGATTTTATCCTTTAAAGTCCCTATGAAGACAGGAATCCTGTGTTCCTCTGGAATATCAGTTACCCTTATATTCAATTTTTGGAAGTCCTCAATGTGCTCCACCACTGAACCCTTTTGTTTTAGATTTATCAATTGGCTAAAGAAGGTGTTTCTCTTTGTATCCTCATAATGTGCTATCATTTCCTCTGTAAAAATTAACCAAGTGACAATTTTTTTATGGGAGCAAAGCCATCGATACCATACAAATGTATTTTGTTCTAATTATAAAGTTGCAATGCATACCTTTTGTGTTTTTTGCACATTATTGAGTTCAAAATATTGCTCCATCTATACTATCCATATTATGGGATCCTTGCCATCAAACTTCCTCATATCGATCTTTGGAATATGCTGGTTCTTCCATCCAACATTCAAGATTATGAAATCAAGATTAACATTTATTTTTTTCTCATCATGAGTTTCATATACTATCTTTTCACCATTAGGAATCATTTCTTGTAACAACTTTGAAAAACCTTCCTTCAAACCTTCCATGTCTTCCTTCAAACCTTCCATTTTTTCTTCCATATCTTCCATGTCATTCTTAAAACCATCCATATTAGCTTCCATGCCTTTCTTCAAACCCTCCATATTAGCTTCCACGCCTTTCTTCAAACCATCCATCTTCACTTCCACGCCTTTCTTCAAAACTTCCATTTCATTTTTTATTGCTCTTTGTGAGAGCAAAATTTGGTGCACTTTATCTTGTAATTTTGATATATCATGTTGCACTTATTCATCTTCATGAGTCATAGTAGAGTATTCTGAGGGTGTAATGGGTGTTGAATAATTTTTAGGCGGGCATTTTAGAACCCAATACTGATATATATGCTTCAATATGCCCTTGGAACCACTTCAAACTAATGTTTCAAACAAGACTTATGAAATTTGAAAAAAATACACACCTTTTTCTTTCTTTTGAGGAGCTTGATATTGAAACTGAATTATCTCTATTATTTCAGATCTTAAATATCTGAAATTTGGTCTTGTAGTAGCCCTCTGAAACTTATTTCGAATGCCATGGGTCTGACCTGATTTGGATGTTTCAAGACAAGGTTATGCCCAATCTCCCACAATGACCTAATTATGTATTGGTTCAGTAGAGAAAATTTGTACGACGTGCCATGTGTCACTGTTTCCTCCTTCGAATTTGAAATTGATACACAGGAAACAAAATTTCGTTTCATTTTAGACACTTTTTACAGAATTCCAATCCGATGCTCAGAGAGAGATTTATGGTGATTTTCCCAAGGTCGCCTATTTTAGATACAATTCGGGAGCCTGCAAAAACCATAACTTCCACAGATCATATCTCTGAAAATATTGTGAACCAAGATTTAAATTTTTTACACAGCGTTCTTCAAGATTTCTCCTTTGCGTGACAAAAATTTCAGCTTCAGAACCTTCGTAGAAAAAAACTTATAGCGCAAATTCCACGATGACCTGTTTGGAGCAGTGAAACCCTAGAATCCAAAGCTTTGATACCAAATGTTATGAAACCAGCTCCAAAAATAGAATAATAGAGAGATAAACATCTTATAAATAAGCCACTTCAAGGGGGAAACCTCTTTTACATTACATAAATGAACAATTCTTGGATGATACAAATGACAAAACCTTCTTCTATATATAGGAGTCCATGGGGTCACAATATAATCCTAGCCGGCCTAACAATAATAATGTAAGGGCACAATAATAACAATATGGGGGTTACAGGGGTACAACAATAACAATAAGGAGGTTATCCTAACAAAAATAAGAGACTACACTAGTAATATAGGGAACTAACAGTTAGGAGGGGAGTGAGTCTGTTGCCTAGGAGCGGAAAGTATTAATCGAAGTAATGGTTTTCTAATGTGCCAAGGGATTACTAGGTGGTAGTGTTTAATTGGGAGCGAAACATATATGGGGGAGAAACAAACAGGAAAGAAATCAGAGGGAGTGGGTTCTACTAGGGTGAGTTTGCAGATGGTAAGTGGAGGAGGAAGACTAAGGTGGATGGAGTGTTAGTGGGGTTAGGTAGATACGTGGCGCGATGGTATTAGAAAATGGAGAGATGGTCAACCGAGTGGAATTTTCAGAGGGGGGGTGCGAGCTGCTATGAGGGTGCCATGTTAGGCTGTGGGCCCATCCCTTTCAGACACCCCCCCCCCCACCCCGCGAGTGAAGCGTGATGGATCTCCATGGGGGGGGGGGAATGATTTTACCGTCATTGATCTGGGTGGGGATAATCTAGAATGTTGATTTTTAATCCTAAGTTTGAACTTTACAAATATCCATGATCCTTTACCTTTATTACATGCACTTTAAAAGCGTAATTAATCATAACTCAATGCTAAACATGACTTTAAACTATATTTATCTAATTAATCTAAGGGCGCATTTAAGCTTGCATCCCTATTTTCACTAATCTAACTAACCATTTCAACCAAGATTAAGCTATATGGTTGATTTATTTCCCTAACCTAACCTATTTAGCATAGTAAAAACCTATTCTAAGTGGCATTTAAACAAGCTACACATTTATTCGAAACGTTTATAAATGAAATTCTTGATGCAATTTTTTTATTTTTCTAGTGGAATTTGGACTAGCTCACCTAGGGGGGGATTTCTCATATAATTTTATTTTTTTTCCTTTATTTTTTTATTTTCTTTTATTTTCTTTTTTTTTGTCCCCTACAATTTCATTTTTTTTCTATTTTTTTTCTTTCCTTTTCTTTGTAAATAAAGTTTAAATATGAAACATTATTTACATTTGGAAACATAAAATCATCAAGTATAAATATACAACTCATCCTATGAAATATAGGATCCTAACAGTGGCTCCAACTGGGGATGTTGATCCCCCTATGGGATAGCAAAGAATCAAAGATCTCTGAATATGCAGACCAGTGCCTTATCCATTGTCAGTTTGCCAGATCTCTCAGGTGAACTATTATATCTATGTTTTATCTATACCCATGGTATCATATCAGTATAATCTTATGGCCTTCTCTTCGGGCTTCAACTTCTTATATGAAAACCCCACTCATGACAGTAAAAAAATGGTATTTAAAATGATTTGAGTGTGAAGTTCTTCTATTCTTAGGAATAATAATGTTTGAGCATTCTTCCATTGACTAGTCCACCAATAATTTCTACTCCAGTCAGGTCCTTTAGAAAAAATCCATTGTTACCTATGTAGGCATCATTATGTAAGGTTCCTTCCATAAATTATAAATTTTTCCATGCTTACCTTTTTCTTCATTTCTAGGTTCCCATTTTAACACTCCTATCTGAAAATCATCAGCTTTAATTCTTCTGGCATAGATCTTCTTAATGTTGTCCTCGATAACTTGATTTTTATTGTAGATTTTCTCTCTCAATTACTGAAGTTGTATTGTCTGATTTATTCTCCTTTGAAGGGCATTAGGCTCTACTTGCAACTCTTGCAACATTTTCAAAAAAAGGACACCTAAGGAGGTAGGAAAAAAAACACCCATTCCATAAACCAATTGGTATGGAGACATTCCAATTGATTTTTTGGTTGTGAGCCTATTGGCCCATAGTGCATTGACTAATTTTTTATGCCATGATTTCTTGCTATCCTGCAACAATTTCTTGATGATATTAACCAGAATTTTATTGGAAGACTCTGATAATAAATTCCCTTGTGGGTAATAGGCAGTAGAGTTTCCCAATAGGATTTTATATTTTCTGCAAAATTCGACCATATTATTTGATTTGAAGTTGTTGCGTTATCAGTAATGATTTTCCGGGGGCATCCAAATCTTGAAATAATGTTAGTTTCTAAGAATTTAATAATCACTACATCAATGGATTTCCTTGTAAGTCTGGATTCAATCCATTTGGTAAAATAGTCAGTAGTTGTAAGGATCCGCTTGTGTTGGGTTGAGGAAGAAGGATGAATTTGTCCAATGTAATCTAAACCCCATTGCTGAAAAGGGGTCTCAGCTGATATGGGTTTCAAGGGTAGGGGCAACAATTTTATTTTGCCTTCAAAGATCTGACATTAATGACATGAGGTGACTTTCTTATGGACATTCGGAAATAAGGTTTGCTAGTAAAAACTAGCTCTTAAAATCTTGTTGGCAGTAGACTTCCAGTATAGGTGTCCACCATAATCTCCTTCATGAAATTCCTGCATTACTCTATTTACTTCATCCTTCAGTAAACATTTTAGTAAAATTCCTCCACCATCTTTCCAATACAAATTATTGTCTAGAATAAAATATTCCATAGCTTTGAGTTTAATAAATCTAGCTTTAGTCTTGGATAGACCAGGAGGAGCTTGTAAATTATGCAAGATAAAAATAAGGTTTGCATACCAGGGAGAGGTTGCAAAAGCCTCTATTACTTGTGGAGTCACCTACTATCCTTGTTCATCAAGTGCAACTACAAAATTTATATCCAAAGCATGAAAATTTATTCAGCCATTAATTTAACTAATCATTAACCCTTAATAAGTTTGGTAGGCTTGATTTCAATGTCATATTCTAAGATAATAGCAATCCATTTACCTATTTTCCCATCGGCGCCATTTTGGGTCAGTATGTATTTTACCACAATGTTTGGAAAAAAATAAATTATATGTGAATGAAGAATATAAACTCTAATGTATTTAATTACTTTTACTAAAGAAAAGGATTTCTTTACCATGATGTTGTATTTTAATGCAGAACCTTTTAAGGATATTCTAAATAAATCAATGGGTTGCTCATGTCCCTCATTATTCTTCTATAATAGAACTGATGCAATAGTATGTTCAGATGCAAATGAAAAGATGAGAAAACCTTTGGTGAAATTGGGACTAATCAGCACATGGGGTTCAGTTAAGGCTTCTTTCACTTGGTCAAATGATTGTTTGGCTTCTATATTCCGTTTAACCCAAATGTCCTTTTTCAAAATACTTTTTATATTCCTTAGAATTTCTCACAAATTGGGGCAAAATCTTCTTAGAAATTTGATTTTTCCAATGAAATATTGCAGTTCTATTACATTTCTAGGAGGACCTATTTTCAAAATAGCTTCAATTCTACTAGGATCAATTTTGATTCCATATTTTGAAATGGTGTGACCTAGCAGTTTTCCTTCTTCCAAACTAAACAATGTTTTCTTTGTGTTTAAGGAAATACCAAATTTTCTGCATTTTTAAAAGACTCTACTTAAGTGAAGCAAATGTTCCTCATATTTCTTTGAAAAAACAATTATTTCATCAATATAAATGACTATAAATCTGCCCATCTCATTTGCAAAGGCAATTTCCATTGTTCTTTGGAATGTAGCACCAACATTCATTAAGCCAAAAGGCATCTTAACATACATGCAAATTCCCCATGGCGTAGTATATGTTGTTTTTTTGGTCTTCAGGATGGACTAGAACTTGATTATAACTAGAGAACCCATCTAATAAAGAAATTCTTCTAGATCCAACCACCTTCTGCAAAATGTGATCCATTTTGGGTAGAGGGTAGTTTTATTTTAGAGAAAATTTACTGAGATTCCTAAAATCAACACATAGTCTGATCTCTCTGGTATTTTTTCTAGTTGGATCTAAGTTTGATACCCATTTAGAATACCTCAACGGTAGAATAACATTGGCATCATACATCTTTTTTACTTCATTTTCAACTAGGGGCATCAGCATTGGGTTTATTCTCCTAAGTGTATGTTTGAAATGTTTTTGGTCTTCTTTTATAGGAATCTTATGTTGTATAATGCTTGTGTCATCAGATTTTAAATCCTCATAACTCCAGGAAAATACATCTATGAATTCTTTGAACAAGTCTATGTATTTCTGGTTTTTAGCAGGGGTAAAGATTTGGATAGTTCAATCATTTTTGGTTCTTATTTAGTTCCTATATTGCAATTTTCAACTTCAGCTCCAGTAGTTTCAATTTTGGGATTTTTAGCCACATCGTTAAAATCAAATAACTCTTATAATGGAACTAAACCTCTCGGAAAAACATTATCTTTCAATTGTAAAATTTCTAATTCTTCTTGATCTTGATCTAATTCATTCAACTCTATGCTATTCACACTATTATCTACGTTATTTTCTATATCACAATCCATATCTATATTGGCACACTCAAATTCATCTTTTGACTGTAAAATAAATTCAATTTGTTTGTCATTCCCAAAGAATTATCAGTACCTAATGTTATTTGGGATAGTTGGTATGTTTTTCACTTCAACTATGTACTTGTGACTCGGATGGTATGGCATTTTACAAGTACTAGCCTAAACAACCAAACCATCAGCTAGGATATTTTGACTTATTGGAATTATAGATAACTAATACTCAAGAAAACATTCAAGGAAATATATAACAAAATTCCTATATGCCCTTAAACTTGGATGTTTATTTGAATATTCCCCTTTTATTTGCTTGATTATAAGTTCAAAATCTCCATGAACTGAAATCCTTTTGGCACATAATTTCTTCAAAAGCTGCAATCCTAAGTTAGGTATTTATACTCAGCTATATTTTTGGTACATTGAAAATCCAGTTTATATCAATGCCCTTCTGATTGATTGGTTTGTGAATTTGAAATCCACACACCTGCTCCTAATCATTCTTTACTTGCAACCCCATCAAAATCCATATTCCATCAAGGCTAATTTTATTTATCATGTTTCAAGATGTTTGTTTTGATTCCTTCAATAGCACACAAATAAATTTCTAAATTTTGAATTTGTTCTTCCGTACCCCCATCATTATACAAAATGAAAGAATCTAGGTCTGAATCGACTGAATACAAGGGATAATTGTGTGGTTTTTCTTGGCTTCTAACCATGTATTTCATCAATTTTTCCCTATATAGCCTCATTTTCTGACCAAATACTAGAATGGTAGCATAGGTCATATCCATTTGAAGTGTTCCTTGTAGTTTAGCTCCCCATGAGCGAGATAGAAACATGCCATATTTAGGGTGTATATCAGAAACCATAATATCCATTACCACACTCTTAGCTGGCATATGGACTAAGGTGACACAAAAATCTTAAATAAGACCTAGGCATTTTACTTTGCTTGAATGAAAAGAATACAAACCTTTGTATGGTCTAGTGATATCAAGTCCTAATTTTTCCATAACAGCCTTAAGCACAAGGTTGTGCGAAGCACCCAAGTCAAGCATTGCATTGTGTATAATTTTATCATGGATGTTTAAACTGACATAGAATGGAGGTACACTTCCCTTCTGAGGTTTTCCATCAGCTTCAGGCTCGAAAATTAATTTTGGTTGATCATCATTCAAGTTTATTGTGTATGTTCCTTCCCCTATCTTCAAAGCTTTCATCACTTGAGATTTGTAAGCATTATTATTCATGAGTTTGTTGAATCCTTAGTTAAACTGAGAGGGGGGGGGGGGGGGGTGAATCAGTTTAACACATACATAAGCTTTTTAAATTTTTCATCAACTGAATAGTCTTAATATGTTGCAGCAAGTATTAAATTAATGTGACACCAAACTGATTATGAGAGAAACAAATTTTCAGCAAATTTGGTAGATCATATCAACACATAGGCAACACACATAGAGACAGTATATATAAGTGGAAACCCATAAAGGGAGAAAACCACATCTTATTATTGTTGTGATGCAAAGGCAAGCTCCAACTCCCTCTCACCACTGATTCTCTATAGGCACCAACCTACAGGAGGCTCCTACCTCAATTCTGCAAGCTACAACTTGCAAGGAAGCTCCAACTCCCATCAATTTTCTACAGGCACCAACCTACATGAGGCTCCTACCTCAATCAGCCACAACTGACATCAATCAAGCTACAACTTGATAGGGAAGCTCCAAGTTCCTTACTCTTTCAAAAGAAATGGTTGTTGATTTACCTCAGATATCATCTCTGTTCTATAGCATCTCTTTCTGCTCCTCTCTTCCTTATCTTCTTTGCCTCAATTTTCCATACTCTGCATTCTCTATACTCACTCTCTCTCTCCTCCTTATGCATATCTAGATGATATTACTTATAGAGAATTCCTGATGACTGTTTGTCTTCCCCTTAGGAATTCGAAATGGATAGCCATACCTCTTAGTCTTCTGCCTTCTCATTTCTTTTCAGCTCACTCAGAAAAATACAACTGTTTGTACTAATTTTAACACTTCAGTGGGATATTTTTTCTCCTCCGGAGACTTTCCAATGCATCACAAACAATATAAAATCAATAACAACATTTACAGTCAAATACAATGAGAATTCCAGCTCAACTCATTCAGCCTTTTGGCTCGCTGCGCATTTGTCTTTTCTTTGACTGTGTCTGTCTTTTCTATGACTGTGTTTGGCCCTTTCAGCTCTGATTGATTTCCTGCTTACTGTCACAGTGTAATTTCCATACATATGTAACTGTGCTTTTCATATATCACAATTTAACTCTCAACATGATAAGAATTGATTTCACCATATAAACTGCCGCATTCAATATAACAATAAAGAATCATTTTAATACATAAAAAAATGCCCTTTCGGGCCCACTTTCCGAGCTTGTATTATCCTCCGATGCGATGCGATCACTCCGATTCAATGCAATGCAATCCCTATTTCCGATTGTGATTAGTCATTGTTCACTTTGATATGCCGATGCAATGAATTGCTTTTCGAATACTTTCGATTGTGATTAATCGCAATCGCAACTTGCATTTGCATGTTCCGATGCCCTTCTCCTTCTTCGGTGCGACGAAACATTGTTTACTGGAACTCAACCATATATGAATCATAGTTAATAAGCCCATCGGGTCTGGAAATTCATCGCAATCGCAATCTTTTGTTAACATGTTCCGCTGCGAACTTTCTCCGATGCGATTGGGTGAGGGTCCCACAATATACGACTTTGTTTGTTTTAAAACCAAGTGAAAAAAAGAAAAAAAACGTTTGGTTCTTTTGATCTCGCGCCAAAAGATATAATACATATGCTTTGTATTGTACCTTTGGTCCCTTGTCCATAAAGCGCTCCATATAAATATATATATATATATGTGTGTGTGTGTGTGTGTGTGTGTGTGTGTGTGTGCTTCGAACCTTTGTGTATAAGGCGCAATATACATAGGGCACTGCATATATATATAGACTTTATCCTTCAGCTTTAGTGTATCCACCAACTTCAGTTGTGATTCTCGGAATAATATGTAGGGGGGTCCCACTCTACACACCCAAGATCTTTTGTCAACATTATATTAAGTCTTGGACTTAGACATAAGCCCAGCACTAATATCTATGTATATATATAACTTCTCGGGCTCCTTAGTTCGTTTAATGTTTTCGTTCCCAGCATAGACTTAGCCATGTACTTCATTAGAAAACCTGAGTCTTAATGCTATAAATGGTTCCGGTTATTTTAATTACATACACCAAGCTTATAGTATTCACTCAAAGTTTATATATATTAATGCAGCACATATATCATCTTATGGATCACGGGTCCCACGCTCTACTAATCACCCTCGTCAGTTCTCCATATAACAATAAAGTCCGAGCTTATATAGGACATTCACAATACCTTTGCATACATTGACTCAGTGTTCACTAGTCAACCTTGTACATTCAATCTTACAACTCGACCCTGGTTCAATCCAAACTCAATGCTTGGCATGTACATATATTAACCCATATATCACACAATTCATATTGTGCCAACTTCGCATATTCAACCATTATATGTCCCTTAAAATATATCAATATATATATATATTACGACCTTCTTCAATTTTGGAAGCGTTATAACAAAACTCGACCACATCGGACATACCTCAGTTAAATTTGCAACCGTAGTTTGAACAGTCCCGATCAATATAAATTAGAACTGGGCCCCGCACTAACGACCCTTCCACATCCAACGGCAGACAGGACGTCGCACTGCTTCAGATGATCTGACGTCCTCAATAAAATCTCGCATGACTTAGATGCATGGGCTTTTAACTCGCGATGAGAGTGGTATCTCCAAACTGCTTAAGGCCACGTGTCAGCCTATGGAATTGATCGCGTTCGAATTGGAAATACAGTTTACCGTACAAATGCAGTGCGATATGGGTGGGGTTGGTTTCGCAAATCCGTTGTCACTGTTCATAGTACTTGTGGTTCCTCTCCTTTTCCCTTAGGATTCCATCGCACTTATATATATATGAAATCTTCCTTTCATGTGCAATTCCTCAACACAGTTTCTTGGTCCATATTGCAATTACCAACGACTCATTTCGATTCAGAATTCCTTAGCACAGGGTTTATTTCTTATTTCTACAACGCTTCAATATATGAAGCCTATTTCATTATTACGTTAATTCAACGTTGATCATTTCACTGTTTGATAACGGCTCTACCTCTGCCTCCACTGCTCGACTGTTTCTCTACCTTTGTGTTCTCTTCCTCTGCCTCTGTTGCTCGACCTCTGCCTCCATTGCTCGACCGTTTCATCTCTTCCTCTATATTTTCTGTCTCCGCCTCTCTTTTTACTGCCCTGTCTCTGTTCTTCTTATGCTCCGTGTAAATGTTACCTGATGTCTTCTCCTTTGCTTCTATTTTTGTCCTTTGTTGTCTCTGCCTCCTTTGCCATCAATGACAACATTTCCAACAGTCTCCCCCTTTGGCATTGATGGCAATACATTTTCTCTGTTTTCCTTTTAGGACCCTTTCTCCTGTTGCTTGCTCTTCATCCCCCTTTGACATCAATGGCAAGGAGTTGCTCATTTTTCAATGTGCTTTCAACTCTCGCCTATGACCTGTCTTATGCTTTTGTTGCTAGCTTATCTCCGCCTGGAATGATATTTTCATTTTTGTTCTCCCCCTGGACTGAAGCTTCCTTTTTCTTTCAGAGATTACTATCTAAGGACACTACCCCTATTTTATTTCTCAAATATTCAAATGGCTCTCTAGCAAGAGGTTTTGTGAATATATCTGTTGTTTTTTCTTTTGTGGGCACATATTCCAACCTTACTACCTTCTGTGCTACTTGTTCTCTTAGAAAATGGTACTTGATTGGGATGTGTTTAGTTTTTGAATGAAGTACAGGATTTTTTGAAATACTTATAGCACTTGTATTATCACATTTGATAGAGATGGGTTCATCAATGCATACCTTCATATCTTGGAGGGTTTGCTTCATCCACATGACTTGAGTACAGCATGTTGCTGCTGCTATGTATTCTGCTTCTGTAGTAGATAGAGAAATAGATGTTTGTTTCTTGCTTAGCCATGCCACCAGACTTTCTCCTAGATAGAATGCACCTCCACTTGTGCTTTTCCTGTCATCCGCACAGCTGGCCCAATCTGCATCTGTGTATGTTGTCAAAGTGAAGCTTTTTACTTTTGCATACCAAATTCCATACTGTGCAGTTCCTTGTAGATATCTGAATATTCTTTTGACTGCTAGGAGGTGATTTTGTTTAGGTGTTGCTTGATATCTAGCCACAAGTCCTACTGCTAGCATGATGTATGGTCTTGATGTTGTCAGGTACAACAGACTTCCTATCATGGATCTGTAGAGTCTTTGATCTATATCAGTAGATCCATCATCAACACATAGCTTGCATCCCGTGATCATGGGAGTTGACACAGGTTTGCAGTCTTCCATTTTGAACTTTTTCAACATTTCTTTTAATTATTTTTCCTGTGAGATGAATATACCTGTGTTCTTTTGCTGAATTTGAAGTCCTAAATAGAAACTGAGCTCTCCAATAATAGACATCTCAAACTCTGATTGCATCTCCTCAGCAAACCCTTTTGCTAGTTCATCTCTGTTTCTTCCAAACATAATATCATCAACATATACTACAACAATCAGGAGTTCATTTTCATGGGCTTTTATGTATAGATTGTTGTCTACTCCACCTCTCTTAAAGCCTTGTTTTTGAAAATACTTATCCAGTCTTGAGTACCAAGCACGAGGAGCCTGTTTCAGTCCATACATAGCCTTCTTTAGTCTGCACACATAGTCTTCTTTGTCTGTTAAAGAGAAACCTTCTGGTTGTTCCATGTAGACTTCTTCTTCTAGATCTCCATTCATAAATGCAGATTTTACATCCATTTGATATACCTTGAAGTCTTGGTAGCATGCAAAGGCCAAAAACATTCTGATAGCTTCCATTCTAGCTACAGGGTCAAATGTTTCATCGTAATCAACTCCTTCAATTTGTGAATATCCTTTGTAGACAAGTCTGGCTTTATTCCTGATTACCTATCCTTTCTCATTCATTTTATTTTTGAATACCCATTTTGAGCCTATGAAATTTTTCTCAGTGGGTCTAGGAACTAGTTCCCAGGTATTTTTCTTCTCAATTTGGTCCAATTATTCATTCATAGCATTCACCCAAGACTTTTCCTTGCTGGCTTCTTCAAATTTCTTTGGCTCTATTTGTGACAGCATGGCTATGTATACCTCTTCTGTCTGTTCAGTTAGTTGCCTTCTTATCTGGACCCCTACTCTCTTGTCTCCAATGATCTGATCTTCAGGATGGTTCTTCTGAGTATATCTTGAGGGGGATTTCGAGCTCAGTTCAGCATATTCTGTTGTCTTGCTGGTTTCATCATCATCTTGGTTTTTTCCTTCATGGATGTTTGAAGGACTGTTGCAGTCTGTACCTCTTGTATTGTTTGGAAGTTCTTCATCAAATCTCACGTCAATGCTTTCTACAATTTTTCGAAGTGTCTTGTTGTAGCACCTGTACCCTTTACTTTTGGATGCATATCCTAGAAATATCCCTTCATCTGCTCTTGCATCAAATTTCCCAAGATTTTCATCATTATTATTTATGTAACACTTGCTTACAAATATTCTAAAGTGCTTGATTGAAGCTGGTTTACCATGCCATAGTTCATCGGGAGTCTTGTCACTTCTTGGCCTTAAATGAGCTTTGTTAAGGATATGCACGACTGTGTGTACCGCTTCTGCCCAGAAGGTTTGAGGAATATTACTCTCTTGCATCATGGCTCTAGCTATTTGTTGTACAGACCTGTTTTGTCTCTCTGTTACTCCATTCTGCTGAGGTGTCCCTGCAATAGTAAATTGTTGTTTTATCCCATGTTCATTGCATAGGTATGCAAAGTCATAATCTGTGAATTCACCTCCTCTGTCTGATCTGATGCATTTTAGCTTGCTTCCTATCTGATTTTCTACTAAAGCTTTGAATATTTTTAATTTTTCCAGAGCTTCCGATTTATTCTTGAGAAATGCAACCCATGTCATTGTCTGCTCAACTTAGTGGTCCTAAATTGATGTCATAAATTGTCAACCAGGGCTAGTAAACTGTTGAAGTGAAGTGCACTATATGTGCCTAGGTATTTGCTTCCTACTTCGATGTGTTTAGTGTTTTTCTAGTGTTTTTGGTTTTGTGTTTTTATGCTAAGAGGAAAATACTAAGTTGTTGGCAAAGGGAAGTTATTGGTCACACTAAAACAGAGCAAAATCTATTCTAAACTATGTATAGCACCTAAGAACAGAAAATGATAATTCACAGATTGCAAAACTTGACAAGAAAAATAACTCATAACATGAACTCAGTCCAATTCATTTCATTAGAAGTATGTTGGAAAAACTTGAGAAAAGGATAAGTTTAATGCAATGAGGTTCTTCTAAGTAAACAACAACTTACAATATCACATAGAAAATCTCATCCATGGTTAGAAATTTGTTGGAACACATTTGGAAAAGATTATCTGCAACATAGTAAGGAACCCTACTCCAAATTAACTTATGACACTAAAATTAATCCATTCTGCAACTCAAAATGCCTCATTCAAGGGTTAGAAATCTTTTGGAATAGTTTGGAAAAAAGAAAGTTTGTAAAATTATGAGAAATTGCAGAACAGTCAAGACTTAAAAATGACATTACCAATTCTTGTTCCTATGATAATGATGTATTGGCAGAGATTAAGAACAAGAGAAGTTTGTAAATAATGAAGGCCTTTAAGTCTAATTTAACAGAACTAGAATACAACTAGCTAATAAAACTTAAAATACATTAAACAAAACCGAACTAATATGCAATTAACCTCCGAAATACTACAGCTGAACTAAAATAAAATTAATCTCTGAAATAATACAGTTCTATCTCATTCAGTGTTAGTGATATTTTGGAACAATTCATAAGAACAAGACTGGCTGTAACATTCGATGTAAGTGAGCATAAAACATAAAGTTCAGAAAACTGCCTAAATTAGGAACGAAACAGAGCTAAAGTTACTTATCTAAAAAATATGCACAGAGCCTCTCAGGCAGTAGGGGCCCTCTACCACCAAATTAGCACACGAATCTCTTCAATATTGCTTCAGATCATGTATTAAAGTTTTTCTTCTTTCATTAAAGGAAAACTCTTCAAAAACAGAGTATTACGGTCTCGGACAACTTAACAATAAAACATCAACTAACTAACTGTCTCTCGGTTTCCCAAGTTATTCTTATAAGAGAAATACATAACTGCCCTGGTAAAGAAATATGGATAAGTGTATTTTTCAATTAAAATAAAATTAGAACTCTTTTGGAGGCCTCGTACTTTGCTGAAGACATTTGTAGAGTCCTTGTCCTGGTAGGAATCTACTTCTTAGTTTGGGTTTCCTCCACGTGCATAACCACTTGCAGATTTTTGCTTAGACTTCGTAGAGGGCAAGGAATGATGTAGGTGAGTTCTGGAATTAAACCATATGCATTTTTACTTTAAGTGACACCTGTAACATGTGTGAACATGAAGATAGCTGCGGAATAGGCGACTAGCTACAGAATGGCTGCATTCTGTAGCTAATTCTAGTCAAAAATTACTACAACAACAAAACCACGAAAGTATAGTAAGTCAGTCATTGTATGCATTCTTAAAGTGACTTTAATCAATCCTAATGATCTTTTAAGCCTATAACTGATAAAGGACAAAGGAAATGAAGTGAAATTTTGTGAAAGAAAAGGACATCTTTGGGGCTCAACATACCCCCACTGCAAAACTTTTGCATGTCCTCATGCAATCAATCCATGTATTCTGAAACTTCTGCTAGGACATCTAACCTCATTTTTCTTCTTTGCTTGGTGTTCAATGGCATCCTAGGTTTCCTTATGACCAACTTGAATCTCAAATTTATAAGTTCCCTGCTCAACTTTTTGTTTTTCTTCTTCAACTTTTCACTAGCCTTGTACAATTTTTCCATTTGTAGAGAGAGAGTTGTGTTCATGTTACTCTTCAATTTGACTTGTTCCCTTAAAATTTCATTTTCATTCTTTATATGCCTATTGAGTACTTCTAATTCATATTTGTCTCTTCTTAGTACTTCAATTGCAGATCCTGGTGGACTAGGAGTTCTTCCTCTGCTTTCTAAGGCTCTCTTTTCTAATGACTCAACATAATTATAGATTTTTTGTTGTGATGGGTCTATCTCCGGAGTTCCTTCATCAAGATCCTCTTCGTACTGGTACTCAGGAGATCTATCAGTTGGTGTCTCTTCATCTTCAATGTCTATGATGCATGTTTGCTTAACTCTTGTCTTCTTCAATATGCCTCTAAGCCTATGGCTTCATCTTAGTTTAGATGGTCCCTCACCTCTCTCCTTAGCATACTTTCTTATTATCTTTTCCTTTTTAAGCTGTTTCTTAATTTCAGCCAATTTCTCAGAGATAATCTCCTCATTTTTCTCTTGTATGGACTTACTAGTTTTAAGTTCAACAGATTTGGAAATTTTCCCTCTCCTGCTTCTTCTTGCAATTTTGCCTTCAGATGGAGATTCCTTGGGTTCTTCAAAGTGATTCCTCAAGAGGAACTCATCCCAATTGTCTCCCACCTTTCTCAAATGATGCTCAATTAGGATTTTAACTAGGCCATGGTGATACAAGGTGGTTTCCAAGAATTGAACCCTCTTTTGGACATTAGAAGCCATTCTCTTTAGGCTATGAAGTAAGAAAAAGGGTAAACTGATTTCTTCATCTAGGAAATGCATCATAAGCCGAATGTGATAAACATATAGGGTACCAAACCTTCCCTCACAAGTTATAAACTTTTGCAAAATGAGCAACATATTTTGCCATTTATTCTTCAGTGCTGAGCTAGGAATGCCCTTCTTGAAAACTGAAATATCCATACCTGGTGTTTTGAGCATCTGCCTCCATGCCTCATTATGAAATTCCTTGTTTTTGAACCATTGTTCACCTTGCCCTGGTAATTCTGCTACTTATGCAATGAAGGATTCTGTAATAGTGAACTTGACATCTCCTATTTCAACTTCTGACCCGTTGAAGGACTGTGCAAATGTCTTGGTTACCTCCTTATGAAAACCATTGAACTTTTCCAAAAATTGTAACCACCCAACCTGCTGTAGCATCTCTCTAATCTGTGGGTAACCCTCTAAGTATTTGGTTCCAACTGGTTCGGACCTTAAAATGAGACCCATGGCTTCTTTTCTCAACCTTCAATTTACTGCTCCGTTACTGCTCTTCTATTCACGGTAAAAATGGTTGTGGAGAGTTGTTTTCACCCCAAAGATGACTTCTCTGTTTATGCAGCAGGAATTGGCTATGGAAAGATGACATGAAGTGGTTATGGGATGAGTGGAATATGGTGAGGGTGATTCACACGAATTAATGAGTTTGAGAGCTGTCATGGAGGAAAAGACCGCGGAAAAATCTCGTGTGAATTTCAAAATCATCACTGAATATTTCGGATTAGTGACGTGACCTAATAGGTCACTTCAGTACTAACCGTTAATTTTTAATAAATGATTATTTGGTATGGCGGAATGGAAGGGATTTTGTCCAAGGATTTGATGATAAGCTTGATCAATATGAATAATTAAAATAACTTTATGAAACATACATATAACTTAACCATAATATAACTTTCATAATCCGTTATCATAATAATTTCACAACTTTACCTTAGCCTTTCCTTTGTTTTTTTGTGGTTTTAATATGCTTTGTCTTCCTTTGAAAATCATTGATCCTTCAGTCTTCATAATCCCTTTGATTTTTCTTGTTGACATAGGTGTGCAGGATCAATTTTCTGTTGAACAAGTGGTTGCTAGATAGTTGCCTGCAGGATATCTGGCTGCAGAATGTATGGCTGGCTACAAAATGTCTAGCTACAGAATATACCTGTAGAAGCTTTGAAATATGGAATGAAATGATTTGAAACATGGACGGAATGTAGTATGAAATGAAATAAAATGGATCATGAAATATGGTGGAATGAAGCATGAGTGAAGTGAAATATAATGGAATAAAATGGATCATAAATGTAAAGTGGAATGAAATATGAAAAGTGGCCTGCAACTTATGATTTGTAATGCTCAATTGCAGAAAGAGATCAAATTTAAAAATCTGAGATGAAAATGAGGTGGACCATGGAATGGAGTGAATGAAGTATGGATGAATGGAGTGAATGAAATATGAATGGATGGAGTGCATGAGACATGAATGAATGGAGTGAATGAAATATCAATGAAGTGAGACATGATGGAGTGAAATGGATCATAAGTGGAATATGATATATAAAATGAGTCTGCACTTATGATTTTGTGATAGTTGCTTTGCAGGAAAAGAACAAATTTGAAAAGCTAAAGTGTCAGAAGAATTTTGATTTTCACTTTATCTTTTCTGTATAAACATGCTAATCAGTGATTAGTTTTCATGTTTATACTTTATTTTTATTTTATTTATTTTATTTATTTTTTTCATGCATTTGAATTCAGAAAATTCAATTAAGTTGATGAAGAAGAAGAATTCTTCTTCATTAACTTCACATCACTTTTTTCCTGAAATCTCTTGACAAATTCTTCTCTTGAAAGTGGCTTATGATACAGCTTCAATCTATGACCATTTACAAGAAAAGTGACCTTCTCTTCATCTATTGTCCTGATTTTTATTGCTCCATTGTCAAAAAATTTCATAATTTCATATGGTCCAAGCCAATGTGTTTGGAATTTACCTTGAAAATCTTTGAACTTTGAATCAAACAAGAGGGCCCAGTCACCTTCTTTGAATTTATTTTCCTTGATGTACTTATCATGCCATCTAGTCCTTTGTTGTTGGACTATACTTGTTTTCTGGACTGCATCTTGTCTGATCTCATCCAATTCATTAATCTGCTCCAATCTATGCTTTTGTGCCTCTGTTAGATCAAGTCCTAGCTGAACTGCCATTTTAAAAGTTTGAATCTAAAACTCTATGGGAAACAAAACTTGTTTTCCATAAACAAGTTCATAAGGAGTATGGTCTGTTGTGCTTCTCCATGTAGTTCTATAGGCCCACAAAGCTTCAGGAAGCCTATCTACCCAATCTCTTCTATGTAAATGGACAGTCTTGGTTAGGATCCCTTCAATGACTTTATTGGTAGATTCCACTTGACCATTTGCTTGTGGATGATAGGGAGTAGATTTTCTGTGTCTAATTTTGTACCTCTCCATCATTTGTTCCACTAGCTTTGATGTAAATTGAGCTCCTTGATCTGTAACAATTTCCCCTGGGACACCAAAACGAGTAAAAATATCCTCAAAAAGAAAATTAACTACAGATGCTTCAGTAGCAGAAAGTAATGGCTTGGCTTCTACCCATTTGGTAACATAATCAGTGCAAACTAATATATATTTCTTTTGCCTTGATGGAGGACTAATAGGTCCTACAAAATCTAAAGCCCATTTTTCAAAAGGTTCAATATGTACCTGAGGCTGCAATAGCATCTCACCTGAAGGAGAAGGTTTCCCTACCCTTTGGCAACTGTCACACCTTTTGAAATACTCTTTAACATCTTTAAAAAGGGATGGCCAATAGTATCCTAAATGAAGGACCTTATAAGTTGTCCTTTTAACAGCAAAGTGTCCTCCAAAGGGTTCATCATGACATGCATTGAGGATCTCAGGCATCTCATCTTCCCAAACACATCTCCTAATGACAAAATCTGGACCTGTTTTGTATAACTCATTAGCAACCCATGAATATTTTGCACTGTCATAAATGATCTTTCTTTTGTCTCTTGCATTCATTATTGAAGGAAATTTCCCTGAAACTAAATAATTAGCAATGTCAACAAATCAAGGAGTTTGAGTAGAAATTGCAAAAATATATTCATCAGGAAATTGATCTTCAACTGGAGTATTGTCTTTGATGTTTTGGAGTCTAGATAGGAAATCAGCTACTGTGTTTTGTTTCCTATGCCTATCTAGAATGGTAATGTTGAATTCCTATAAAAGCAATAACCATATTATGACTCTACCATTAGTAATTGATTTGTTCATTAGATATTTAATTGCAAAGTGATCTGTGTGAACAAAAGTTTCATAGCCTGTTATATAGTGTCTGAATTTATTTATGGCATGAACAACAGCTAAGAACTATTTTTCAGTTATAGTATAATTTAACTCTGAAGGAGTCAAATTTTTACTTGTATAGTAGATGGCATAAGGAATCGGGTCTTTTTGTCCCAATACTGCTCTTAAAGCTGTATCTGAGGCATCTGTTGAAATATGAAAAGGTAACTTCCAGTTAGGTCCCATTAAAATAGGTGCTTCAGAGATTTTTGTTTTCAGGGTCTCAAAGGCTAACTGGCAATCAGGATTCCACTTGAATTCACAGTCCTTGGTAAGTAATTTGAAAAGTGGAGATGCTATCTTGGTGAAGTTTTCTATAAACCTTCGATAATATCCTGTAAATCATAGAAAACTCCTAACATATTTTTGACAACTTGGAATAGATAAGTTAGAGATGACTTCAAATTTTGACTCATCAACTCTAATCCCATCCCCTGAATGTGATGCCCCAAAACAATTCCTTCAGTAAACATCATAAAACACTGCTCTTGACTTAGTGAAATATTTGCTTCTTTACATATCTTTAAAAAAATTCCCAAGTTTGCTAAGGCTTCTTCAAATGTGTTTCCATAGACTGTGAAATCATCCATATATACCTCTACACAATCATGTATTAGATCTGAAAATATTCCTAGTACTTCCCTTTGAAATGTTGCAGGTGCATTACATAGTCCAAATGGCAATACTTGGTAAGCATAGGTACCCCAAGGACAGGTAAATGTGGTTTTGTCTTGATCTTCAAGTGCTACTTGAATTTGGTTATAACCACTAAACCCATCTAGAAATGAAAAGTACTTTTTGCCAGCTAATGTATCTAACACCTGATCTATGAAAGGTAAGGGAAAATGATATTTAAGAGTAGCTTTGTTTAATTCCCAGTAGTCAATACATACCCTCCATTTACCATTTTTCTTTGGCACAATTACCAAAGGAGAAACCCACTGACTATCTGAAATGGGATAGATAAAGTTGACATTTAACAATTTATGCAATTCTTCTTTAACAATCTCCCTAAGATTTGGATTCATCCGTCTCTGAGGTTGTCTGATTGGTTTACAATTTTCCTATATGTAGATGTGATTAGTGCAAGTATTAGGGCTTATCCCTTTCATATCAGTGTACTCCCATGCATATGCAGAATAATGTCTCTGTAATATCTTGACTAGCTCTTCTTGTTGAGATTTCTCTAGGTTCTTGTTTATGTTTAAAGTTTTTCCTAGAAATATCTCAATTGTAGAGCTGCCAAATTTATCCATGGAGTAAAGAGACATCTGTCTTGATGTTAAAAACTCAATGTTGAATTCTTCTTGAAATTGTTCATGTTTGTATTCCGAAGAGGATTCAAAATTTTCTAAGGTATTCAGGATCTGGCTGTCTTCACTAATTTCTGAAATTGTGAAGAGAGGTTATATGTCTTCTTCATCCTCAATCCATTGAGTATCATCTAATTCTTTAATTGTCATTGCTGGAGGATACAAGGTAAATTTCTTGGTTGAACTACCATCAGAGATGTACATATCACCAGATCTACAACTAATGAAAGCATCAGCTGTAGCTAACCAAGGTCTTCCTAATATAATAGGATGCCCTCCTAGATTATTCTTAGGAGTTAGGATCATAAAATCCACAGGATACTCCCAAGAATCTAGGGACACTGGAATGTCTTTTATTACCCCATCAGGTTTGATCACAGATCTGTCTACTAATTGTAATAATGTGGGTGTAAAAAGAAGATTAGGAAGTTTCAGTTTATCCATGATTTGTCTACTCATGATATTGATTGCTACTCCTAAATTAATAAGTGTGTTCTGGATCTCAGTTCCATTGATGTGTATTTTAACAACTGGATTTCCTGGGTCTAGATACTTTGGAATGGCAATCTTACCCATCATGATATCTGCTATTTTTCCTGCCAGTTGAATTTTCTTTGTCTCTTTGATTCTTTTTCCTATTTTTTTCATGCTCAACTCCTTTATTGTTTTTTCTAAAATTGTAATTTCCTTAATAGCTTGTAATAATGAGATCTTAATACAAACATTTCTCAGCTCATCTAGGAAATCATAATTAGGCACCATAATTTGTTTTTCTACACCCCTATCAATTTGTAATCTTTCTAGAAATGGAGGTGTAGATATGGATGTTGATGGCTGCTCTAATATAGGAGTTGAAATTATTGGCTCTTTTTGTTTTAATTTTTCAATATTCGGGTCTTGAAAAGATATGTCTTCTTCAAGACTTTTATTTACCCGTAGATAATCTTCCTCAGAGTTGTTTTGTTTTTGTATGATTACAGAAGGTTTCTTCTTTTCAAGTATTCTTCCAGACCTAAGTTGAACATCATTAAGGTCTAAAGGAGTGATCAAATAGGTTGGAAACTGTTGGCCTTCTATCATGTATGTGTTCTAAGGATTTTTATTGTTGGGGTTTGGTATGGGTTGGGCAGGAAACTAATTTTTTTTCTGAGGAAATGGTAATGGAAGTGGTGAATTTTGATGTTGTGGATTTTGAGGATTCTGTTGAAGATTTTGTTGAGGAGAGAAATGTGGATATGGTAGATAGGATGGTGGATATTGATAGTACTGAGAGTATATTCCATAGGGATTTTGTGCTCCTTGTACCCAAGTTTGAGATTGATTTTGGAATTGGGGCCAAGGTTGCTGCCAAGAATTCCAATTTGGTGGGGGTTGATTATACAGCTGATCATGGAATCCTAGTGTTTGAGGTCCTTGCCAAGGCCTCCTAGAGACAAAATTGAGAGATTCTGTGGAATTTGTAGGGGTTTTTTCTTGAAAGACAGCTTTAAGACCAAGAAGTGAAGGACAACTCTTAGTCTCATGTTTTTCTGAACAAATTACACAAGTCTCTACTAATTTTTCATCCAAAGGGCACTCTCTCAGGGCATGCTTCTTTCTACATTTGGGACAAAATATTGCTAAGGCATCAGATTCATCTTTTTGCTTGTTTTGTAATTTAAGGGTGTCTATTTGTTCACTAAGACTCCCTAAAATATCAGATTTGAATTCATCAAGCATATGTCCTATTTTTGCCCTACTCACCGTCCCAGAAGCAGACTTACTTGCCCTTTCAAGAGCAGGGTCTCTTGGTCCTTTTATAGTTTTAGATTTCCCTCTTGAAAGGTTGATACATAATTCAGTTATTTCAGGTAATGTGAGCTGAGATATATCTCCTTTTCCCATCATATTAAGTATATCTAGCCATTCATCCCTAATTGTCTTCAACAAGAAAGCTTTCAAGGTATCTTGGTCTAGGTTTTCCATTTTTGCTCTTTTGATGTTGTAGTTAAACCTCTCCAACAAATCTTCTAGGTTTTCTGTTGTGTAGATTAATCCGTCTTGCGGACAAGACCGATCTCTCTAGTACTAAAAGTAACTAGCAACAAACAACCAATTATACTAATCTCTCTCTAAGCATACAATATTCATAAAACACTATATAGGTGTAAGGCCTACCTTATGTCCAGCGCTTGCTTGATCTCGTTGAAGTCCTTCCCGTGCACTTGAAAGAACGTTCCTCGTGAATCTGTAGTCACAAACAAGAAAAAATATTACACAGCACCTGTATAGACATTATTATAAACCATACTCATCATAATGATCAAGGAATTTATGAAATAAACCATGAATAGAAAGTTTAATGAGATAAATGAGCATATTTGTATTAACTTCAAATAAAGAAAACCTTTACAACCTGTGACTTGATGTCGTGCAGGTCCTCCCGAGGTCCGAAGCAGGAATCTCTTCTAATTTGACAAGTATTGCACTCTTTGAACCAAGACAAATAGAGATGAGTGATTTAACCTCACAGAAAGTCTTAGTTAACTGAGTCTGAATCTCAACAACATTTAACTTCAAATATCTTAAGCTTGAACTCCCTTTGAGGCTACCCAAGGCCTCTTTTTATAGTGTAAAAGAGGAGGTTTTCTGTTCCAAATATGAAGGGATAGAATCCTCCTTCAAAGGGATTAGCTCCTTACATCAAGGGGTTAGCTCCATCAAGTGAGGGATGCATGAACCTACTCAAAGCGTATCCATTCCCGAAAATTCCCATCTAGAATCTTCTAGAATTCATCTGAAATCCACTTTTTATCTTTACTTTCTCGCCTTTTTGAGTTTTACAGAGGTCCGCACCCATAACAAAAATAAAGTGTGGTATGGTTCCGCAGGAGGGCTGAAATTTAGGTGCGGGACCGCAGGAAATGAATAGAGAAAGTGTGATACCAATGTTTAGGGGATTTTTAGGAACTTTTCTCTGATTTTGAAAGCTTGACATGAGGAGCTGATATGTTAGACTTGCAAAAGGAGGAAGTATGAGTAATAATGAGCTCATACTCATGGTAAAATGTCAGGATGACAGATTTTAGTGTAACAAATTGCCCCCTAAAGTGCAAAGTCTGGAATAGATGAAGCTGAAGTCTGTCATATATGAAGGTACGAGTGCTTTATCATTCAAAAGATCATCATGGACACAGTCGGAACACCTTAAGCTTATTCCAATGCAAAATTGTAACACTGTGTCATCTTGAAATTTGACGTTATGCCTAAGTTAAAACAACTAAAACTAACAATCGTTACGTCCAGAACCATTTTGAATACATCTGTAAATACGAATATATGTAAGGCTCAGTATGGTAACGACCATACGTTTTATAAATGATCTCTTTGGCATATAGATGACAACAAGAATTCCTGCGCGACACCGGATAAGGTGAAACTGAATCCGGGGTGGGATTTCACATCTCTGGGAACGTCTCGAGGGAAGAATATTGAATAAATGTGTTGAAGTCAAACATGGTAGAAACCACTTGATTACTAGTCAATGATGTAAACTGTTAACAAGTGTGAGAGAAACCACCAGTAATGTTAATGGCTCTCAAAGTACTCAGTACAATCCATGAAATGTGAATGAATGAACTGAAGTCGAACATGTCACAAAATCATTCGATCGAAGGTCAATGAAAACTGGCTACACAATAAATCGACGAAAACACCTGCAATGAGCAAGTTTCAAAATGTGACTTGATTTAGAATCAACACCTGAGTAGTATTGTACACAGTGTCGATGAAAGTGATGCAACCCAAAGTAGTATTTTGTATGGGAAAATCATAGATCAAGTCTTGAAAATATATTGGCAAGGACTGACTCAGGGATGGTCAAAAATGGATGATAGATATTTTGCATATGAATGGTTTATTTGAACTGTTCTCTTGAACACATAACGACACTGCAGATGGCTTGGTAACAATTGACCCAAAGCTAATACCTAGAAACCGGCTGAAGACTTTCAATATGGTTTGATTAACTGTTAGGCAAAGGATTTCCCAACCCAGGTGAATGAAAGTGTCGTGTTCAAGAGTGGTTGACTGAATTTTCGAAAAATTTAAAATACAACAAACACGCCCATTTTTCTCTCTTTTTCCCCCACCATTTCTGGCAAGTACCTCTTTATTTTTGACAAGCTTGAGGAGGATAAAATTTGCTTGTTTATAAGCTCATCCTTCGGATGAGTCCAACTTAGTTTAAGCTTCGAAACCTAAGAAGGAGTGGTTCGTTCAAATACAAAAATTAAACGGGTCCTTCTTTATTAAGTTTTAAGCGAATGGAAATTATCTGGAAAGCACAAATGTTTTTAGTTTCGAGAACAGGAAGAAAAAACAAAAGCTGGTAAGACATTTTCTTTTAATCTCTCTCGTCTCATAAAACTGAAAAAAATAAAATAATCTTTGAAGAGAACTACTATTGACAATAATTAAAAGTCAACGTATACCTTTCATAGAAAATAGTCTAAAATACCCAAATTAGTAAAGGGAGATAAACTTATCACAGAAAGAATGATCATTCATTAACTTTAACAATTTGAAATGATAAATGCAAACATCTATTTTTTGTAGAGAGAGTCTCAAAAGGGCTTAAAGAGGACTCCAAGGTTTCGCTTTTTCGTAAAATTTTTGAAAGAGTCCGAAAAAGTGATAAAAAGCATTTATCTTTGTTGAAAAACGATCAGTTCACCTGAAAAATCCAGTTTCTGCACAAAAACTTGAAACATTACACATACCTGTTTAAGATAAGTAAAAATGCTTTCAAAAAATACCCTTTTTAAAGTGAAAAATAAATAAATTAAAAATTCATGCATTCGAAAAAACTTATAAAAAGGACTTTTTCAATTTCATTTTTACCGTTCAGTTCCAGAGTGAAAAGTAAAAAGCTTTTGGGTAAGAAAGTTCCTGTGAAGATTCTGGAAAATTCATCCGTTGGAATCAAGAACCGTCAGTCCCAGGTAATCAACAACCTCTCAATCTTATTTTTCATCCGTTTCAAATTTGTTTTTAGGCTTTAGTTTGAATTTTTGGGGCAAAAAATGGTTTAAAATTTCGCCCGCAGGGTCCGCAGGTGGGACACACACTACCTGCGGACCCCGACTTTTTCCTATAAGGAAAAAGTCGTGGGTTCTGCACCCGGCACACACTACGCATGCGAACCTACGCTCTGTTTACAAAGAGTGGGTGCGATACCCACACGGTTGGATTTAAAACATTGATTTCTCATTTGTTTGCCAAAATTTTTCAAATAAGATTATTCTAACTTTCCTTTTTCTGTATTGTAGGATTAACAAGATGCTGATCTGGCGAGAACGTGAGCACGAGGAAGTGGATGAAGCCGTAATACTTCATTTTCCCACACAAAAGGAATTAAAAGTATGTGGCTTATACAAATTTTGGGCCATCTCAGGCATGAGGGTACAAGTAGAACTCTTGACATGGTTGGTGAACAGATGGAATGTGGAGGACCAGTGCTTCTTCATTGGTGGCCACCGGCTCGAAATTGAGCTGGAGGATATATATTTCTTGACTGGTTTGTCCAAGAGGGGCGAACAATTTTCTTTGTTTGGGACTAGGCCAGGTGGCCAGACTGTCGCTAGTCTCCAATTAGAATTTTGCAATGATCAGGAAAATCCTCGGGACAAACGGATTGACATAAAACACAACATCCGTCCTGAATTGAAAGTTATTTCTTTTACTGTCACCAAACTGTGTGGGATTGTTGTGCTTCATGTAGCTACTGGTTCCCAAATGCGTGTTGCCGTGGACTATTTTCGCGGAACCATTTTTAACTGGTGTGAAGCTGTGTTGGCCAATGTAAAAGGCCAACTAACCAGAGAAAAAAATGGGAAACTGAAAAAATTCGGATATGGATCCATCGTTGTTTCTTTCGCTCTGGAGAGGATCCCCATGTTATCTCCACAGAGTATTGCTGTTGATGCTGGTCGACCTCAAGAACTGAGAATGGTTCGTTGGTCCGCGTTGATGGCTCATCATGCTATTGAGGGCACTGAGATTGTGCGATTCCCTCCTTCATATTTTCGTTGGCTAGATCGCCAAATTTTTGTGATAGAAGATTTTCCATATGCCGGGATAGATTTCTGCGGTGACAGAGAGATGGTTCTCCCAGCAGGGGAACAGTGGGATGAGTCAGGTATAATCATTTTTCAACGTTTGCTAAATTCTATTTTTTTTTTAAATTTTTTATCATCTTTGAAAACTAATAACCAAAAGTTTTTTGAAAACAGATGTGGGTCCACAAAGACCAGCTCATCTCCAACCTTACGAGAGAAGACAACTAGTTGCGCCCGCACCAGCCCCAATAGGCCAATTAGCAGAGATTTTGACTGATTTGGAGCATCATCTAGAGTGTTTGACTCTAGATATACCAGAGACCAGCATAGATGACATTCCTCTCAGGCTGCAGAGATATGTGATTGGAGTTCCAGGACCTTTTAGGAGGTTCCTATGCAGGGTAGCCCGGGCGGTGGTTTCGTATCGTGATCACCATCAGTGATGGGATGATCGTGTAGACTTATATTTTTGACTTTTGTATTATCATTTTTACCGATCATAAGGTGTTTCCAACCTATGATCGAAGATGATGTATATTTTTTGAAAACACTCCTATATTATGATATATCACTATTTTCACGGCTATCTGTGTACATATGTGAATGTTGTTTGTTTTACTGCTTTTGATTATTGCAAATGTCTATTTATCATACTAGAAGCAATTGAATCTGCTAATGTATTTAAATGTCTTGGAATATGCTGATATTCAATGTAATCAAACTCACGTTCCAAGAGACGAACTCTCAAAAACAACCGTAATAACACTGGATTTCTAATGGTATAAACCCTGTTAAGCTGTAATACAACAAGTTCAGAATCGAACCTTACAATCAAACTCCGAATTCCAAATTATATGGATTCAAACAATAACTCAATCACTGCACTATACTCGACAATGTTATTTGTTGTTTGACCAAGGCTTACCCCATGCATGGATACTAACTCGTCAGAGGGTGAATAGATAACCCAAGCTGCGGAAGAAATGTTCCGTGTACTACGACAAGCACTATCAGCAAAACCAATGTAGGTTTGAAGAGACGTCGACATCTGCAATATCAAGAGTAAAAATCAGATAAGCAGGAATAGTGATGAAAACACACTTCTAAACTAGGCACACTTTTCTAATCTAAAACACACCAACAGTAAAGAAATCTAAACTAACAAAAATCTCCACACCTCATTTAAGCATAATATCGCTTTAGATAGAGCCCATTTATGGGTTTATCCAAATGGACACCGTCAAAATCTATCAACTCATAGGCCCCTTTTGCTAACTTTCGTTTAACAATATAAGGACCATGCCACATAGGCACGAATTTCCCAGCTCCTAGCTTGTCGTTAGCTTGATCATAAAGTAAAACTAGGTCTCCTTCTGAAAAAATTTGAGGGGTCACACTTCTATCATACTAAGCTTTTATCCTTTTAACATGAGCCTCGTTTTCTATTGCAGCATTTCGTCGATTCTCATCTAATTGGGCTAAGTACAAGAAACGTTTCTCCTCTTCAGACGTAGCTGGAAGTAATTCTACGGCTAATTTTAGTGACGGTATTTCGCATTCAATTGGCAACACAGCTTCCAAACCGTAAACCAGTTGAAAATGAGTGAAACCCGTTGATGTTTTGACTGAGGTTCGATATGCCCAAAGTGCTGAAAATAACATGGAATGCCAATTCGTCTTGTGAATACCAATGATTTGTTTAATCATGGTGACTAAAAATTTGTTAATTGCTTCAACCAGACCATTGGCTTGCGGATAATACGGAGTGGAACTATCGTGGCGCAAGCCAAGATGGTCTGTCAGTTCAGTCATCATGACATTCCGAAAATGACTTCCATGATCCATAATAATAGCTTGAGGAACACCGAACCTAGCAATTATGTGATTAAATACGAATGTTGCAGTAGTCTTGCCGTCAGCTGAAAATGTAGGCATCGCCTCGGCCCATTTTGTAAAATAATCTACTACTAAGATAATATATGCATGCCCCCCGGCCGAGTGAGGGTTACATGTAATAAAATTGATACCCCATTTCGCGAAAGGACCAACAGCAATTATAGAGTGAAGAGGAGCGGGTGGCGTGCGCATTTTTCGATCAAAAATTTGACAGTTGTGGCATTTCCGAACTGCATAAATGCAATCTTTGAACAGCGTTGGCCAGAAATAACCTGCACGCAATATCTTTTGGGTTGTGGCATACCCAGACATATGACCTCCACATGCTCCAGAATGGCAGTCATTTAACACCTTTTCGGCTTCTTCATGAGTTAGACAACGTCGGAAAACAGAATCCGCTCCACGTCGATAAAGTGTATCACCAATGATATTATACTATTGGGATTGGAAGCGTATTTTCCGTCGCTGAGTTCGTGAAATGTCAGGGCGAAAATATTGGGTTTGGAGATAAACAATAATATCTCCATACCATGGATCAAGTGTACTGATAAGAAACAAATATTCGTCCGCAATGGACTCTTCTGCCACTGTTTCAGTATCAGTAGAGGGGAAATCGCACATCAGTTCCGCAAATACAAAATATTTCTTTGCCTTGGATTTTTCAAATTCCAAGTCAAATTCCTGCAGGATAACTATCCATTTGGAATATTTTCCCCCCTAGCAATTGTTTGGTCAAAATATACATCATGGGGTTGCAATTAGAAATTATCGTGGTTTTACGTAACAAGATGTAATGTCTAAAACGTTGGACAGCTTGAACAGCTGCCAAGGCCAATTTCTCCACATGTGTGTATTTAATTTCAGTCGGATGCAGAGTTCGACTAAGATAATAAATCACATGTTCATTGTGAGATTCATCTTCCTGAACTAGTACCATCCCAATGGTGGAATGAGAAGCAGCGAGGTACAAAATGTAATCTTGGTTGTAGTTGGGAGGATGCAATAACGATGCATGGGTCAACACGTGTTTAAGTGCATCAAAAGATCGATCAGCGATCTCGTCCCAAAAGAATGGAATATTATGTTTCAAAAACCGGGTAAAACCCTTTGTAAGCTCGGCATAGTTAGGAATAAACCTACGTAAAAAGTTTGATTTCCCCTGCAAACTTTGGAGTTGGCGCAAAGTCGAAGGAGGAGGCAATTTAACAATGGTTCGACCTTCGATGGATCGACGTGAATACCTGCTTTCGAGACAACAAATCCCAGTAATCGACCCGATTCTACGCAGAAAACACATTTATGCGGATTCAGCCTTATCCGATAATGCCTACATCTCATAAAAATTGCTCGTAAATGAGTGGGATGGTCGGCCCTATGTAATGAATGAGCAGGTAGATCATCGAGATAAGGCTGGACAATGTGCTTAATGTCATGAAATGCATAAGACATAGCCCGTTGAAAAGTTGCTCCAGCGTTCTTTAGTCCAAAAGGTAGTTTACAATAGGCAAACGTTCCCCATGGACAAATAAAAGCTGTTTTGGGTTGATCTGCAGGGAGTATGTTTATTTGATTGTAGCCGGAAAAGCCATCCATGAAGGAAAACAATTCACTGCCAGCATAATCATCGATTATTTGATCGATATAGGGAGTTGGATAATTATCTTTTGGACATGCTCGATTAATATCCCTATAATCGATACATACTCTTATCGTTCCTTGTTTTTTAGTCACAGGAATAATATTCGATACCCAATCCGTTAAGGGAATTGGATAAATGAATCCTGCTCGAAGTAATTTTTCAACTTCTGTTTTTATAGCAGCAACTTTTCTAGGATGAATTTGACGTAATCGTTGACGAACAAGTTTAGCATCCGGGTAAGTCTTAATTTCATGAACGATGATCGATGGATCAATTCCTGGCATTTCTTCATAAGACCAAGCAAACACGTCACGGAATTCTTGAAATAGGGCTTTATAAGTCTGAATTTCTTCATCTGTACAACAAGCACCTATATGAATGTTTTCAATTATTCCTGGTTTTACTGAAATTTCAATTGGAACCGTTCTAGATATATTTTCCAAATTTAACTCAGAATCAGGATTTTGCAATGGATTCTGAGGTTCCTTGGCATATTCAGCAGTAAAAATTGAAGCGAAATCATCTTCAAAATGATCTAATTCAGGTAAAAATGAAGATCGGTGATGTAGATCTTCCCATGGTAAATCATCAGCAGAAAAAAACTCACGAATTTGCTCATCTGTATGAACAAATTCAGGAAATGTCGTTGTAACTGAACTAGATATAGAAAGTGATTCCTCTTGGATCCCATTCATTGGATCAATTTTGGTTGAAAAAGGGTCGGAAAAAGACTGTACAGCCTGGTACGCAATTTCAAATGGACTCAAAGGCATCACGCCATCAAATAAATCTATCTCGGATTCAGAAGGTATAATCCAAGGATCATCAAACATAATAGTGTCTGATGAAATCATGTGAATACTTGCAGTAGAAGGCGATAAGTTAGGAGGAGGAAAGGAAAAAGTTCTTAGTAAACCAGAATCTTTAATCAAACCTACTCCAACATCCTTATAAGGGATAGCCGTTTTACCAACATGCTGGATTGTTTCTGTAGAGGCTGGGTCGGACGAGAAATAAGTTAACTGATCTATTGTCACGATCTTTCCTTGATATGGGAATTTTATGAGTCGAAAGACCGAAGAGACAACAGCAGTCATAGCATAAGACCAACTACGACCCAGTAGAAGGTTGTAATCTAGAGGGGCATCAACCACTTCCACATCTAGATTAACGATTTTACCTTCGACCCCTATGGGTAAATCCTGCAAAATACCAAAAGGTTGAAAACCTCGACCATCGAAAGCCTTTAGAATTGTCGGAGATTGATTAAGTGTAGGAGAACCAAGTGATTTCCAACACTGAATTGACATAATACACATTGAAGCTCCCTCATCAATCACAGTCCGAAAAATAGGTATTTTTTTTACTAACACTGGAATCTGGAAAGCCATTTGGTGAGGAAGACGTGGTGTACTATTTTCTAAATCGAAGATTATAAGGTTAGGATCCTGAACATCGACAGCTCCTATAGTAGACAATAATAATTTACGCTGTGCTGGACACGATTGCAGCACTTCCAAAGCCGACATTGCTGAAGGAGAAACAGCTAAGTCTTCAACAATGTTGTAATTCTGAGCAGCTCTCGCATGTGGATTGAACGCTGATTTACGAAGAACACCTTTAGCAGGCGGTTTGATTATTAAGTCTGGATTTTGTTTCTCGATCTGTAGCGGACCGGAAACAGGAGGAGGTGTATTTGATGTATTTGCATTAGAAGATTCTGCTTCTTTTCCATCAACAGGATTCTTAGAACCGTAATCTTGCGATCGCGTCGCAATCCTTACATGAGACATCATCATAATAGGCTCTTCTAAAGTAGTCGAGGAAGAACCAATCATTTTACTATCTTGAATTGGAAAAGGATCCTTCAAGACAGCAGGTTGTTGCGATCCTTTAACGAATTTCATAACTTCGTCTCGATATGGACATTCTTTCGTGAAATGATCTTGTTCACAAATGAAACAAGGATAGCGAGGTTTACGTTTTTCTTCATTGGATTCATCTTTATCAGTTTTCTCTTTCGAATTCTTTTTGTTTTTATTCCTCCCCTTCTTTTTACCACCATATTTTGATTTTGTCGTAGATGTTTCAACAACATGAATGTTGGCGGAAACTTCGGGAGAAGATTCTCCTTTCGGGGAATTAGTTAAAGTTATAATTGGAGAAGAATTCTTTGAATATCTCTTCTTGCTTTTAGAATTAACTGTACCAATCATACCATCAGCGACATGAGACCCTGAAGGAGCTGCAGCTATTTGACCTTGTTTTGGAAGGTCTGGGATTTTTTCATGTAGAGTACCTGACTGTGTATAAACGAGGTCAAGGTACTGAGCCTGAGAAATTACTTGCTCTTCAGTAACAACACCAGCCTTAGCTACATCTTCAGTGATCTTGGGTAACAATGATTTAACAAACCATTCTGCCAAAATTTGATCCGGAATATAAACTTTCACCAAACATCTTCTACGTCGCCATTCATGAATATGATCAGAAATATACGTGGATGTAGATTGTTTTAGCGAAGTTCATAATTCTGTGTCGTTTTCATATCTGACAAGAAACTGAAAATGAGTCAAGAAAGTTGTTTCTAACTGACTGAAATTATGAAACGAGCCGTGTGGTAACTCAATGTACCATTTGGCCGCAAGACCTATAAGGGTTATTTGGAAAAGACGTAAGCGAATCGAATCATCAATGATTGAATTAGATGCACACCAAAGGTGATAAGTCATAACATGATTCGATGGATCCTCTCCTGACTTACCTTCGAATTTTGGTATATCACTGGGCAACTTATGAGGCATTGGCGGCCAGTTCTGATAATAAAAAATTGGATCATTTGTAAGGCGCGTCAAATCAGGTAAGTCCAAAGTTGCGATAAACGGTAATTGACGGTTAGGGTCGCGAAAACCTTGAGAAGCCAAAGCAGATCCAGGAGGCAGATACCCAGGATAACTAGGAATCGGATTTGCATTAGGTATTGTGTAACCTCCTGGAAAACCAGGATGAACCGGACCATACTGAGGTTGTTGATAAGTATAACCAGGGTACAGTTGATACTGATAGCTTGGATTCTGTACATAGGGACCGAATTGCGGCTGACCCTGGTACGGTTGATACGTAAATTGAGGTTGACTTGTAACAACTGTACTTGTACCGGTTTGTCCTATAGGTATCTGAACTGAAGTCTGAACTGAAGGTCCTGACTGAGGTACAGAGACTTGAGGGGTTTGCACGGATATAGGGGTGGCCGAACTCGAGGCTACAGATACTCCAGAAACAGGTGTGACAGGTTGAACAGACGTTGCAGTAGTTGCAGCAGTTTGAAGCGGAGTCTGAGGTGTACTAGGCCTAGTCTACTGAACTGAACTAGGTGCAGGAGTTTGAATAGCTGGCTGAACAGGTTGCTGGGTTGAACCAGAAACCAATGGCTGGCCAGGTTGATAAGGCAACTGCACATTAGGCTGTAAAGGCTGTTGATATTGGGACGGATCCCACACCATCATTCTGGGGTATTGTCCCTTAGAAGGTTGAACATAAGGACCATAACCTGGTTGAACGTAGGGTTGATAATTAAAAGGTAAATTTCCGGCTCCTTGAACAGATGGTTGACCAAAAGGCTGTTGGTAACCTTGAATTGGGTACTGCCCTTGAGGTTGATAACCCTGAGGCACGTACTGAGGTTGGGGTTGATAAGGACCCTGAGGAGCATATTGATTTTGGGGTTGACCTTGAGGAATGTACTGTCCTTGGGGTTGCCCCCCAAAATAATATGATTCCACAGTTTGTCCTGGGAAAAAGCTACCTTGACGTTGTGCCCCGGGTGGTAACTGACTACCTTGAGGTTGCCCCCCAGGTGGTAACTGACTACCCTGAGGTTTCCCCCCAGGCGGTAACTGAGTTCCCTGAGGTTGCCCTCCAGAAGGAAACTGACTGCCTTGAGTTTGAGGATTTGGAATATTACCAGACATCATAAAAATTTGTTTTGCATTCGACGTTTCAATTTTAAGTCCATCAAGACCAGATGATAACATGTTTTCGATGGGTTGAGGAGTTTCTCCCGAGAAAGTACCAGACAAAGACTGATATCCTGAAGGAACAGAAGGACCACCATGTAAAAATGATTCAGGCGTTTGAGAAAACATGGATGACTCTCCAGCCATAAAAGATGACGGATAATAACCTCTGGGTGTAGGATGAAATGGAATTCGAGGTGGATAAAAAGAAAGACCCGAATTCTCTAAAAATTCTGTTAAAGAGAGATACCAAGGATTATTTCGAATGGGGTTGTAGAAAATAGATTCACGCTCCCTAAGATTTAACGATTGAGGGGAGTCGGGAAGAGATATGTCTTCGTCTGGATTAGTAAGTTCTTCAATAGAAATAAGTCCAGAGGGAATATTGTCTGTAATGATATTTCTTACCCTAGGTGAACCTGGATCGCTAGAAGTTGGTGTGATAAATCCTGAGGATGTTTCCAAAACAGAAGATTCAGTTTCAGGTTCAAAGATTTCAGGTTCGTCAGATAATTCACTAGAAGGAGAAATACTTTCAGTAACTTCAGAAACTGAAATCGGTTCTTGAATGTATTCTATTGTAGGTATTTGATGATCAGGATGTATAACTATAGATGAACTTCCAATTTCTGTTGATCTAATTCTACTACTACTAGATGCTACCAGAGCACGAAGCCCTTCAAGTTGACTTGGTGAATATTCAGGGGGTTTCCCTTGTATTCTCCGGGATTGTCTCGGCAATTCCGCCACGATTAAAAATTATCTAATCACACACAAGCAAAGAAAAATTTCAATGAAAACACCTAAAGTCTCTAAGAAACAAACAATTGAATCATTCGCTTAAAAATCTAAGAGTTCAAACCACACACAAACAGGTAACTTTCCGTACTAAAAACACTAGTTGGTGATGAAATCCAACTTAGTAGAATTTTAACACGAAAAGGGCAGTTGGAACAGTTACCCCGACAACCTGCTTAATGAAACAGACCGGTGCAAGTTTCTCCACTATACCATCTCGAGTGAAGATAACCCTTCGGAGATTCCAAGTGAGTCTAGCCGACGTCTGTTCCAGGTATAGTGGGATCTTCCCTCCACCGTCACCTTAGGAAAGAATCCTAAAGATTATGGCCACTAAGGTTACCAACTGAAACAAATATACCTGGGGGAACAGTCTACGATCCGACACACACGCAAGGGCAGAGTAACAAAGCTCAATCCCCTTGAAGGCTCCTCGAAATAATCCAAGGTTTACCGACAAGTGACCCCAGGCTCCTCGACAATGGTCTATCCGAGGTTTACCGTTTTTAATACGTGTATATCTTCTATCGTTCCAATGAGGAAGGATTGATTACCTCACTGGTTCAGATATGATCTCGTGCTTAACTCCTTTTAGAGGAGTTTCCCAGAGCATACATGCAACAATTGGAATTCTTCCTACCGCAAGATTTGTCTACTTGTTTGTTTTAGTTATCTTGGAGAGTTAATTACTCCCTACTCCAAGATACTAGCCTAAGCTATGTTGGTGATAAGAGCCCTAGAAGTAAAAAGATTACTAAATGAATTTTAATTAAGCGTTACTTTTAGGAGTTGTTTCTTAAGTCAATGGGTGCGGAAATGAAACTTTGGATGATGTGAAGACTCGACTTCCAAAAAACACTAAAATGCACCTAGAATGATAATCAATTCTTTTTCTTTCAATGAACTTTCTATCTAAAGAGAGAGTTGGAGAATGCAATCCTTTTAATTCCTTCTTTAAACATGAAGAATGATTGAAAGAAAATACTTTGTCTTTTCAATAATGAGATAAATGATCAAAGCTCATAACAAAATCCTTTTGCTTTCCAAACTTGCAGCTACAAAACAATTTTCCTTCGAAAGAAAGCTATAAATATTAAAAACTACTCAAAACTACAAAATCTAATCTTGAGAACTAAAATCTAAATTTAGTAAAAGCTTTTAAGATTTTTTTTTATGAATGTTTTTCTTAGTTGTTCAGCGAACTAAGAATCTATTCGTTCAGAATAATAAACAGATCAAAAACACTCAAAATATGTTTTTATAAAAATGAAATTCAAAACTTTCAACCAAGTTTTTTCGAAGATTCGCAAAGAAACAAAAAGGCTCAATTTCTCAATATAGGATGTTTTCGCAATCAGGTCGGATTCAAAAGACAAAAAGAGATCAATGTAATCTGAGATACTGCAAATTGTCAAAATTTCGAATCGCTACAAAGACCAAGTAGAAAAAGAATCCAAACTGCAAAATCTTCTATAAAATCATCAAAACATCAACACTGTTGGAGTTCATTCACAAAAAATTCTTGACAGAAACAATAATCAGTCTGGGCAGACACCAAAAAGCTAAATAAAAATAAACTAGAGAAAGAAATCTAGAGATTTTCTAAAATTTTTACAAGGTCCGCAGGCAACCAGTATTGACAGGTGCGGTCGCACACTGTATTCTTTACAGAAAGTGCAAACCTGCCCACACTGTCAAAGTAAGGCAGAGTGCGGTCCTAGGAAAAATTATAGAAAAACTTAAAATATTTCTAAATTTTCAAAAACAGGGAAAATCTAATTACCCAGACAGATATGTATCAATCAAAAACCAGGAAAAAATGTTTCCTCAAATCAAAAATAAAAGAGAACCAAAAACAACAAGTTCTTTCCCCAGTGGAGTCGCCATTTTGTTGTGTAGATTAATCCGTCTTGCAGACAAGACCAATCTCTCTAGTACTAAAAGTAACTAGCAACAAACAACCAATTATACTAATCTCTCTCTAAGCATACAAGATTCATAAAACACTATATAGGTGTAAGGCCTACCTTATGTCCAGCGCTTGCTTGATCTCGTTGAAGTCCTTCCCGTGCACTTGAAAGAACGTTCCTCGTGAATCTACAGTCACAAACAAGCAAAAAGATTACACAGCACCTGTATAGACATTATTATAAACCATACTCATCATAATGATCAAGGAATTTATGAAATAAACCATGAATAGACAGTTTAATGAGAGAAATGAGAATATTTGTATTAACTTCAAATAAAGAAAACCTTTACAACCTGTGCCTTGATGTCGTGCAGGTCCTCCCGGGGTCCGAAGCAGGAATCTCTTCTAATTTGACAAGTATTGCACTCTTTGAACCAAGACAAATAGAGATGAGTGATTTAACCTCACAGAAAGTCTTAGTTAACTGAGTCTGAATCTCAACAGCATTTAACTTCAAATATCTCAAGCTTGAACTCCCTTTGAGGCTACCCAAGGCCTCTTTTTATAGTGGAAAAGAGGAGGTTTCTTGTTCCAAATATGAAGGGATAGAATCCTCCTTCAAAGGGATTAGCTCCTTACATCAAGGGGTTAGCTCCATCAAGTGAGGGATGCATGAACCTTATCAAAGTGTATCCATTCCCGAAAATTCCCATCTAGAATCTTCTAGAATTCATCTGAAATCCACTTTTTATCTTTACTTTCTCGCCTTTTTGAGTTTTACAGAGGTCCGCACCCATAACACAAAGAAAGTGCGGTATGGTTCCGCAGGAGGGCTGAACTTTAGGTGCGGGACCGCAGGAAATGAATAGAGAAAGTGCGATACCAATGTTGAGGGGATTTTTAGGAACTTTTCTCTGATTTTGAAAGCTTGACATGAGGAGCTGATATGTTAGACTTGCAAAAGGAGGAAGTATGAGTAATAATGAGCTCATACTCATAGTAAAATGTCAGGATGACAGATTTTAGTGTAACATTTTCATCCTCTTTTTGTAGCATTTTAAACACTTCCTCCTTATGGTTGACTGGCATACAGTAATCCAAATACCTCTCTAGAAATGCATGTTTCATGTCTTCCCATGTCCTAATAGAACTGTTGATGAAACTCATAAACCATTTTAATGCTTCTCCTTTCAATGTTGAAGGGAATATTTTAAGTTTTTGGGCATCTTGTAAGTAATCATAGGTTCTACATAGGACTTAAAATTCAAATAGGAAGGTTTCAGGACCTTCACTTTTGAGTCCATAAAAGTTTGGAAGGACAGAGGGTGAAATTTTTTTCATAGTTGTATTGGTTTCTTCATCTACTATAGGAAACCCAAAAGAGCTTTCCATTTCCCTTCTACCTCTTCCTCTACCTCCTTCTCCTTCTGCACCTCTACATCCTTCTCCTCTACATCTACCTCTACCCCCTCCAAATAGTGTATGTTCTCCATTAAATACTCCTCCTCCTCCTTCTTCTTCCATGGTTAGTTCTCTTGTGGAAGTGAAAAAGTTTAGGTCTCTAGCAGGGGTCCTTGAATCTTCTTCCAAGACAGGTTCAATGGATGAAGTGGAAGGTATTTCTGATGGAATGCCTGATCTTAAGTCCTCTGGAAGTCTATGATCAGTGGAGTATGGGATGTGGGTTTGAGTTGGAGGTGTGCTGCCTCTTGGTCTTGGTGGCACAAGTAGTGTTATAGGAATCAAGCTTCTGCTTCTTATGAATCTACCCCTTGAGTCTCTTTCTCTACGCATATCATTGTTTTTGGGAGGTAAGAAACAAGGCTACCTAGTTACACTTCCCCGGCAACGGCGCCAAAATTTCTACTCAACTTAGTGTTCCTAAATTGATGTCATAAATTGTCAACCAGGGCTAGTACATTGTTGAAGTGAAGTGCACTATATGTGCCTAGGTATCTGCTTCCTACTTCGTTGTGTTTAGTATTTTTCTAGTGTTTTTGGTTTTGTGTTTTTATGCTAAGAGGAAAAGAACTAAGTTGTTGGCAAAGGGAAGTTATTGGTCACACTAAAACAAAGCAAAATCTATTCTAAACTATGTATAGCACCTAAGAACAGAAAATGCTAATTCACAGATTGCAAAACTTGACAAGAAAAATAACTCATAACATGAACTCAGTCCAATTCATTTCATTAGAAGTATGTTGGAACAACTTGAGAAAAGGATAAGTTTAATGCAATGAGGTTCTTCTAAGTAAACAACAACTTACAATTATCACAGAGAAAATCTCATCCATGGTTAGAAATTTGTTGGAACACATTTGGAAAATATTATCTGTAACCTAGTAAGGAACCCTACTCTAAATTAACTTATGACACTAAAATTAATCCATTCTGCAACTCAAAATGTCACTATTAAGCCTCATTCAAGGGTTAGAAATCTTTTGGAATAGTTTTGGAAAAAGGCAAGTTTGTAAAATTATGAGAAATTGCAGAACAGTCAAGAATTCAAAATGACATTACCAATTCTTGTTACTATGATAATGATGTATTAGCAGAGATTAAGAACAAGAGCAGTTTGTAAATAATGAAGGCCTTTAAGTCTAATGTAACAGAACTAGAATACAACTAGCTAATAAAACTTAAAATACATTAAACAAAACCGAACTAATATGCAATTAACCTCCGAAATACTACAGCTGAACTAAAATGAAATTAATCTCTGAAATACTACAGTTCTATCTCATTCAGTGTTAGTGATATTTTGGAACAATTCATAAGAACAAGACTGGCTGTAACATTCGATGTAAGTGAGCATAAAACATAAAGTTCAGAAAACTGCCTAAATTAGGAACGAAACAGAGCTAAAGTTAATTATCTAAACAATATGCACAGAGCCTCTCGGGCAGTAGGGGTCCTCTACCACCAGATTAGCACATGAATCTCCTCAATATTGCTTCAGATCATGTATTAAATTTGTTCTTCTATCATTAAAGGAAAACGCTTCAAAAACAGAGTATTACGGTCTTGGACAACTTAACAATAAAACATCAACTAACTAACTGTCTCTCGGTTTCCCAAGTTAAGCCTCATTCAAGGGTTAGAAATATTTTGGAATAGTTTTGGAAAAATGCAAGTTTGTAAAATTATGAGAAATTGCAGAACAGTCAAGACTTCAAAATAACATTACCAATTATTGTTCCTATGACAATGATGTATTAGTAGAGATTAAGAACAAGATCAATTTTTAAATAATGAAGGCCTTTAAGTCTAATGTAACAGAACTAGAATACAACTAGCTAATAAAACTTAAAATACATTAAACAGAACCGAACTAATTATGCAATTAGCCTTCGAAATACTACAGCTGAACTAAAATGCAATTAATCTTTGAAATACTACAGCTCTATCTCATTCAGTGTTAGTGATATTTTGGAACAATTCATAAGAACAAGACTGGTTGTACCATTCGAGGTAAGTGAGCATAAAACATAAAGTTCAGAAAACTGCCTAAATTAGGAACGAAACAGAGCTAAAGTTACTTATCTAAACAATATGCACAGAGCCTCTCGAGCAGTAGGGGCCCTCTACCACCAGATTAGCACATGAATCTCTTCAAGATTGCTTTATATCATGTATTAAATTTGTTCTTCTATCATTAAAGGAAAACGCTTCAAAAACAGAGTATTACGGTCTTGGACAACTTAACAATAAAACATCAACTAACTAACTGTCTCTCGGTTTCCCAAGTTATTCTTATAAGAGAAATACATAACTGCCCTGGAGAAGAAATATGGATAAGTGTATTTTTCAATTAAAATAAAATTAGAACTCTTTTGGAGGCCTCGTACTTTGCTGAAGACATCTGTAGAGTCCTTGTCCTGGTAGGAATCTACTTCTTAGTTTGGGTTTCCTCCACGTGCATAACCACTTGCAGATTTTTTCTCAGACTTCGTAGAGGGCAAGGAATGATGTAGGTGAGTTCTGGAATTCAACCATATGCATTTTTCCTTTAAGTGACACCTGTAACCTATGTGAACATGAAGATAGTTGTGGAATAGGCGACTAGCTACAGAATGGATGCATTATGTAGCTAAGTCTAGTCAAAAATTACTACAACAACAAAACCAAGAAAGTATAGTAAGTCAGTCATTGTATGCATTATTAAAGTGACTTTAATCAATCCTATTGATCTTTTAAGCCTATAACTGATAAAGAACAAATGAAATGAAGTGAAATTTGGTGAAAGAAAAGGACATCTTTGGGGCTCAACAGTCATTCTAGAGAAATCATCTATTATCAGCATGAAGTATGATTCTCCACTTGGTGTTTTAGTTCTTGCAGGTCCACACAGGTCAATGTGCACAAGCTGGAGTGGTCTTCTTGTTGATAACTCATCTTTGGCCTTAAAGGATGTGCGGGTCTGTTTACCCAATTGAAAATATTTGCATATGGTATTAGAAGGCCTTTTTATTTCTGGCATGTCTCTGACAGCTTTCTTCTTGCTCAGTCTGATGATATGATCGAAGCTGAGATGTCCCAATCTCCTATGCCATAACCATGAGTCCTAAAGTTTTCTAAGATGGCATGCTTCATCTTCCTCTTTCACTATGTAAACATTACTCTCTATTCGAACACCTTTGAGCAGAGTCTTACCTATGGTGCTTGATCTGACTTCACAGTCTTGTGCTCTGAAAATAACTTCGCAACCTTTATCACACATTTGACTGACACTCAGAAAATTTTCTTTCAGCCCATCTACAAATAATACATCTTGGGCCTTACCTATGCCATTATCTAAGCTGACTGAGCCCTTTCCCTTGATTTTTCCTGTTTTATCATTGCCAAAAGTAACATTACCAGTTTTCTTTTCGTCAAAAGTTATAAATTTGCTTCTGTCTCTAGTCATATGTTTTGAGCAGCCACTGTCCAGATACCATTGGCTTTTTAGGTCTTGATCAGTTAGAGCCAGGTCACACTTATTCACCTTCTTTTTCCACTGGAAGCATCCTTTTGTTTGGTATCTTTTGTGAGATGATGAATCACATCCTCTCAGAGGACATTTGGAAGGCATATGTCCAACTTGATTTCATACACAACATTTGATCATAATTTTTGCAGAATTGTGAGTATGAACAAAATTTCTTTGATTCATAAACCTCCTTGAGGTGTTGAACAGCAATCTCTGTCCATACTTTCTACACTCAATGATTTTATGGCCAAATTCCTTACAATAAAAATAGTAACCATAGAAACTATTTGCATACCTGATGTAAGGTTGTCTTCTCCATTTGTTTACTTGAGACAGTCTCTTCACTGTTTGCATCTTTTGCTGGTTTGAATTAATCCTCCTTGCATGACAGTATGCAGCAATGTGTCCTAGCTTGTGGCAGACATAACAAGTGGCATTCTTCATAGGAGGGAAGAATCTCCTTTGATGGCTTCCAAATTTTACATACTCAGGGGTATATGAATCTTTTTCTGTTGTCTGAGTATTTCTTTCATTCTTTGTTATTAGAGGTTTCTTCTGGGTTTTGTCTCCCTCCTTACATGTTTCTTCTTTTGTAGGGATTATTTGAGCTGCTTCATCATCCTTCTTTTCTTTTACAAAAATAATCTCTCTGTCTTCCTTTTCTTTGCTTTTACTTGATTCTCCTTCATAGCCTATTCCAGTTTTTATCATAGGAGATCTTTGAGCATCCAGAATTTCGTTCAACTTACCAGAGCTTGTTGTTTGAAAAGAGTTTATAGCCACTTTCCTTTCAGAATTTTCTAATTTCTTCCTGAGACATACTACTTCTTCTTCCAACTTTTCTTGTTCCTGAGTTTTCTCCTTGATTTTCTTAAGTAACATGTCTTCTATCTTCTTGGCTTCTTCAAGCTCTATCTTTAGCTGCATGAGGACTTCTAAGTTTTGGTCTTCTCCTACATACTTGAGGAGAATGTCCTTATGTTTTCTGCACTTCAGTTTGAGTCTATCAATCTCCTTCAGGGCACTTCTTAGCTCCCCCTCAAGGTCGACTTCACCTTCTTCTTCCTCATCTTATAGCAAGAGTCCTTCAAGTTCTTCTATGGCCTTCAATAAAAATTCAGAGGTTCCTTCTTCACTTGAGGGTTCATTTGAGTCTTCAGATGTACTTCTGTCTTGTTGAGCATAGAAGGATTTTCTACTAAATTTCTTTCCTTTCTGCCAGTTATTTGATGTATTTTTCCCTGATTCTTGAGCCTGATTCCTTACTTTCTTGTGAGGACACTTAGCAGCATAGTGTCCAACTCTTCCATAGTTAAATCATTTGAAAGGAAGTTTACCTTTGTATTTACCTGAGCCTCTATCCAGTTTCTTGACAAATTTAGCCTCTTCTTCATCAGAGCAAGAGCATATGTCTTCCTTTTCTTCTTTCTTCTTTTCTGTTTTAAAGGCTGCCTCCCTCGTACTTGGCTTCTTCTGTGGGAGATTCATCTCATATGCTGTTAGATTTCCAAGTAGCTGGTTCATGGTCAAGGTTTCCCAATCAGCTGTTTCTTCTATTGTAGACACCTTGGGGTTAAAACTGGGTGGAAGAGATCTTAGAATCTTTTGTACAATTACACTTTTTGGTATGGTTTCTCCAAGAGCTTTCATATTTTTAACCATTTCTGCAACTCTTAAGAAGAAGCTGCCAACATCTTCATCATCATTCATTTTTAAATTTTCAAACTGAGCTCTATATACTTGAAGTTTGGCTGTCTTTACCTTTTTATTTCCCTCATATATGTTCTCAAGAGTATCCCACATATCTTTGGCAGTCTTACTATGAATTATTTTGATAAATTCAACCTCACAAAGTCCACTTAGGATTGCATTCATGGCCTTTGCATTTGCAACAAATTCTTGTTTAGCTTCTCTCTCTGGGTCAGTTGCCTTTGGGGCATATCCGAATTCCACAGCAGCCCAAACCTCTATTCCTAGAGATATTATGTATGCTCTCATTCTGATTTTCCAGAAGGCATAATTAGCACCTGTGAAAAAAGGGACTTTATTGGTTGAGCTTCCTTCTTGACTAGCCATCTTGGGAACCTAGGATCTCCTTTCAGTGGTTAAACTCGTACAAAAGGAACGCAGCTCTGATACCAATTGTTGAATACTTATTTAAACTAAGAGGGGTGGGGGGTGGGGGGGGGGGGGGGTGGGTGAATCAGTTTAACACATACATAAGCTTTTTAAATTTTTCATCAACTTATTTACAGCTTAATTTTATAACCAGCCTTAATATGTGAATAGTCTTAATATGTTGCAGCAATTATTAAATTAATGTGACACCAAACTGATTATGAGAGAAAAAAATGTTAAGCAGATTTGGTAGATCATATCAACACATAGGAAACACACATAGAGACAACAGATATAAGTGGAAACCCATAAAGGGAGAAAACCAAATCTTATTATTGTTGTGATGCGAAGGCAAGCTCCAACTCCCTCTCACCACTGATTTTCTATAGGCACCAACCTACAGAAGGCTCCTACCTCAATTCTGCAAGCTACAACTTGCAAGGAAGCTCCAACTCCCATTAATTTTCTGCAGGCACCAACCTACAGGAGGCTCCTACCTCAGTCAGCTACAGCTGACATCTATCAAGCTACAACTTGATAGGGAAGCTCCAACTTCCTTACTCTTTCAAAATAAATGGTTGTTGATTTACCTCAGATATCATCTCTATTCTGTAGCATCTCTTTCTGCTCCTCTCTTCCTTATCTTCTTTGTCTCAATTTTCCATACTCTTCATTCTCTATACTCACTCTCTCTCTCCTCCTTATGCATATCTAGATGATATTACTTATAGAGAATTCCTGATGATTTTTTGTCTTCCTCTTAGGAATTCGAAATGGATAGCCATACCTCTTAGTCTTCTGCCTTCTCATTTCTTTTCATCTCACTCAGAAAAATATAACTGTATGTACTATTTTTAACACTTCAGTGGGATAGTTGTTCTCCTCCGGAGACTTTCCAATGCATCACAAACAATATAAAATCAATAACAACATTTACAGTCAAATACAATGAGAATTCCAGCTCAACTCATTCAGCCTTTTGGCTCACAGCGCATTTTTCTTTTATTTGACTTTGTCTGTCTTTTCTGTGACTGTGTTTGGCCCTTTCGGCTCTGATTGATTTCCTGCTTACTGTCACAGTGTAACTTCCATACATATGTAACTGTGCTTTTCATATATCACAATTTAACTCTCGGCATGATAAGAATTGATTTTACCATATAAACTGCCGCATTCAATATAACAATAAAGAATCATTTTAATACATAAAAAATGCCCTTTCGGGCCCACTTGCCGAGCTTGTAATATCCTTCGATGCGATGTGATCACTCCGATTCGATGCGATGCGATCCCTATTTCCGATTGCAATTAGTCACTGTTCACTTTGATATGCCGATGCGATGAATCGCTTTTCGAATACTTCCGATTGCGATTAATCGCAATCGCAACTTGCATTTGCATGTTCTGATGCCCTTCTCCTTCTCCGATGCGATGAAACACTGTTTACCGGAACTCAACCATATATGAATCATATTTAATAAGCCCATCGGGTCCGAAACTTCATCTCAATCCCAATATTTTTTTAACATGTTCCGCTGCGAACTTTCTTCGATGCAATTGGGTGAGGGTCCCATAATATACGACTTTGTTTGTTTTAAAACCAAGCGAAAAAAGAAAAAAAAACTTTTGGTTCTTTTGATCTCACGCCAAAAGATATAATACATATGCTTTGTATTGTACCTTTGGTCCCTTGTCCATAAAGCGCTCCATATATATATGTGTGTGTGTGTGTGTGTGTGTGTGCTTTGAACCTTTGTGTATAAGGCGCAATATACATAGGGCACTGCATATATATATATATATACTTTCTGCTTCAGCTTTAGTGTATCCACCAGCTTGGGTTATGATTCTAGGAATAATATGTAGGGGGGTCCCACTCTACACACCCAATATCTTCTGTCAACATTATATTAAGTTTGGACTTAGACATAAGCCCAGCACTAATATCTATGTATATATATAACTTCTCAGGCTCCTTACTTCGTTTAATGTTTCCGCTCCCAGCATATACTTAGCCATGTAATTCATTAGAAAACCTTAGTCTTAATGCTATAAATGGTTCCAGTTATTTTAATTACGTACACCGAGCTTATAGTATTCACTCAAAGTTTATATATATTAATGCAACACATATATCATCTTATGGATCACGGGTCCCATGCTCTACTAATCACCCTCGTCAGTTCTCCATATAACAATAAAGTCCGAGCTTATATAGGACATTCACAATACCTTTGCATACATTGACTCGTCGTTCACTAGTCAACCTTGTACATTCAATCTTACAGCTCGACCCTGGTTCAATCCAAACTCAACGCTTGGCATGTACATATATTAACCCATATATCACACAATTCATATTGTTCCAACTCCGCATATTCAACCATTATATGTGCCTTACAATATATCAATATATATATATATATATATATATATATATATATATATATATATTATGGCCTTCTTCAATTTTGGAAGCGTTATAACAAAACTCAACCACATCGTACATACCTCAGTTAAATTCGCAACCGTAGTTTGAACAGTCCCGATCAATATAAATTAGAACTGGGCCCCGCACTAACGACCCTTCCACATCCAACGGTGGACAGGACGTCGCACTGCTTCAGATGATCCGACGTCCTCAATAAAATCTCGCGTGACTTAGATGCATGGGCTTTTAACTTGCGATGAGAGTGGTATCTCCAAACCGCTTAAGGCCACGTGTCAGCCTATGGCATTGATTGCGTTCGAATTGGAAATACAGCTTACCGTACAAAGGCGGTGCGATATGGGTGGGGTTGGTTTTGCAAACCCGCTGTCACTGTTCACAGTACTCATGGTTCCTCTCCTTTTCTCTTAGGGTTCCGTTGCACTTATATATATATGAACTCTGCCTTTCATGTGTAATTCCTCAACACAGTTTCTTGGTCCATACTGCAATTACCAACAACTCATTTCGATTAAGAATTCCTTAACACAGGGTTTATTTCTTATTTCTACAGCACTTCAATATATGAAGCCTATTTCATTATTATGTTAATTCAACGTTGATCATTTCACTGTTTGATAATGGCTCTACCTCTGCCTCCACTTTTCAACCGTTTCATCTCTTCCTCTGTATTTTCTATCTCCGCCTCTCTTTTTACTGCCCTGTCTCTGTTCTTCTTATGCTCCATGTAAATGTTACCTGCTGTCTTCTCCTTTGCTTCTGCTGCTGTCCTTTTCCTGTCTCTGCCTCTGCTGCCTCCTTTTCCATCAATGACAACATTTCCAACAGAGTTATGTCAATGGAATGGGTATTTTTATTTTGGCCACTTTATTTTTAATACCGAATGATGTTTGAGTTGTATCTATATTGATAACATCGTGTTTCTCAAAAACATATTTTTGGTAATTATAATTATGTTGGCTGGTAAAGGGAATATTAGTTTGGGTTGTTTTAGAGACAATATCAAGTAACTTCCTGGCAAGAACCTATGCACTCTTTTTGGGAGAAATATCAGGATTTTTCTTAGGAGGGTTTTCAATTGTCTATTTATTTGGAGTATCAACAGTATTTCTAGTAGGATTATCAGTTATTTTCCTACTCCTAAAGTTGTACTGTTTATGGAATTCCATTATTAAATTTTCAAAATCTTGTTTGTAATCATCTGATTCTTCAGAATTTACTTCAGGTTGTGAAAGCAAGAAGAGGTCTTGTTCTTCTTGAGTTAAGAAAATGGATTCACTATCATTTATTCCCATTAAATTTATATGATTTTAATCAAGGTCATAAATTAGTTCTCCCTCTTAATCTACATAGTTTTCTTGAAAAGGGGGTCTGATCTATTGATCTGGACCCTTTTGTTCCCTTTGTTTGATCTACGGTGGGTTTATCCTAAAGTTAGGATTTCTGATTTGAGGACCAGGTTGATTTTCTCTAGGGGGATCCCTATCTATTATGCTTATCCTTTCCATCATCCTTTCCATAGTTTTTACTAGGGTATATATTTTGGCATCAGCACAAGAAGTAGAGGTTTCTTCTTTTATGGTTACTCTCCTTTCAGATCTAAGTCTAGCTCTTTTAGCTAACATATTGGCTTCCACACTTACAACATCTCTCTCCATTTCTTCCAAGGTAGTAGGGTTCATTTCCCTAAGCTGATAAGACATGTCGGCATCAAAACCATTTGGAAACTTGATCAAGGATAATCCTTGGGGAGGCTTAATGTTTGTTGGGATAACATTATAAATATTGTGAAATATAGTGCACTAATATTTCACACTTTCCCTAGGAGCTCTCCTAACACTTTCTTACTCTGCTAAAATTTGAAGAGGATTTTTCTTGATTTCAAATCTATTGAGAAAATATTGATGGAAGGAATTAAGGTCATTTATGGTAGCTTCTAGTAAATATTTAAACCATTTCCTAATTTCCCCATTTAATCTTTGAGCAAAAAGTCTCATGTTTAGATGTTCCTCATCTACTTCCTAGAGATCAAAATAATAAATATTTTTATCAACATGTTGTTGTGCAGTGATGAGTCCATTACCATAAAACTGATGAATCCTATTATGGTATTCTTGTGGCGTATTATGTAAAGGATCAATGAAAACCAGGTGGGCATACCTAGCTGCCATGACTGGTATATGGGAATGAAAAATAAATGAACGTATGGGGGGGGGGTAGATGTAGGAGTTCCCACAATAGGTTGGATTATTATCTGTGATACTGTTGGAGAATTAGTAGAGAATATTGAGGAAGTGGGACAAGTTGATGTAGGATGAAAAAATTTAGAGTTAGCAGAAGATGCTGAAAATGTCAGGGCAGAAAGTTCAACAAATTGTTGAATATAAGCCTCATGTAAAACTAGATTAAGGTATGATACTAGATCCTGTAACTTGTCCAAGGTTTGGAGTGTTTTTTGATCAAATTCTAGTTCTATATATTAACCTTGAAATGTATAGGGTTGTAATAAAGATTGATCAATTATTGTCTCATCCACAAAACTTTCACACTTGGTCCTGAAAAAACTATGTTCAAATGGTAAATCGAATTGAATATCCTCTATAGTGAAAAACTCTCTCGGAGAGAGTTTTCCCTTGGTTGTGGACTACTACTTCCTTGAATCTCAACCAAGCTTCTCTTCCTAAATAGTTTCTCAAGATTATCTAAAATCTTTGGAGGTTCGGGATCTGGATGTGATCTAGTGTGAATTATTTTAGGAGTCAGATATAAATAGTATTACACACAAAATTTAACTATGTACAAATTTTATAACCTCTGAACATTTATTTCTAAAATTTGAATTTTTAATTTTCTGAAATAAAGTTCTCAGACTAGGGAAATGAATTTTTGAAATCAAGATTTGTTCTTCCCCAGTATGGTTTCCATTATGTTATCACTTTGTAATTTTTGAGGTTGCTGAAAAATCACAAAGGTAACCAGAGAAACACTTTGGAAGTTGGGATGTAGCTCTTCCAGCTTCAGAGAGGGATCTCTCTTTATGATTTAGCTTTGTTTGTTTAAGAAATTAGACTAACTATCTAGTTCGTTGTTTATTTGATTTGAGATTGTTTGGTTGATTAATGCTAGAATTGACCATTGGGTTATGGATTCAATTACTTAAATGTGGATTTATTTCAGTCTTTAAAGGTAGATTTCATAGGGCAAGGTAGACAACTCAATTGGATTTTGTAAGCTAAATGAGATGGAAAATAAGAAGATTTACAGAATTCATTAAGTAAAGAGAAATTAAGAATTCATTTACATAACTTTAGTTGAAAACATCAAAATTATTCAAAGCCATAATCAGAGTGTGCATTAGAACAAATTATGTTCCTGATTTTGTTTTGAATAAAACATAATATAAAATAATCATGAATAAATTTGGAAATACATAAACACAAAAGAGATTCACTTCACTAGTAACTTGACACAAGAATATTGTGAAAGAGTTGTCTTTATTACTAAAATGTCCACTGGAACTTGGTGGAACAACTTTACAATAGTCTTCCTTGATGAAAAAAATCAACTGATGCTACTTAGAACTAGGAAATATTTATACAAAAAATATTACAAATATCATGATTCAGAGAATCAAGACATACTTCTTAAGCATCTAAAAGAAAATTACAAAAATAGCACAACAATATAATAATTTCAGAAGATCTTGGCTTGTTGGCACTATTCTCGTGGTTGATGTTGCTGAATTTTCATGGCTTTGCGTGGAATTTTGATGCATTGTTTGATGTGTTTTCCAAGATGGAAAATTGATTTTACTCTAGTTACTCACATAATTTTTCCAATCTATATTCAGTTGGAAAAGAAAATTTGATTAATTGTCTATAAGCTTCATCAACGTCTGTGTATTTCTGAAATGTGGGCTTGATGATGAATAAATGCATGAGCTCATGACTGATAAACAAATCAAACTCAAAAGCCTCCATAAATGCCTTCCCTGTGAGGTGTCCTTTGATACCTACAAATTTGGATGTATCTTGGCCAATATTTTCCAGCCTTTCTTGGTAATAAATCAAACTTATCAATTCTTCTTGTGCATTCACAAACCTTGGAAACCTTATCCTGTTCAGCACCTGCATCTTTTTGTGAAATCTCTGAATGTTGGTATCAAGATCTTGAAACTTGTTCTCCAAATGCAGCATGATGTTTCTTTTCGGTGTGCACCCTTTTCACTTCTAGTATAGTTTCGGTCCTATCTTCAATTCCCAACTGCTCTAGTTATACTCTGTTTTTGGAAGTTAAGAGCTTAATGATGGTTGTAGCTTCCCCTAGGTTGTGTCCCAATTTTTATTTTTATTTTTTTTATTACCTCTGTTGATCTTTTTATCAGCTCTTGTTGCTAAAATACAGTCTAAATGGAAGGCCATATCTGTGTGATGGCCTCATTAATTTTTGTCCATATATTTTCTCTGGCTTGGGCTAGAGTATTGGGAATTACTGATTCACTCTGTAACTGCTCAAATTTTAATGTCAGTTGATGGTATTTCTACAACTCTGAGACATCAAACTTATCAATCTTCAACTTATGTTTTGACATTACTTTTAGCTGAGATTTTAACTTGGAAATCTCTTGCTCGTGAAGGTTCAAATTGTCTATGGATTTTACTAATTCATTTGTTGTTTGTGTTGGTTTAGAATTCTATGTAGATGCAACTGGAGTGGTGGCCCAATTGCAATTGGAACAATTGTAAGAGGTACTATGGCCAATTGTGTTGCCTCCTCTTTTTCTCTGATTAGTTTCTCTAATTCTGTCTCCATATTTCTAATCTGATTGTTGTGCTCAATGATTATTCTGAACATGTCCTCTTCCTGTTTTTCTATCTCTCCAACCTCCTTAGCCTATCGGTCTTCTGTAGCAGGAAATTTGAGCTACTTTCTTAATGTTGCTATATCATCATTTTTTCTCTTTACTATCTCTTATGTTTCCTTGACATCATTTGGATTGTAGCCCAATTTAATTACTAAGTCCAACACTGACTTGATTTTAGTATATTTGGCTAAGGATGAAATCCTTTCCAATTTAAGTTGTGTATGTTTATTATTTACTGATGCCTACAATCTAGAAGCTGACATAGAGGTATTAGTTAGTGAAGAATAAATCATTTCACTCGAATGTTTATGCATTTTCATTTGATCGATGGGATGGATTTTCTTGGCATCAAACAAAAAAACATGCTCTTCATAATCTAATGATGTCCTTGGAGCTGGTACTTTGGCTTCTAGGAATGCTATTTTCATTTTAGTTTGCTCAATATCCAAGGTTGAAAGCATCATGTGTTGTGATGTTGTTGTCTTCTTCCATAATTGTGTGTATGAGGAGGCTTTGAGCAACTCATTCCTTTGCTTGATGGCCTTATATTTTGCAAATATATTGGGCTCACCAGTGTCCTGAGCCAAATCAGTTAACTGTGAAGTTTCTGTAGGATCCTTTGTGGTTGAAGAAGAAGGGGATTATGTGATGATATCATCCTGCCTTGTAGATACATGAGGTCCTGTTATCACAATTGTCTCTTGTTCTTTGTTTTTTGAATGAAACACTGGTGCATAATTTGTCTTTTGTTTCTTATTTTGTTTCTTCTTATAGATTAAGAATTCCTTAGCTTCAATTTCTCTAATTGGAGACTCTTCTATGATCCTTTTTTGTTGTTTCTCCTGAGGTGTAGGAGTCTAAGATGTCGTGGTAGATATAACATGTTCTTCTGCCTCCTACAGGGTGTTCTCCTCCCATTGGGTTTGGTTCATATACTGCTCTATTTCTGGGCGAGAAGTATGTGTCCAGGGTGTTGTATTCTGCTCCACCCTCAATTTTGAAATCAAAATGAAAGGATCATAGGACCATGTGAAACTTATTTTTAAATTTATTTGTTTTAGCATCAATTCAGCTTCTCTACAAACTATTCTGGTATTGCATACAAAGGGCCCAACCCATGCTTTACATTTGAACTGGACCTTCTTCTTTGCAGCCACAAAGTGCATGTCATCCATATGTATCATTTGTCTTATGTACTCTAATGAGAAAATTCTCATAGGTACAAACTTTGGTAGCTTATAGGGAGGAAATTCACACCCATAAACCTTGATTTCTGTATAATTCTAGTATAAATAGTAGTCACCTGTCTTTACTTGATCAATTAAGTGAAAAATATTTTGAACATCTGCCCCTATCCTGGGCTCCAATTCACTATTTAGGAGGAAAACGACTGTGTGTAGGAACTTATAAACATATTTTGTGAAGGATAATTCTGCGAAGTTCCTTCTTACCAAGGATGTCCAATGTATCACTGATTGAGAATTACCATGCGCATCCATCTTCTATAGAGTGAAAGGAAACCTGTCTACTAGATAGTAGATAAAAAAATACATTAATACTACAGAATAATTGAAGGATCCCTATTTTTGAATCTTATCCAACTGACCATGCATGGCATCTGCAATAAATTGACTGTAATTAAAAATGGAAGGCTTCTCTTCTATGGCAAAGATTGAGAGGAAACCATTAATGGCTTCATCAACCCATTAGTCTAAATAGTAACTAAGGATATATGAAACAATGGTGATGATTTGTTTGGCTGCCTCTGGAAATAATGAAGAGGAATATGGATGGTTAGTTTTAGGGAGTTGGGCATCCTCAGGGAGAAAAATCTCAAAGATCTTAGCTCTTTGTCGGAAATTCAATTTTTTATACAGCTATGTGAGATAGTATGTAGACAAAGGCATAGAATATTTTGGGTGATTGACTTGCATCATTTTTTATATGGCTTCAGTTGTAATGGTGAGGATAAATTCACTATTACAACTTACTATGGCTCTCTGGGATGGAACATAGCTACTATGACACTGGGAAATGAGTTCAGGGAATAGATGAGTTTGTGGATCATGAATTGAGGAAGGGAGGACTCCCATATGCCTAGCTCATCTTGTTGATCAAGGAATTTTTTCTTTAACCAGCTGTGAAGTTCGAGCAAGTAGAATTCACAGTTGGTGTCTACAATTTTATACCGAATGTCAACCATAGGCAAGTGGTCCAAGTCGATGGGATGGGGCAGCATCGGGTTCTCTTTGAGCTTCTTCGCTTTATTCTTTGGGGATTTTCCTTTTGGGGCCATTATCAAACTGTAGATTAGAATGAGGGATGAAAAGAAAACTAAATTACTTGGGCCAGGGGATTATCTGGTAGGTACAAAGGTGGGGAATGTTGATAGGATGATGAAGCAGATGTGGGGTCACCTCTCGAATTACAGCAATAGGGAGGATTATTGGTTCTTGTGACAGTTCGCAAACCTGTAGAAATTAACTAGTAATAAAAAACAAGGAAAATGAAATTTACAGAGTACCGATGTTAAATAGATGAACACTTTGATTTTCTATTACAAGTTACCATTAGGAGGGTAGTGGGTCTATTGCGTAGGAGTGGGAAGTATTAATGGAAGTAACGATTTTTTGATGTGGCAAGGGAGTGCCAGGTCGCAACGTTTAATTGGGATCGAATCGAATATGGGGGTGAAACAAACAGGCAAGAAATCAGAGGGAGTGGGGTTTGCGAGGGTGAGTTGGAGGATGGTAAGTGGAGAAGGCAAGTTGAGGTGGATGGAGTGGTAGTGGGGTCGGGTATATACATGGCACGACGATATTAGCGGACGGAGAGATGATCAACCGAGTGCACTTTTCGAAGGGGGTGGTGTGAACTGCTATGAGGGTACCATGTTAGGATGTGGGCTCGCCCCTTTCGGACCCCCCCCCCCCCCCCCAGCGAACAAAGTGCGATGGTGCTCGGGGGGGGGAAATGATTTCCTCGTCATTGAACCGGAAGGGGATAATCTAGACTGTTGCTTTTTAATCCTAAGTTTTAAATTTAAAAATATCCATGATCTTTTACCTTTATTACATGCGCTTTAAAAGCGTACTTAATCATAACTCAATGCTAAACATGACTTTAAACTATTTTTATCTAATTAATCTAAGGGCACATTTAAGCTTGCAATCCTATTTTCACTAATCTAACTAACCATTTCAACCAAAATTAAGCTAGATGGTTAATTTATTTCGCTAACCTAACCTATTTAGCATAGTAAAAACCTATTCGAAGTGGCATTTAAACGAGTTGCACACTTATTTGCAACGTTTCTAAAATAAATTATTGATGCAATTTTTTTTATTTTTGTGGTGGCATTTGGACTAGCTCACCTAGGGGGACATTTCTCATATAATTTCCTTTTTTGTCCTTTTCCTTTTCCTTTATTTTTTTGTATTTTATTTGATTTCATTTTCTTTTACTTTCTATTTTTTTTGTCCCCTACAATTTCATTTTTTTCCTTTTTTTCTTTCTTTCTTTTTCTTTGGAAATAAAGTCTAAATATGAAACATTATTTACATTTGGAAACATCAAATCATCAGGTATAAATATATTACTCATCCTATGAAATATAGGATCCTAACACATACCTCTAGTTTATTTATATTTTTATTTATTTATCATACCTCTAGTTTATTTATATTTTTATTTATTTACCATACTTCTAGTTTATTTATGTTTTTATTTATTTACCATATCTCCATTTAATTTATATTTGTATTTATTTACCATGCCTCTTTTTTTAGTGTTCACAACTTCACATTACAAGACATGAATAATTATTACAAATATATGAATTATAATTGAGTCAACTTTTTAATATTTATTTATATTACATCTACACATATGTCCTATACTAAACTATAAAAAACCCCATACCATAATTATTAATACCATATATTAAAAAATATATAAACATCATAGACATCGATACACTTCCATGTTTCGAGGTGCAAAAAAAAAAAAGTTAGACTGCAACTTTTACTTGCTTAAACCTTCCCAAAAAAAAAAAAAATCGAAGAAAAAGATAAGAAACCACACATGAAAGCAAAGAGGTCAAGTGGGACAACGACAGTTCATGAGAGTACTATGGTATTAATGTATTGAAATTAGTTTAAAGTTCTGGAGGGAAGTTCAAAATTCGAAAGTTAAGATCATCATTTCCACTTTAAATGACTTTGATTTATCTTGATATCTCTCATGTTCCTCCTTTTCGCCACCAAATCTATGTTATGCACACTATGTTTGGTGGATGGAAAGGAGACATCTCACTTTGCATGTTTTTTTTTAATTATTGATGATAATTTACTTTTCAAGTTCAACTCGTTTTATTTGGACGAAGTTTTGAAGTGTAATGATCACCTCGGATTGTAAGATTTTAAGGATGGTGCAAGTGGAAATTTAAAAATGTAAAGATAAATTAAAATTATGAGGATGAGGTTTTGTATGCAAGTGAAATTGGATTAAAAAGGATCACATCTTACATTTTATCCAAAGCTTTTATGGTAAAGAAATTAAAACTAAAAATGGTTTGGGTTAATGGAGATTTTATTTTTAATAATATGAATAATAAATTTTAATTATAAAAATATGACATATATTATAATTGTTTTTTTAATTATAATTTGTTATAGTTTAAATTAGTTAATGCATTTTTATTCATAAATTTAATTTATGAAAACTACCTCAACATTACCATTTAGCAAGAGATTGAATATGGTCTTAGGTCAATTTCTTAAAATTTACATTAATGAAATTAAAAAAGACATTATTACTTAACTCAAATATGTATATAGGTTAATTTGACTAGACAATGACCTTTTTATATTATAAGATAATATAGATTATAAAAGTTATTAGTGTGTAGAGTCTGATGACGTAACATTGTGTTGTTAAGTTCTATGGTTGTGGTCCAAGTGTTTGGTGGGGAGTTTTGGTTCCCATAGGTCTTTGGTCCAATCCTAAGCATGACTATGTAAGCCTGATGAGTTGCTCGATGCGTGATTTATTCAGCTAAAAAATTTTGGGGATAAAAAAAAATATTTTATAAACTTTTATGTTTAATAATTCTAATTGTTTCTTAAAAAAATTATAAATTTAAAAATTAATATTTGATGAAAAAATGTTTTCATGGAGAATTTTAAATAATTATACAAGTGATTTCAACAATTATATTAGTTTTGATGATGATGATGATAATGATTAACATCCACTAAGACTAATGTGGTCTATCAGACCTTAAGAAGAAGGAGACTCTAATTGTAATTCTTTAGAATCTTATTTCTCTGCTCAAAAAGAAGGGAAAGAAGCGCACCAAGATTACTATAGTTGGGCTGACAAGACCACTATAGTTGGGCTGACTTAATAAGTCAAGAAGATTGGAAGTGTGACAGATGTTTGAGAAATGAGAGTGAATGTGAGTAAGGATTGGACAGTCTAAAAGAAAGTGATTTTCATCCTCCACTCTCTTAGTATCGCAAAGTTGACAAATTCTATCGTCCCGGGGAGTTTTGGGAGTAGACCATTGCCCAGTTTCACTTCGAAGATCATGAGAATTAATTCAAATCTTAGTGATGTTCATCTTTTTCTTCGAGTTGGTCAATACAGAAAGATTAATAATCTTAATTGAAAACTTTTAAAATAAATTGAAGAAAAAAATTAAGATGAAATGTCTCTACCTGATCCTATTATCTTACATTGTGTTAATAAACTACCAGTTGAATAATCATTCGATTTGCTTGATTATGATAAGTTTTATTAGTATACTTATAAGTTATGTGTATACTCGCTACATACCCACACCTCATGCAAATACACTAGTTTCTTGTAGTTTATTATACTAGACAACTAATTAATAGTTAAGTTTGATTAATGAATAAGTTATGATTAACCTTAAGCTTGATTAATGATCAAACTTATGGTTAGCCTTAAGCTTGCTTAATAGTTAAGCTTGATTAGCGATTACTTAACACTTAATCTTGAATTATAACTAACCAACCTAAATCCATATTAACTATGGATTTACCAAACGTCGAGAGGGATCAAATTGGTGCTTGGTAGATCTAGAGTTAAGATGGATCTAGGCCGGTTTAATTATTAGTATTTAAATATGTCACAGTAGAGAATAATACCATGAGAAAAAAACCATAGGTTAATAATACCATGGGGAAAAACTATGGACCTGAGAATTTTATGTTTTATTTATTTATTTAGTTGAGGATAAGGGAATTATGGCATAAATGAAGTGGATGGAAATTATGATGGGTGGTTGGCATTCATTTCGAGGGGAGGCATAAGTGTGGGGAGTGGGGAGGTCAAGTGGGATAATTTATTTGGTTTTTTTTTTGTTGGTTTGGGGTCATGCGAAAGGAAGTGTAATGAGAATCGAGAGGAGGGAAGAAACCGAAAGAAGAGAGTGAGAACTCAGACTTGGACAATGAAATTTGTAGTTGGAAGGGTGTTGGAACAATTTCAAACACACTATGGTTGTGGTTGGACTTGGGCTCGGAGGGCTAGGGAACCTGTGGACGTTCCGTGGGCTAGGAAGTTGGATATACTTTCCTAGTTGGCAGGGTGGCATATTCAATTAGGTGGTCCCAGCAAGAGCACTATGACTAGGTCACCATAATTAGGTATTCTTCTTGTTGTCTTTAATTTATGTAAATTTCCATAAATGAAATTATTTTCATGCTTTTATTGTTTTTAATATGTTGTAACACACACACACACACACACACACATAGAGTTTTCGAATATGTCTTTTTGATATTGTGAAACTATGTGAAAAAATAATGGTTAGAGGACCCCGGGATGGGTCCATCACATAAGAAATCATGTCGATTGATTTAGAAAATGGAAACAATGGGTTTAACTAGTTTCGAATATTTAATATGCCTAATTTAATTAACATATATGTCTATCAATTTTTTAAATAGTGAGAAAAATTATCATAATTTAATTGTCAAATTAAGGATGGAGATAGCCATCATTGATTGTTATCTACTAATGTTGGTTAACCCACCATTGTTATTCAAGAAAACCCACACTGCTCGGAATAACTCATTGGTGGTTTATAAAGGGGAATGCTTCCACTCTCATCATATGCCTCTAGGTCTTATGTCTTAACTTGCTTCCTTACATCCAAGGAAGATGAGCTCTTATCCAAACATAAGTAGTTTTAGGTCATACTCTAGGACCTCATGATGTCCATTAATTGTAAATATGTCCATTGAATTAAAAGTCATTAAAATTTAATTTAAGAAAAAGGTGTTTGATTTTTTCAATCTATAGTTAATCATTTAATGTTGATATTTCAAAATTGTAAAATCATTGTACTTTGGAATCAATTTCAACTTAGTGAATTTTATAATTGTAAATTTTAGTTAAATATAGTGATGGTAAAATATGTACCATGCATTGTTGATAAAAAAAAATATAGAATTTATTTATTTATTTTATGGTGGTAATATTTATTATAACTTAGTTATTAATAGATAATACAGAAACTAGACTCATAAGGAACTAGTGGTTTTATTCACACCATATCCTTTCTCGATTTAGCGTGGCTATAGGCCTAAGTATAAACAAAAAGAAATTGATCATGTATTATGACCAAGGGGATATGGATGAAGTCGACTTCATAGTTGGCTTTATGGGTATTGGTACTTGTAATTTTCTATCTAGCCTTCCATATTTGGGCTTCATTCTAAAGCCATGTGCATATAAAAATTGTGACTAGCTATGGCTGATTGAGAGATTCAAGAATAAGATTATGAAATGGCAACATAGATTTCTTTCTCTTGGAGGGTGCCTTATTCTGGTTCAAGTGGTATTAACACAGCTCATGGTCTATTGGTCCCACCTGTTCTACTTGCCTGTGTTTATTATAAACAATCTGGAATCAATCATATCCAAATTTATTTGGGCCGGTGGTCTGGATCAGAAGAAAATTCATTTATGTAAACTCTCTCACATTTCCACTCCAAAGGTATTCGGCGGATGGGGTATTTTAGACTTACGATGTTTTTCCAATGCTCTACTCGTAAAATCTTTATGGAGGGTTTTAAAATGAAGATGGGGTTTGGTCAAATATTGTCTATCTCAAATATATTAGAGGTGACCCTTTCGAAAACATGTACTTTCGTAAGCTGTGGCCGACTCATAAATCTTCACAGATCTGGAAAATTTTTATCAAGGTAAAAGACATTATGGGAGGCCACTTGAAATGGCTCTTTGGGAATGGTCAGTAGATTCTCTTAGGGGTGGATCATCTATTCGGTTTACATGGGACTGCGGCAATGGACCCTATTTTGCTGCATCGTTTACATCATCAGGGTATTTTCTATGTATCTGCAGTCATCTCCCAATGGGAACTGGGTTCTTCGATTTGGAAAATGGGTCAGATGATTGGATTAAATGCTGAGGACACAATGTTATGGGAAAACTATAGACAGAGACTTCAATTATCGGGTTTTTCCGACATAATCGAAGGTGACAAGATCAAATGGAGTGGTAATATGGTAGAAGGCAAAATTCAGGTACATGAATTATATTTTGTAGAAATTTGAATAACTGATATATTATTCACCGAGATTCTCCTGATCACACACTATTTTAGCTTCATGCATAATACAGAATCTCTTCTACCATTGATCATCACATGTGGAAATAAAATAAATTACATTGATACATTAAAACCACAAACAATCACACATATGAACACAGTATTTAATGGGAAAGCTTAAAGTTGAAAACCCCAACTATCTGTATATTATATGTCATGGAGATCATGTAACAATCATAGTACAAAATCTCCTCACAAGCTCTCATGCACACCCTCAATTGCTACACACTATCAAGCTAGACCTAGCAAAACACATCTAACCTTAAGGACACTTGATAGCTGTGGCCTCTGTCATGCTTAATGCTATGGTTACTTTCATTAAATAGATAAACCACCGGCTTGAACTGCGCAATACCACATGTGGGTTACTCCACCCATCCGTGTGTTGCAAATAGCAATAAAGAGGTAGTCAAATCGATAGTTAACCTCGGCTTCTAACACCTATTTTGTGACCGGTCTCCACTGAAACTGTCCATGCACCGAAGTTAAATGATGCATTATTTAGTTGATTAATGAGTTTATAATTAGTGAATTAATTAATAATTAATTCACACCACTCTCATAATTTTATTAATCAGTTAAAATGAATACAAATATCTCAACTATGTTTAGATTATTTGAACTGAATACAACTCCACTAACTTCCTCAATCAACTCCACCAAACTCTCTCACATGAGTTCTAACTGAAGTCTCCATGTAATAGCTCCACTTAACCCCTAGGAATAGCGTAATTCCTTCTGTCAGATCATGTGCCACATCTATGCACTTAACTGAAGTGCTCCAAGAGAATAAGATAATTTTTATAGTCTAAATATTATTAAGAGCTAATAATATTCGACATATCTATTTTTAGACTAGCAATCTAAAAGTAGATTCCGCCCAATATGTCTAAAAATAGAAGTCCATCTATTTTTTCCGACTTGACCAACCATCCATAAATAGCATCTTGCAACTCATAACATGATCCATAGTCTAAAAATAGACTTGCGCCAAAAATAGCCTGCGGGCCCACTTAGTGAAGGCGACTCTTTTCACTAAGCTCATCATCTTGTTGCAATCTCAACACTCCCTCTCAACAAGATAAGGATTATCTTCCACCCCTATCCTGCTCTGTGGTATTCGAATTTGCTCCTGGTGAGCGCCTTCGTCAAGATATTAGCATCCCGATCCTCCGTAGGAATGTAAGAAAGTAACATGATCTTCCGTTGCACACAATCTCTGATATGATGGTACCAAATATCAATGTGTTTATATCTATCATGAAATACCGGATTAACCGAGAGTTTGATGCAACTCTGATTATCACAATATATCACAATAGGATCTAAGTGTGAACCGAACAACCTGACCAGGATCTTCCTCATCCATATAGCCTCGCATGCAGCCAAACTCACGCGCATATACTCTCGCCCAACTGAGTGCCACGGATCTCTGCTTCCTGTTGTACCAAGAAACTGTTGTCGACCCGATACTGAAAATCCCTCCAGATGTGCTCTTTCTGTCTGTTGGGCTCCCTTCCCAATCTGCATCCGTGAAGCCACATAGCTTCACCCCATCCGACTGTCTGTACACAATCCATATCCTGATGTGCCTCTGAGATATCTCAATACATGCTTGCATGCCTTCCAGAAGAGCTTGGTTGGCTTAACCATAGCTTGTGAAAGCTGTTTAATAACATAGCATATGTCGGGTTGTGTATTGACCAGATACATAAGCGACCCCACCAAATGTCGATAAACACTGGCATCCACTACCTCCGCCGAAGCGGCATCCTCCTTCCTCCAACCACTAGGAAGAGGAGTATCAACAGGCTTGCAGCCATGCATGTTGAACTTCTCCAGTATCTCCCGGGCATACTTACCTTGAGAAACAAACAGTCCACCATTGCGCTGCCAAATTTCCAATCCCAGGAAATAATGAAGAAGGCCCAAGTCCTTCATCTCAAACTCTTTTGCAAGATCCTCCTTGCATGAGAGTATCAACAGCTCATCACCTGTCATAATCAAATCATCTACATAAAGTACAATGATCAGCAACTTACCCTCCACCACAATCTGTTATAGGTTAGGATCCGCCTCACTCTTTGAGAATCCAAGTCCGGTGAAATAACTATCTATCCGTGTGTACCAAGCACTAGGTGCTTGTTTCAACCCATACAGCGCTCTCTTGAGCCTGCACACATGCGACCTGCTGCTGAAGATATCGAAACCTTCAGGCTGCTCTATGTACACCTCCTCCTCAATGACTCCGTTGAGGAACGTAGTCTTCACATCCATCTGATTAATGTGCCACCCCATCTGTGCTGAGAGAGCAAGAATCGTCCGTATGGAAGAATACCTTGCGATAGGTGCAAAGGTCTCCTCATAATCGATCCCCTCTATCTGTGAAAAGCCTCGGGCAAAAAATCTTGCCTTATACTTCTCCACACTCCCGTCAACTGCCTGCTTCACTTTGTAGATCCATCTCGAACCCACCACTGATTTCCCTTCCGGTCTCGAGACAATCTCCCATGCACTGTTTCTGACAATCGAATCATACTCTTCCACCATGGCATCTACCCATGCGGGCCTCCGCCGCTCTCAAAGAGGATGGCTTTGTCACGACACACTTGCTCACAAGAGCCATGTATCCAGTGTACTGGTCTGGTGACTGTCTCTATCTGCGCTGTGATGTAGGTGCTCCTACAACCTTCTCTGCATCTTGAGCCAGTCGCTCAGCTTCTGTAGTGCGCTTCCGCCCTCTGATGGTTGGCGCTACATGAGTGGTCTCTTCCACTCCATGAACCTCATCTTGTGGCTGATCCACATCCCGAGACTCATCCTTAGGAACTAATAGCTCCTCATCTGCATGCAAGTGTGGCTCCCTCTCAAGCGAACACTTCATGGCTTTCTCCTCATGAAATTTGATATCCCGTCGCACAACAGTCTTGCGACTGTCTGGAAATACACACGATAGTTGTGGGAGTACGAGTGTACCCCAAAAATATCCCAACCCCCGCAGTCGACCCGGCTTCTTCTCGGCATCAATGTCACACAATGTAAACAGGTCCCAAAATCCTCAACAAATGACGTTCCCCACGAAACCTCCCTGGGTGTTCTCATGCCAAGTACGAGAGGACACCCGTTTCCGTACATATACTACAATGTTGTGCATGCCTCCGCCCACAAGTGGGAATGGTACTGGGTAGGCCTTGATCATGCAACATCGCCAGTGCACCACCACGTTCTTCCTCTCAAGAACCCCATTCGCCGTGCCAGAGGTGCTATGAGCCGCAGATGAATTTTAACACCATTTTTCACCCTTAGAGCTCTCCACCGTCTCCCCCATTCTTTCAACCCAGTTGCTTCCGGAACTCGGGCTGTAACTTGAGGCAGGTTCCTGTTTTCCGCATGAAGAAGATCCAGCACTTTCGAGAGAAATCATCAACAAAGATCACATAATACTTGTGCTTTGCTGTCGAAGCAACTGAGAAAGGACCACACACGTCTGTGTGAACTCTCTCAAGGATTGTCGTGGCGCGACTATCCTTCTCGTGAAAGGCGGCCGCCACTCTTCCCAAGGCATGTCTCCCCTTGCACCGATCCGACCCGCGGAAGAGTGCCTTGAAGCCCGCGCAGAGAAATTCAAGTTGTAGTGTCTTCATAGTTCTGAGCAGGAAGGGGTGTTCCCACCCTCCGTGCCACAACCGCCACCATCCCGGCTCACCACCCTTCCTTCCTCCGTGCCCGCTGCTGCGCAGCCATCTACCTGCAATTGATAAAGGTTCTTAACTCAAACCCCTATCTTCCGGGTCTCACCAGTTGCCTTACTACGCAGGAAAGCCTTTCCCTCGCTAAAGACAAAATCATATCCCTTGTCTTCTAACATCGCCACAGAGATAAGATTCTTCTTCAATCCTGGAACATGCATCACTTCCTTCAATACGAAGGGTTTACCAGACTCCCTCTCAAAGGAAATTGTACCGATACCGGTCGCACTGTATCTACCATCATCGCCCATCTCGATGTGCACTCCAAGATCTTTCTCATCCAGATCAGTAAACAAATCTCGATCTCCTGTCATGTGAAAAGACGCACCACTGTCCAGAAACCACACTGAACCCATCACACTTGAAACCAAGCATGCGATCAGTGAAAAATCCAGCTCAAACTGCGAGGCTAAGGCCTCTCTAGCTGCAGTCCCAGCAGCCTGCTTATTTTTCTTCTTCTGTGGACAATTAGTGGCGTAATGTCTGTGTTGGTGACAGTGAAAGCACTTCACCTTGGACATGTCCTGCTTCTTGCCTTTCGCACCGGATTGAGAATATTTCTTGCTCTTCCCCTTCTTTTCTTTGGCAGCCAAAGCGCAATTCTCTTCATCAAAGTTCTTTGATGAAGATCCGTCCCTGGTAATTCACCTTATCTCCTCTTGCACAAGATCCGACCAAAGTCGTTCCCATCCTGGAAATTTCTCCCAACCATTGACAGAGTCCTGATAGGAGTGCCAACTCTTCGGAAGCCCAAGGAGATCCAATCTCACCAATTTCTCATCATCAACAATAACCCCCACACTTCCCAGCTCATCCCTGCATTAGATGAACTTCGTGAGGTACTTGGGCATACTGTCGCCTTTCTCCATCTTTATGTTTCTGAGTTTATCCTTGAGTGCCAACTTCCTCTGGTCACTCTTGCTTTGGAATAAATTTGTCAAGACTTTCCACATCAAGAATGGAGAAGCCTTACCATGAAGTTTAGATACTATGTGATCCTTCACACCCTCCAACAAAATCCTTCGACACTTTGTTGTCTTCTTTTGCCATGCGTCAAGTACGGCAGCATCAGTAGAAGTAGGCTTTGGGACTTCAGCATCTATGAACTCCTTCAACCCATTGTCATCTAGCACCGCTTCCATCCTGTTCTTCCATGCAATATAATTCGAACTTCCCTCAAGGGCATACTCCAATTGCAATCCGTTGAAAGACATCTCAACTTTGACACCAAGAAAACACTGCTGCAAATTCGAATTCCACCAGCACAAAACTCAACCACTTCAATGTTTTGCAATTGCTCCAATGATCAATAACGCTCTAATACCATGTAGAAATTTGAATAACTGATATATTATTCACCGATATTCTCCTGATCACACACTATTTTAGCTTCATGCATAAAACAGAATCTCTTCTACCATTGATCATCACATGCGGAAATAAAATCAATTGCATGCATACATTAAAACCACAAACAATCACACATATGAACACAGTATTTAATGGGAAAGCTTAAAGCTAAAAACCCCAACTATCTGTATATTATATGTCGTGGAGATCATGTAACAATCATAGTACAAAAGCTCCTCACAAGCTCTCATGCACACCCTCAATTTCTACACACTATCAAGCTAGATCTAGCAAAACACATGCTCCAACCTTTTTCCACTTGATAGCCAGCCTCTATTGCGTTTTCAATGCTATGGGATGGCTTCATTAAATAGATAAACCACCTGGCTAGAACTGCACAATCCTCATGGGCTACTCCACCTATCTATGTGTTGCAAATAGAAACAGTATAGTCACAACTGATAGTTAACTTGCTCTTTCACATATTTCTGCACTGGTCTCCACTGAAACTGTCCATGCACTAAAGTTAACTGATGCATTCTTTAGTTGATTAATGAGTGTATAATTAGTGAATTAATTAATAATTAATTCACACCACTCTCACTAATTGTATCAATTAGTTAAACTGAATACAACTCCACTAACTTCCTCAATCAACTCCACCATACTCTGTCACATGAGTTCTAACTGAAGTATCCATGCAATAGCTCCACTTAACCCCTAGGAATAGCGTAATTCCTTCTGTCAGCTCCTGTGCCACATCTGTGCACTTAACTGAAGTGCTCCAAGAGAATAAGATAATGTTTAGAGTCTAAATATTATTAAGAGCTAATAATATTTGACATATCTATTTTTAGATTGGCAATCTAAAAATAGATTCCACCCAATATGTCTAAAAATAGAAGTCCATCTATTTTTTCCAAATTGACCAACCATCCACAAATAGCATCCTGCAACTCATAGAACATGATCCATATGTCTAAAAATAGACATAGTCTAAAAATAAACTTTGCGCCAAAAATAGCCAGTGGGCCCACTTAGTGAAGGCAACTCCTTTCCACTAAGCTCATCATCTTGTTGCAATCTCAACATATTTTCACTTTTTAAAAGAGAAGCTAAAAAACCCTCCAGTTTCTCCTTTTTATCGGTTTTGGAAGAGGCACATTCCCACTAATATTTTTCTCTTCACTTGGTTGGTATGGAATAGAAAATTCCTCACTTGGGATGCCCTTATGAAACGTGGTTTCCATGGACTGGGTCGATGGCCCATTGTGTATGAATCAGGAGGAATTTGCAGAACATATTTTCCTTTTCTTCCCTACCAGCGTGTCTATTTGGGAATTATTTAATGCTCTCCTAAATGACCCTCACTGGCAGCCTCATGACTGTTTTCATACTTTTCTCACATGGGGTGCATCAAATGGGTCGTAGCAATCTCTTCCTTTTTATGTTTTTTGGGAAATTTGGGGAGCGAGGAACTGATTTATCTTTCAGGACATCCCCATTGACATAAATGGTATACATGGTAATGTAATGAGATGTTTGGGAATGTATCCTCGTCATACTCCCTCTGAGGTAGATTTATCTATAAGAGGGCGGCCCCATCATATCCAACTCCTTGCGATTTATTTTGATGGGGCTTATAAGGAGAATGTTGGGGGATGTGGGGCTTGGATCAAAATTTCAACAACGAAGTGATATCATATATTTTGGAATGTTGGTCCTGGGTCAAATAACTTAGCTAAGATCATGGCTCTATGGTGCGGGATTAGGGTCACATATCATCTTCAACTAAGGCATATACACATATATGGGGATTCCAGGATCATTATAGATGGGGTCACCATGAGAAGTAGATTTTATGATCTGTTACTATATGGATGGAATGAACGTATCAAATATATTCTCTCAAAATTCTAGGCTTTCTCTATCCAGCACATCTATAGGGAAAATAATACAAGAGTTGATCACAAATTGAAAAAGGGTCTTCTTGCACCTTTTGGGACTATCTTTATATCTCTCTACAGGAGAAATCTTGTGGTGGAATCCTTCGAAATTCCTTTACCATAATTTGTTTATATATCCTTTTTTTGTCTTTGTACATTTTTCATATGCCTGTGGTTCTATCCTTTTGACAAGCAAGCCTGTCCAAATTCACCTTTTCTGAAAGTTATCTGGTTATCATAGCAAGTGAGCCTGGTTATCTTTTCAAGCTAGTGTGGTTTTCGGTTCTAGTTTTTTATATTTGGATTATCCTTAAAAAGTTTTTTCTCCAAGTATATATATATGCAAGCGAGCGAGGGAGCTGTATATGCATCTTATGGTTTATTGCATTCATATATTTTATCTCTACAAATCTCCTTCACATGGTTGTGCCTCAACACATATATCAAGCGAGCCTATTTTTATTTTCCCATTAATGTCAAAAGTAGCACATACTTGTTGAACGAGCTTCTCTCGGCTACTTGGGTGTATTAGGATTGTTGCCTTCATCTTGCTTTGAGGTTTTTTTTGTAATGTACTTTTCCCAATAGCTTTGGACTCACGCCCATTTCATTCCAAAGTAGATGATTGATCTATTGGGATTGTGAAATCATCCTGATGTTTACATCCCTGATGAATGTAGTATGGCCCGTGTATTGTTTTTCTGCAGGGCCATTTTGGATATGTCTTTACATACATCTGGATGAATGTAATATGATTGATGGACTTTTTTTAAAATAAATTAGTGGTTTTTTCTTTCTCTGAAAAAGAAGAAGATAATACAGATAATTAACACTATTTATTATTCACAAATTCAAGTTGATTCATCATTATTATTCAAAAAAATTGATGTTACTTGAAATGATTCATTTGTGGCTATTAATGGGGTATAATTTTTCTCTCTTGTCAAATGATTTTGGTTCTTCGACCATTAACTTGTCTCCTTACATATGAAGAAAAAAAGCTCTTAATTATTCATGAATGCAAGTTGATTCATCACTATTATTAAAAAAAAACATGCTACTTGAAATGATCCATTGGTGGTTCTTGGGGGTTGGGTGTTGGGTGGTAGACTTTCACTCATGCTATATGTTTTTAAGTCTTAGGTCATTAACTTGTTTTCTTATATTTGAAGAAGAAAAACTCTTAATTATGTGTAAATGCAAGTTGGTTCATAACTATTATTAAAAAAAAAATGATTTAGTTAGTGGTTGGTGATGGGGTAGACTTTCTCTCTTGATATATGCTTTTTCATCTTGCATTGTTAACTTGTTTCCTTACATCTAAAAAATAAAAAATCTTAAGTATTTGGAAATGCAAGTTGATTCTTCACTATTATTCAAAAAGAAAACCACACTAGTTGAAATGATATATTGGTGGTATGTGATGGAGTAGAAATTTACTCTTTCTATATTCTTTTGAGTTGTGGGTTGTTAACATGTTTCCTTACATATGAAGAAGATGAGCTTTAGTTAATCATAAGTAATTCTAAATCTTACTTTAGGAAAAAAATGTGGATTAAACTGATCTAAAATCATTGTTAGTTTTTGTTGTGCTAATATCAGTTTCAGATTTAAATATACTTTTCTTTGGTTTTCTTATCCATTAAGAGTTTATCCATGAGTATGTGATTTCCTAACCATTAAAATTGGTGAAATTTAGTGTTTTTCATGAAGTAAAAAGCATAGAAACTAATAGCTGAACAATAGAAAATAATTACACAGCAAGAATAAATAACGGAGCTCAATACACAAGTTTTAATGAAGGAATTCACCCCTCCTGGGCTAAATTTCCTTAGTCTAACTTCATAGTGCGGGCCTTTGTATTAGATTCAAATGTGAAAAATTATTGTTTACAGTCTCCTGTTGCCTCTGGAACCTACTCCAATGGCTTCAAAACATCAAAATCTACCATAAATGACTCTTCCGAAGCTCCTTTTGGTAAAAAATTGCATGATTTATGGCAGAAACAAGTTTTCCCAGTATTTCTCCTCTAAAACTGGAGTTTTGCCAGTTAACATGGCTATTTTTGGCAATTCTGCCTAAAAAGGTGCCTCTGCTATCTCCGTCGTTGTATTAATTTTCCATTAACTAAAGATAAGCGAACTTTAAATAGTCATTAGCGCAAACCACAGTTTTAAACTAATCTCAGATTAGTTAATACACAATCCGGATTTAATACAAGGTTTAAGCGCTAACACAGTTTTAAATTTCCCGCCGGTCAGATTCTTTAGCACCTGGTTCTCCACGGTTGAACACATGGGAGGGGGTTGGCCCCCTCCGAACCCCCATTCATGGCGCATGTAGTCTTTAAGATGTAGCAGAGAGGTATGTGGGTTAAGACCCATGGTATAGGAGAGGTGGTAATGCGTTCAATTGGCGGGCGGTAGTTTTGGAGTTCGACCCTGACTCCCGCCATAAATTTTGTTGAAATGTTTAATTCGACCATCTGCCATACTTGGAGAAACTCCGCCATACTTTCCTATCCACTAACATGTTGTAGAGCACCTCCAAAGTTAGTGTAAATTCCGCTGGATATAAGGCTTCAGACTTAGGTTTATATATATGTGTGTGTGTGTGTGTGTGTGTGTCCACCATAAGGTTTCGACCTTAATATAAAACGTGCCATGCCCAATGCATAACGAATCCCACCCTAATATGCCATGGGGGGGCATACGTGGCATGCCACATGGCCCTTCCCCAGTGGCTCCAAAAATCGTCCATATAATAAAATAATGAGCCATTAAAATAAAGTTTCCAACTTAAGAAATGGAGGACAAATTCAACTTCCCATGGAAACCTTGGAAAATATGAAGATGACACTTGCCACAATGTCACTAGCTGAAACTGGAGAATATACCCTGTGAAGTTGACTGGACTTGCCACATCATCCCTATACTTGTTATGCTCATTTTTTGCCTGTTTGGGAAAACGAACAACATGCCATAATTCCCTCATATGAACTCAAAATTTGATGAAATGAGTTGCATTGGAATCCTGGAGACGAGCTCTATCCAGGCATTCAGGTTCGAAGCATTTCTAAGCACTTTCAATTTTGAGCTAAAAATTGAGCCTTAGCTCATTCCTCCCCACTAGAAGCCTTTTTGACCCAAAAAGATACTATCAATTGTTCAACAATTGAGGGTAAAACTCCCTCACTTTTCCAATCTCAACCATTTGGCCTTTGAAGGATTTTGACCCTTGAGTCCCAATCTAAGGTATTCAACATTCCTTCTTCTTGAAGTTTTAATTCTTCTGTCAAGTATGAGATCTTGCTGAAGCTCATCAAGATATTCTAGCAAGAAATCATCTATTGATGGTAGTTGAACATGCTTTCCTTGATCATCAATCAAAGGAGGCTCAAACAGTCTTTCCTTGATCATCAATCAAAGGAGGCTCAAACAGTCTCAAATTATCAACATTAACGATAAGATAAATTTTCATATAAGGAGAAAAATCTAGCTTGAATCCATTTGTACCTTTCCTTTCTAGAATTTTAAATGGACCATAATGGATTGGTTTGAGCTTTTTACCTTCCCCTTGTAATCTTTCTTTGCCTATGTACAACCAAACTTCATCACCAACTTGTAATTTGTGATCAACCCGGTGTTTTTCATGCCTTGCCTTGTAGCTGTTTTGACTCTTTTCAAGTTGCTCTTGCACGGTGTGATATGTTAGCCCCTTATGAATTTTTTTACAAGCAAATAGGGGGCTAAATTGTTTTTTGAGCCTTCAAGGAATGCATTTCCTTTGAAAACACATCATCCTTGAAGCCTCCTTGTGTCTTTATCCTTTGATAGATCTTCAATGTTGTTCTCATCCAAAAAACCTCACTGCCTCTAAAAAATTTGTGCCCCTGCCTCCTCCGGTTCTGATTAGATCTTAGCTGTCCATCCTGTTTGATCTGACAGCTCGTGTTACTCCCGACTACTAACCAGCCCCGTCACTATTGTTTCTCTCTCTCCAGATCTCAGTCGTTCATCCTCCGATCGGATGGCCTTGGTTGAAACCACCTTCCGCTCGACCCCACTTTACTGATTGTGTACGTGCCTCATATCGCGCTCCTCCATCACCGTCGGATCTCACAACCCCAGATCTAACGGCCCACGGAAATATCGTGCAGTTTGGGCATCCGAAGTTTAACATTTTAATTTCATGCGATATGGGCGGTTTTCTGGAGCCATGTGTCAGCTGAAGACCCATATCATGTTCAAAAAGAGAAAACAGCCCTTAGGCCTTTTTTCCGTGCAATACCAGAGGTTTTCCTTCCTAAAACCACTTCCCCACTTCATTGCCCGAAGCCTCATCTGCAAATCCTGAACGTTGATCTCTGCCGATCAACGACCCTCATTGCATCTCACACTTCATTCATGTTTGTCTATCATGTGACCTTAACACCTCATCGGGTCATCACAGCCGTCGATCTCCTCCTGAGATCCAACGGTCTTAATCAAATGGCCCTCCGCCTTGACCGGGTCCCACCATACAAGCCCGTTTCATATGTTTTCATGCATTTTCCTTTACATTCCATCCGAAGGTTCAAACCTTATGGTTTGCACTAAACATTATTTCTCCGCCTAACTGCATATTACATCTCCGTCAGCCAACCTCGACCGTTGATCACCCTTCCAGCATATGATCGGATGGTCTGTGCTTTGTCTTACCCCAAACCTTCATTAGCTCCATTTTCCACCATTCTTTCATAGTTTCCACTATTCCGCCACCATTCTGCATGGCCTTCACAGCATCGCTTCTGCCACCTCCCTAGATTTTATAATTGGTTTATTATATTTTGCAGGGTTTATAGAGTGATGAATCCACTCTTCTTTCCATAATCATAGCCACTGTGATTCAGATTACAGAAATTCCATTACAACAGCGATCAGTGTAACATCAAAGACGGATTAGAGGGAATCGGGCCTGTTAATTTCATATTTAGCACCTAATCCCGTATTCAAATAATTAAGGCGCAGTTTGAAGATTGAAGAGCACATGAAACAAGCCATATTTGCTTTTAGCATCGGTAATACATTTTCTCAGACAGTACGCCTCCGACAGAAGTATCCATGCCTCCCCGAGCTCCCAAAGGCCATTTCACTGACAGAAAACTTCCAAAGACTGTCAGGACAGCAATAATGGAGGTATGGAAGCCTAGAAGACCTTTAGTCACCTTACTTGATTTAGAAGGCAGAACAGAGTACCTTACAACCAGAAAGGACTCCAAAGAAATATTTGAGGTCAAATATCAACCTGACAGAGACTCTGAACCAGACTACAGAGTACAGCGCAGAGCTATTAAGTGTAGTGGGCATGGACACTTTCTCCACTCTGTCTTAATGAATTGATTTAATGTATATCATCTACTCCTGCCATCTGATCTCCTATAAGAACTCCTGACGAACATTTGTAAAAGGTGGTTGTTGTTGTTGTAGTTGCTATTGTAGGGATTCATTTTTTACTGTTAGAACAGTTTTGGGGGGAAAGTAGCTGAGTATTTTGTAATGTAGTAGGCTGGGAGGAGAAATTTTGGACTGTAATTAGCCATTGAGCTTAGTGTATGTGACTGGTTTTGCACATCAAATAATCAAGTGAATTTCACAGGATCCTGGTCTATTATTACGAGTGATGTTTCTCTTATTACATTGTTTTATTACATTTTCATGCTATTCATTGTTCTTCTGGTAAGCATCAGAAATCTAGCATAGGATATACCCTTGCATGGTACCCTATGTTTCTGATCTCCCTACCTTTGATGTTTTCTGTTGATAGTGAATCTAAGGGAAAATTCATGTAATTTAACCAGTGTAGTAGTTTCTTTTCACTGCTAGCTGATGTGTGAATTTGGGGTTTACTGCTTATTTGTTCTTATTGGGTTTGAGCTGCAAGAATTGGGATACCGGGGATTTAGTGCAAGCCCTGTCCACTGGGGTCCTTTTCAAACAAATTGGCCTTTCAAATATCTCTCGAAATAGTGTTAAAGCATTGAAGGTTAAAAGTCCTTCTATGATCTTAGGCCTAGTTCTGTGTTTAAATATTTAATTTTTTCCCTTTGAGAGTATGCTGAAGCAGATATGGAATTAGATGACCTCTAGTCTGATCTTAAGCTGCCCTTTGTGTCTCTCATTTCATTCCTTAATGTTCCCATTCCACCATTTATCTAGAAGATCCTTTAGTATAGATGACTTTCCCTATGAAAGCCTTGGCTATTTGTTTGCAAGTAATCTCCTTTCATGACTCCATAGCCCAATGGATGGCACATTCTTAACCTATCCTCTTTTACCGAAACGTCCTACTTCTTTGCTCCTTTCCTTCCAAAACCTTCTCAGTTAATGATCTCATGAACAACCCAACAACCAACCAAATCATTTTAAAGCCCCCTTTGTGCTTCATACCTAGCCTAATATCTCATTTTGAGCTTTCAAAGACATATCATCCTTTGTCTTTATTGGAGAGATCCCTCTCCGGGTCCAGGAGGGCTAGATCCTAGGGCCCCAAAGTGGTTGTGATGTTGTCCGGTCTTTTGGTCTTTCCAATCTGGCCAAAACACTGGAACCCCAACATAATGGCGACTCCACTGGGGAACTTGAGTGCATTTAATCTCAAATACCCTTAGGCACTCAAAAGACCCAAAATCTCTGGTTAGGTTGGTATCCAATGCTGATGGTGGACAGTAGTCTGTTTCAAACATCCAAATTCATCCACCTGGCAACTCCACACTCTACAATTCCTGAAAGACCAAATGACTCCACTGGTAGAAGACTCTGAACTGGTTGAGAAGATGCAGTGACCTTCTTTGCAGAAACATGGATCCAAACATGGACAGAGACGCAAAGCTAGATGCTTTGGCAGAAAAATTAAATGGAATAGAAAACATGTTTTGTGAAGTGTTGGAAATGTATATGGCTAATCTGAATGAAAATTATGATTATTTAGAACAACCCATGCATTTTCCAGAGCAAGGGTCAACTCTAGACCTAGACAATGAGAAAGACATGTATGATGATCCGGGTCTGGAGTTTGCTCTTGCTCTGGAAAATTCTCAAGATGAGGCTCACGAAGATATCCAACCTCAAGATCAGTTTGTATAAGAAGCAGAGGACGACTGTCCTTCTGTCTGTGTTAAAAAAGAAATTCCTTCGTTGATAGAAGAAGAGATGGACCGAATGTTAAACACGTAGTCCACCTCTGAAATATTTTACAGAACTGATACAGATCCAGAAGACTCCTCTGTTTATCAGAATGAAGAAAGACCTGTTGATAATACGACAGGTTTGATTGGTGACATTGCTTACGATTATGAATTTCCTAGTTATGATCTATTTGATGATGGTTTTTTATAGAGGGAAGATGAGCTTACAGGACCATCATTAGTAGTTTCATGGGAGGAAAATCAGGGCCAACAACTCCAGAGAAGCAATGAACCACATTAGCCCATCTATGACACTAATGAAGAAAGCTACGAAAGCATAGTAATAGATGAAGATTCATGGATTTTTCACTCTGTTACACCTCATATCATCAGTGATGATTTTTGTGATCAGCAGCCTTTCACTTCAGAGGACGAGGAAGAAAGCAGAGAAGATATTTTTGAGCACGATGAAAACAAAGAGCTTCCTCTCGAAAAAGAGGAAACAATGGAATAAACCCCTACTCAAGAATACATTGGCCTATTCACGGAGCTCAACCCATCAGAGCAGAATATATCTCAGCTCCAAGAGGACACAACTGCAATATATGATGAGTCCTCCAGTTCAGAAAATGAAGATGATGAAGGAGATTCTCTTTCTCAAGAGAGTCTCATTCTTGATCCAGTGGAAGAAGAAGAAATCTTGGTTGAAGCCTGCCTGCCAAATATTCATAACCAGGTATCATTTCATGATCCTTATGTTTATTTCCTGCAAACATTCGAAGAAGGATCAAAGGTATTTTTGAGCAACATGTTGCAGACAACAAGAAAATTTTTTAAAGCTGTCGTTCAGGAACAAAAAGAGTGGGAGCAGCCCTGCCTATCCAGCATGCTCAAGGAGCTGAGCAAGAAAGACCAGTCATGGGATCACTTGATGGATTGGTTGCATTGGAAGACAATGTTTGTAAGCTAGACTTGTAAATATTCCTGTTAGAGTAGGGTAGGTAGGAAAAGCTCAATAAAGCTCAGTCTGTGGGCATTTAGTTATTATTTTTGAATTTCTACAAAGTTTCAGTCCAGGAGAAGTTTTGTCCTTATGCCATGGACCGTAGCAAGATAGACAGTCTAATCCTGGCTTGACTGTATTTCAATTTCTGTCGTAGAATGTAGAGAAAAAATTTGCTAGACAGTTTAATCCTAGCAGATATTAGACTAGGTAGATAAACTATGAGGCCAACAGTTTAATCTAGTCTCATGGAGTAATAAGGGTAGAAATAGAATAGGTTTATTTTTCTGTTTGAAAAAATTGATGATGTAAAGGGTCTGCAAGTCCAAATGCACCCAGAAGAAAAAATGTTAGGAATATAGTATGGGTAGGTAGCTGTTTGAGTAATGTTTGTTGTTGATATAATGTCTTCATGATTTCTGGAAGCTAATCCAAGAAGAAAGATGGTTCAAGGATCAGGCATCTGGCCTACTCCAAAGATTTATTTTCTGAATTCTTGACTCCTTGAAGAAGAATCCATCCCCATGTGGAACCACTGTTAGCCCCCTATGAATTTTTTGACAATAAAACAGGGGGCTAAATTGTTTTTTGAGCCTTCAAGGAATGCATTTCCTCTGAAAACACATCATCCTTGAAACCTCCTTATGTATTTATCCTTTGATAGATCCTCACTGTTGTTCTCATCCAAAAGGCCTCACTGCCTATGAAAAATTTGTGCCCCTGCCTCCTCCGGTTCCGATTAGATCTTAGTCGTCCATCCTGTTTGATATGACGGCTCGTGTTACTCCCAACCACTAACCAGCCCCGCCACTATTGTTTCTCTCTCTCCAGATCTCAGCCGTTCATTTTCAAATCAGACGGCCCTGGTTGAAACCACCTTCCACTCGACCCCACTTTACCGATCGTGCACGTGCCTCATATCGCACTCCTCCATCACCGTCGGATCTCACGACCCCAGATTTAACGGCCCACGGAAATATCACGCGGTTTGGGCATTTGAAGTTTAACATTTCAATTTCACACGATATGGGTGGTTTTCTAGAGCCACATGTCAGCTGAAGACCCATATTGCATTCAAAAAGCGAAAACAGCCTTCATGCCTTTTGCCACGTGATACTAGCGGTTTTCCTTCCTAAAACCACTTCCCCACTTCATTTCCCGAAGCCTCATCTGCATATCTTGACCGTTGATCTCTACCGATCAACAGACCTTATTGCATCTCGCACTTCATTCATATTTGTCCATCGCGTGACCTTAACACCTCATCGAGTCATCATAGCCGTCGATCTCCTCCTGAGATCCGACGGTCTTAATCAAATCGCCCTCCGCCTTGACCGTGTCCCACCATACAAGATCATTTCATATGTTTTCATGCATTTTCCTTTACATTCCATCCGAAGGTTCAAACCTTATGGTTTGCACTAAACATTATTTCTTTGCCTAACTTCATATTACATCTCCGTCAGCCAACCTCGACCATTGATCACCCTTCGAGCATATGATCGGACGGTCTGTGCCTTGTCTTACCCAAAATCTTCATTAGCTCCATTTTCCACCGTTCTTTCACAGTTTCCACTATTCCGCCACCATTCCGCATGGCCTTCACAGCATCGCTTCTGCCACCTCCCAGGATTTTATAATTGGTTTATTTTATTTTGCAAGGTTTATAGAGTGATGAATCCACTCTGTTTTCGATAATCACAACCACTGTGATTCAAATTACAGAGATGCCATTACAGCAGCGATCAGTGTAACAGCAGAGACGGATTAGAGGTAATCGGGCCTGTTAATTGCATATTTAGCACCTAATCCCATATTCAAAGGATTAAGGCACAGTTTGAAGATTGAAGAGAACATTAAACAAGCCATATCTACTCTTAGCATCGACAGTACATTTTCTCATACAGTACGCCTCCGACAGAAGTCTCCATGCCTCCCCAAGCTCCCAAAGGCCATTTCACTAATAGAAAACATCCAAAGATTGTCAGGACAACAATAATGGAGGTATGGAAGCCCAGAAGACCTTCAGTCACCTTACTTGCTTTAGAAGGCAGAACAGAGTGCCTTGCAGCCAGAAAGGACTCCAAAGAAATATTTGAGGTCAAATATTGACCTGACAGAGACTTCGAACCAGACTACAGAGTACAGCGCAGAGCTATTAAGTGGAGTGGGCATGGACACTTTCTCCACTCTGTCTTAATGAATCGATTTAATGTATATCATCTACTCTTGCCATCCAATCTCCTATAAGAACTCCCGAAGAACATTTGTAAAAGGTGGTTGTTGTTGTTGTAGTTCTTATTGTAGGGATTCATTTTTTACTGTTAGAACAGTTTTGGGGGGAAAGTAGCTAAGTAGTTTGTAATGTAGTAGGTTGGGAGGAGAAATTTTGGACTATAATCATCCATTGAGCTCAGTGTATGTGACTGGTTTTGCACATCAAATAATCAAGCGAATTTCACAGGATCCTGGTCTATTATTACGGGTGATGTTTCTCTTATTACATTATTTTATTACATTTTCATGCTATTCATTGTTCTTCCGATACGCATCAGAAATCTAGCATAGGATATACCCTTGCATGGTACCCTATGTTTCTTATCTCCCTAGCTTTGATGTTTTCTGCTGATAGTGAATCTAAGGGAAAATTCATGTAATTTAACCAGTGCAGTAGTTGCTTTTCACTGCTAGCTGATGTGTGAATTTAGGGTTTGCTGCTTATTTGTTCTTGTTGGGTTTGAGCTGCAAGAATTGGGATACCAGGGATTTAGTGCAAGCCCTGTCCACTGGGGTCCTTTTCAAACAGATTGGCCTTTCAAATATCTCTCTAACTAGTGTCAAAGCATTGAAGGTTAAAAGTCCTTCTATGATCTCAGGCCTAGTTCTGTGTTTAAATCTTTAATGTTTTCCCTTTGAGAGTATGCTGAAGCAGATCTGGAGTTAGATGACCTCTAGTCTGATCTTACAAATATCTTTCACAAAAGACACTGGCTTCAATTGACAATTCTGATTCATAAACTTGCAGCACAGGGATTAAATGGAAATGTCTAAATATCAGATCTAATTATGCAATTGTAAACGAAAAACACAATGAAGTGTACCAGCTATATAGTGGGGGCCCTCCACACGTTGCAAGCACACCTTAAGATAACTCAGATGAAGAATATTACTGAATGTAACAACATAAATAACCGAATCTCTGTATTAAAGTCTGAAAGCCAATAATTACATAAATCAAGTTTTGAATTTTTTTGCGTAATGTCTGTCTCATTCTTCAATGTTTTCCTTCTAGCTATTTATCATTAAAATACATAATAAGAAGAGGCTATTTGTGTTCTTCAAAATCCTAACTAACTTCCCAAAGGAGTCGAATTAGTTCAGATCCCTCTTTTTAAGAAAAATATAAAAAAGAATCAAATATGTTCATTAATTGCTTAGGATTTTATGCTGAAATAACTGAAGTTGACCAACGTTGACCAACCACCTGTAGACTTCGAACCTGGAAGTGGATAGGTATTTCACCATCCTTTTAAATTCAGGAATAGACCCTCATTCCTCGATTTGGCCAACCTGTCATGCAACGTGTCAAAACATGAAGCCATTACAAGAAGTTACAAAAACCTGTAATTTTATGAAAAATCCTAATTTTAACACAAAAATTCTTAAAATAAATTCCAATGTAAAAATAACAATAATGGCATTACATTAATCAATTTCAAAGGAATATGAGAGATTTATGAAGGTTAAAAGAGAAAATATGATGGATAAAATGAATTTTTTAGGTGAAAGGATGAGTCATGAAATGGTACCACCATCTCCCCCAAACACAAGACTTTGCATGTCCTCATGCTAACCCGTCAGACTCCTCTGCTTGCTGCTTCTGTTGCCTACAGTAAAACATCCATGTTCATATAAGTTTGATATTTAGTCTTCAATATTTGGTATTTGGCCTTGATAGCTTTCTTCTGCCTATACCATTTGCTAGCCCATCTACAGATTTCAATCTTGTTGGTTTTGAGTTTTTTTTATTTTTCTCTTCAATTTTTCATTTCCATCTTGAATTTTCTTACTTTGTATTCTCAGTACCTCATTTTCTCTTTTCACAACTCTTTCCAACATTTCTGATTCCATAATCTCTTGTTGCAAATCTTGAATTTGTCTTTCTAATTGCTTCTGCTTTTTGTTTGAGAGTTTTTTCTCCTTTGGTTCTTCCTCCTTGCTTTTGATTTCTAGTTCCTGTGTATTTTCATCCTGGGCTTGCTGTAGGTTATCACTATCCTGTACTATCTTGTCTTTAGTACTTCTAGATTTCCTTGTATAACTGGTGAAAATTTTATCCTTTTCAGCTTTCTTAGCTTCCTCCCTTCTCATTTTCCTTGTTCTCATATTGCTGCTAGATAGAGCAAAGGTGTTTGGTCTATACTCTAGAGTTTCATCATCTATCTCAATTATATCAACCATCAATTCTGTAACCTCTTGCTCTTTCTGTTCTTCTTCATTAATTTTAATTTCATTAGAGAGAAAAAATCTCTTCCATGAAATCCTTGTCTTCTGTAGTTCAAATTCAATCAAAATTTTTACCAATCCGAAATGATATAGGCTTCTATCCATATTACTTCTTTGTTTCTGTATGTTTTTAAACATTTTAGTCAAACTTTGTAGAAGAAAATATGGAAGGCTTATATTACATTCTCCCTTCAGATGCAACAGATTTTTGATGTGATAAAGATATACTATGCTATACCTACCTTCGCATGTAATAAATTTCTGAAGTACATAAACCATTTCATCCCAAGGATGAACAAGCCAGCTTCTCGAAACTCCAATTTTCCAATTAACCGAGGATACTCTGGATCTAGATACAAACTGTGTCCATGATTTCTCCTTAAATTGTTTAGTTTTGAAATATTTTTCACCCTATGGACTAATGCCTATGGTTTGAGCAATGGTATCCTCTGAAACCTTGAATGAAAGGTTTCCTACTATGGCTCTTTCTCCATTAAAGGAAGAAGCAAATTTCCTAGTGATTTCTTCATTATGTCCATTAAAATTCTCTAAAAATGTCAACCACTGCTTATCTCTCAAAATATTAACAAAATCTACGTGTATTTTTGAACTATCAAACCTCTCTAGTTCTTCTCTATTCGCCATGAAATTCCTCTGTTCCTAATACCCTGTTCCTTATGCTCTATTTAAATAAAAAAAAAATACCCAGGGTGTTTAATCAGTAACCTGGTCTGAAGCTATTGTGTTCTTCCTGGAATCTTCTGAGCTGACCTCCACGTATTTGGATATGCCCTGGTTGCTATATCTTCTCCTTTGTCTAAGCAGGATATCCTGGTATCAAGCTTGCATGTGTCAGTGTATGGCTGACTTCAAATTCAATCATCTCGGCAATTCTCCCCAGCGTTTATACAACAGAACCCTTTCTTCTGTGCAGCGAACTGAAAACTCCCCTTTTAAAAAAAAAATTAAATTACACTGACCCCTGTGCATGAAGAACCTCAAATTATGTGCCTGTGTATTATGGAATGATGTGGTGTGGTTGCAGATGACAGGGTGAAATGGATGCGGAGGACTGGATGGAATGATATGGGACCATTACAATGGCGGTGGTCGTTAGACAAATGTCTCAATTCTAATGTCTGATAAGGCTGCAGAGAGGCCTTATAGACTACCGTTTGTACTGGCTGTTAGTTCATACAGAATAGGCCTTATAGATTTGAGGTTTAAGATTAAAGTTTTAAGAGGGGTTAAGGGAGTATTTATATAGGTTATAGAATGTAGGCTATAGATATAGGCTATGATTTTTTAAGAGTAGTGGTATAGGTATAATGGTTAGAAGTATAGGTTATATGAGGATTTATGAAACTGAATTCAATAATTAACCATAAATTAATTATTTAAAATTGAAATTAACATAAAGAAATTTAAGTATTAAAACAAGAATTCTTACAGTCCTTTACTAGTTCTTTTGTAATCTCCCTTTGACTAGTTGGCTTTGTGCAGGTATGATGTATTCTTCTTCTTCTAAACAGGTCCCTTTCTGGAAATGAGCATGCAACAGGTCCCTCTGATATTTCTTGTTGAAATCTGACTTGTTTAATCTTGCATACATGTTGATGTAGCCTTTGGCTTGCTTGGTTTTGGAGACATGTTGATGCAACCTTATTTGATTTTTCCAACATGTTGATGCAACTTTTGAACTTATGTGATCTTGATTAAACAGGTCCCTCTGCCATTTATTTGTAGAAATTTGATAATATTTTGATGATGCGCAGGTCCCTCTGCTGATTTGAATTAGAACAAGTCCTTCTTTGAACAATCAATCAATTAAATAAAACAAATCCCTTGCTTTATTGAAATTCTGGAAATGAGAAGATGAAATAAAATATGAAAAATTCACTTTTTCCTTCTCCCCTACTTATTCATTGACTTGTCCTCAAGTCATTATTTAGAATTGGCAAGAGCAAATGACTTTTACAGAAATGAGAAAATGAATTCTTACCGGCCAATTTCTCGGTTTTCCTGTAAAAATTTTAGTTTAGATTGTGCCAGAGTCTGGTTTTCACATCTAAACTTTTATTTTTATTTATTTATTTATTTATTTTATTTTGTTTTAATTATTTTTTATATTTTTTAATTTTTTAATTTTTTTTTTTTTGAAGAAAAATAGAAATAATTATGTTAAATATATCACAGTTGATTGATGTACTATCTCAACCTCCTTCTACTATGTCATTGTCTGAATGAAATCCTCTTTGCTTATAGGCTTGTGATAAATCTTCAGCCTATGTCCATTTACTATAAATGTTCTTCTTTCTTGGTCAATGGTGCTAAGTTTTACTGATCCATTTTCAAAGACCTGAACAATTTCATAAGGGCCCATCCAGTGTGTTGTAAACTTGGCCTTGTAATCTTTAAATTTGGAATCAAATAGTAAAGCCCAGTCACCTTCTTGAAATTTTTTCTTCTTGATATGCGTGTCATGCCATTGCTTCCTTTGTTTTTGCATAAGTATTGTTCTTTCTAATGCCTGTTGTCTCATTTCATCTAATTGATTCAATTGCATGATCCTTTCCTTTTGAGCCTCATTAAGATCAATGCCTAAATCTGCAACCAATTTGTAAGTGTGTATTTGAAACTCAATAGGCAGCATTACCTCTTTACCATACACCAGCTGATAAGGTGTAAATCCTGTTGTATCTTTCCATGTGATTCTATAAGCCCAGAGAGCATCCTTGAGCTTATCCTTGTAGTCCTTTTTATTCATTGCCATTTTTTTGGTGATGATTCCTTCCAGAGTTTTGTTTGTAGACTCCACTTGGCCATTGGCCTATGGATGGTAGGGTGTACTTCTCCTATGCTTGATTTTGTACTTTTCAGTGATGTCTTGAACCAATCTTGAAGTAAATTGGGTACCTTGGTCTGTTACTATTTCTCTAGGAACTCCATATCTGACAAATATTTCTTCAAAAAGGAAATTGACCACTATTTTCTCAGTTGCCCTAACAAGTGTCTTTGCTTTAGCCCATTTAGTTACATAGTCAGTACATACTAAGATGTAATTTTTACCCTTACAAGGTGGATTAATGGGTCCAACAAAATCTAGAGCCCATTTTTCAAATTGCTCTAGATGTACTTGAGGTTGTAGTGGCATCTGATCTGAGGCAGTTGGTTTGCCCATGTGTTGGCAACTGTCACAACTTCTTACATGTTTCTTTGAATATTTGAAAATTGATGGCCAATAATAACCAAGACTGAGGATTTTGAATGTTGTTCTTTTAGCTGCAAAATGGCCACCACAAGGTTCATCATGGAAATATTTTAATATATCAATAATTTCATCTTCTCTTATGCATCTCCTAATAATCAAATCATAACCAGTATAAAACAAGTCTCCATTAACCCATGAGTATTTGGCACTTTGCTTGATTAGTATTTTCTTATCCTTTGAACTGAAGGATGGAGGTATCTTTCCTGTTGAGAGATAATTAGATAAATCAGCATACCATGGATTCAATATTTAAATTTCAAATAAATGTTCATCAGGAAAAGAATCTTCAATTGGAACAACTTCACCTGGATTGTGGAGTCTAGAAAAGAAGTTTGCCACCTGGTTTTCTTTACCTGGTCTATCTAGCACTGTAACATTAAATTCTTGTAATAATAGTAACCATCTGGTGACTCTACCATTAGTTATAGGTTTATTCATTAAGTACCTAAAGGCAGAGTGATCAGTATGAATAAAGATTTCATAACCAGTTATGTAATGACGGAATTTGTTCACAGCATGTATAATTGCAAGCATTTCCTTCTCAGCTACTATGTAGTTGAGTTCTGTAGGTGTCAGATTCTTACTGATGAAATAGATGGCATAATTTAAAGATTCTTCTTTTTGTCCTAATGAAGCACCTATTGTTGTGTCAGATGCATCAGTGGTGATGTGGAAATGTAGAGTCCAATCAAGTCCTTTTAGAATTGGAGTAGTGGATAATTTCTCTTTAAGTTTTTCAAAAGCTGTTTGACAATTATCATTCCACTTGAAAGATACATATTTTGCAAGAAGCTTAAACAACGGTAAAGCTATCTTGCTAAAGTGTTCAATAAATCTCCTGTAATAACTTGCATAACCAATAAAGCTTCTCACATCTTTTTGAGTTTTTGGTACTGGAAAATTAACAATAATTTGGATTTTTGATTGATCTACTTTGATTCCTTCTGAAGCAACATAATGGCCCAATACTACCCCTTCATTTAACATCATATAACATTTTTAATTACTTAGGGATAAATTGGATTCTATACATCTTTTCAGAACTTTCTCAAGGTTTTGCAATGAATGATCAAAAGAGGTACCATATACTGAAAAGTCATCCATATATACTTCAACACAATCATGAACTAGATCAATAAAAATAGCTAATACTACTCTCTGAAATGTTGTTGGAGCATTACACAATCCAAATGGTAAAACATTGTAAGCATATGTGCCCCAGGGGCAAGTAAAATTTGTTTTGTCCCAATCCTCTAAGGCTATGCTGATCTGATTATAACCACTGAAACCATCAAGGAAGGAATATGATGATTTCCCAGCTAATGTATCCAAAACTTGGTCAATAAATGGCAATGGAAAATAGTCTTTAAGGGTTGCTTTATTGAGTTCTCTGTAATCAACACAGATTCTCCATTTATCATTTTTCTTGGGTACTATCACTAATGGAGATACCCACTAGCTGTTAGAGATGGGGTAAATGAAATTAACCTTCAGTAAATTTTGCAATTGATCTCTTACAATTTCCTGAAGCATAGGGTTCATCCTTCTTTTTGGCTGCCTCACTGGTCTTATATTAGTGTCTGTGTAAATGTGGTGAGGGCAAGTTTCTGGGTGAATTCCTTGCATATTAGTATAGTCCCAAGCAAATTCCTTTTGGTATTTTGTCAATAATTCAATCAAATTTTGTTCCTGAGATGAGTCTAGGAGTGTTCCAATGTTTAATGTTTTTCTTGGACTGATCTCTATGGTTTTGCTTTGTATGTTTGTAATGGAATGAATAGGAAAAATGTCTTCAAACAATGTTTGTAGAGAATGGATGGTACAAGTTTCCTGAAAACATTGTGCTAGTAGTTGATCTGCAGCACTATATTGTTCATTTCTCAATTCCTCTGAAACATCAGGTTGAGAAATAAACAATTCCACCAAATCTTCATTGTTATCTTCTTCAAAATCATAGATTTGGTTAATGCTCAAAACAGGGTGAACTTCTTCTTTGTCATTATATTTGTCATCAAGCCATAGGTTATGAGCTATTGTTGGAGATTGTGCTGATGGGTATAAGGTAATTTTTTCTTTCTTTCTGTCCCTCTGGAAATGGTCATGTTTCCTGATCTACACCCAATAAATGCATCAGCAGTTGCCAACCATGGCCTACCAAGTATGATAGGATGTCCTCCTAAATTGGACTTTGGTTGGAGTACTAGAAAGTCTAATGGTTACTCCCAAGAGTCTATTGAGACAATTATGTCTTCCAATATCCCTTCAGGAATGACTTTGGATCTATCAGCTAATTCCAGGATAATTGGTGTTAATTGTAAGTTTGTGAGCTGTAATGTTTTCATTGTTTCCAATGTCATAACATTTATGGCAGCTCCAAGATCAATCAAGGTATTTGGAATGGGAATTTTGTTAATGATTGTGGTAACTCTAGGGATACCAGGGTCAACATACTTCTCCATTGAAATAACATTTGTCATGAGGCTAGCTAAATTTCCAATAACATGAATGGTTTATGAATCAAATCTTTTCTTTGCAGTCTTTTTAAGACATAATTATTTAATGGCTTTGGTGTAAATTGGAATGTATTTTATTGCCTGAAGTAATGGAATTTTCACATAGACATTCCTTAATTCATCTAGAACATCAAATTGAGGCAAAGGCATTGGTAATTTTGCTTGGATTAATCTCTCAGGAAAAGGAGGTGGATGCATGGTTTGCATTTGTTTGTTTTGAATTTCATCATCTTGTTTGCTTTTAATTGGAATTTTATGTTCATCATTCTTGTTTTCTTTTTGCTTTGTAGTTGTTGGAGGTTCTGTTTGGAGAGTTTGACTAGACCTAAGATCAATGTTTTGCAAAGGTAGAATTGGGTAAGATGTTCCCTCATCTACACTATATGCTGGTCTATCTACTCTGTTATTTGGGTTAGCTACAGGTTGAGCAGGTATTTGAGTAGGTCTAGGAGGCTGGTTAGAAGGTAGTTGTAATTGTGGTGAATTTATTGGTGGAGGAGCAGTTATTGTTTTTTGAGGATTTTGTGGTTGATAAACAACTTCCTGTTGAGGGTATTGTTGTTGAGGGTATTGCTGATATGGCTGAGGATATTGTGAAGGAATTTGTTGTTGAGGATATGAATATCCTTTCCATCCTTGTTGCAGATAAGATTGTTGCTGCTGATTAGACCAATTTTTCCAAGGCATAGGAATGTTCCAAGAATTCTGAATAGGCATTTGATAATGTGCAGGAGATTGTAAATTTGGAGTTTGAAACATACCTGGAGGTCTCATTTTCCATGGTCTTCTAGCTCCCATGAGATATAAGTTCTCCATTTCTGCATTAGCTTCCAAATTGTAATTTTTCAAAACCTTTATCTTAGAACAATTAAAAATATCATGATTTTCTGTACAAAATGCACAAATCTGAACATTTTCTAAAGGACATTCCTTTAAAGCATGTTTTTTTTCTACATTTTGGACAGAACACAGCCATCAATTGGTCTTCTTCTTCTTGTTTCTTCTTTTTTTTTATCATATCTATTTGATTTCCCAAGGTGCTTAATAGGTCTGTTTTAAAGTCTTCAAATAGGTTGCCTATTTCAGCTCTTGTAACACTTGTTGTGGCAGATTTAGTGGCTTTAGATGTCATATTTCTTTTTCCATTCCTTGCTTTACTTCTAGAATACTTTTCACAAAAGTTTGCAATCTCATCAAAGGGTAAATTAGAGATATCACCTTTACCCATTAGGTAAAGATCATCTAAATATTCTTCTCAAATGCCTTTTAGGAATATTGTTCAAATAAGATCAGTAGACATGGTTCTATGCTTTGATTTTTGCAGATTATATGCAAATATTTCCAAATATTCTTCTAAGGTTTCATCTTGTTGTTGATTCATTCTAAAAATGTCATCTTTGGAATCTTTTGATCGACAGTAAGGTTGATACTTTTTCAAGAAGATTTTCCTCATACCATCCCAATCAGTCATTGCATGTTCACCTAATCCCATAAACCACCTAAGTGCTAATGTTTTTAATGTTGCAAGAAACAGTCTAATTCTATGTGCATCATCTGTATACCCATAGGTTTGACATACTATATCAAATTTAAATAAAAATGAATCAGGGTCTTCAGATGCCATGCCATAAAATTTTGGTAATACAGATGGGGGTATATTTTTCATTTTAATTTCTTCATCATTGAGTTCTTCTTGAATGGGAAATTTAAATGTTGAATCCTCTTCCTCTATTGGGTTTTGATTTTCATCATTTATTTTTTCTTGTTCAAGTTCTATTTGTCTTCTCCTTTCTTCCAGTTGTCTCTCATATTCTCTCATTTGTTCTGCAGTAGGTCCTCTTGTTGATTCTCCTCCTTCCTCAACCATTGTGATATGTTATCCTTCTAATTTCTCTTCCTCAGTGTCAATTTTTTCAAAGAGAGGTTGTTCTTCTAATTTCTCTTCCTCTTGAGGCTTTTCAGGGTCAATTTTTTCAAGGAGAGGTTATTGGGTTCTTTTAGCACTCTCTTTTACTAGATTCAGGTATATGTTTTCTCTTTGCTTCATAAGATAATAGGACTTGTCTTTCAATAAGAGTAAGTCTCTGGCTTGATTTTTTCTTTTCATCAAGTTCTTCTACAGTAATTTTTCCAGCTGGTGTTGTAAATTTAACCTTCTCTAAAGTTTCTGCTCCCAATGGTGGGTTAGTTTTTGGATGGGGGGTTTTTATAAATCTACCTTTTTCATCCCTAGGTCTAGACATAAGGAATCATGGCTTAACAAAATGAAGAATTGAAACTAAATCTATGTTTTTGTTTTCTAAAAAAACAAAATCCTTCTAGTTGCACCTCCCCAGCAACGGCGCCAAAATGTTTGGTCCAATCTGCTAGTGTAGATTAGGCTTCAATTTCCTATCAATTTGAGTAGGTACACTTAGAGGTACTTATCTAAAATATATAGATATAGAAGGATTTGGTCTCCTAAATGAGGGTTCAGTGTAATAGGATTCAATAATTTTTGACAAGAGGTTTTTCCTTGTCTCCTTCCACACTTGAACACATTCTTAAACAAAACAAATCTAATTTCCCAAAAACAAAGTTCTATTGTTTGTCCGAGATTCTCTAGTTCTTTTACAAGAACTCAATTCATAGAACCTCTTCAAAGTCTTAAATCAACACAATTATCAATCACAACCATTCAAAATAGCAAGCAAGGTAAATAATCTTGAAATCAACCAATAGCTAAGTCCTTTTACAAGGTTCAGTCATTAGACTACAAGTTGAGCTTTGCAATTACAACCATGATTATTAAATAGAAATGTTAAACTTAAGCTTTGAAACATGAAATAGTAAACACAATTCTCAATTCAAAGACTAATATCAATTGAATATTCTTACAAAGGTATTTCACAAAATACACTGGCTTCAATTGACAATTATGATTCATAAACTTGCAGCACAGGGATTAAATGAAAATTTCTAAATATCAAATCTAATTATGAAATTGTAAACGAAAAACACAAGGAAGTGTACCAGCTCTGTAGTGGGGGCCCTCCACACGTTTCAAGCACACCATAAGATAACTCAGATGAAGAATATTACTGAATGTAACAACATAAATAACTGAATATTTGTATTAAAGTCTGAAAGCCAATAATTACATAAATCAAGTTTTGAAGTTTGTCACGTAATGTTTGTCTCGTTCTTCAATGTTTTCCTTCTAGATATTTATCATTAAAATACATAACAAGAAGAGGCTATTTTTGTTCCTCAAAATCCTAACAAACTTCCCAAAGGAGTCAAATTAGTTCAGATCCATCTTTTCAAGAAAAATATAAAAAAGAATCAAATATGTTCATTAATTGCTTAGGATTTTCTGCTGAAATAGCTGAAGTTGACCAACGTTGACTAGCCACCTATAGACTTCGAACCTGGAAGTGGATAGGTATTTCACCATCCTTGTACATTCAGGAATAGACCCTCAGTCCTCTATTTGGCCAACCTTTCATGCAATGTGTCAAAACATGAAGCTATTACAGGAAGTTACAAAAACCTGTAATTTCTGAAAAAAATCCTAATTTTAACACAAAAATTCCTAAAATCAATTCCAATGTAAAAATAATAATAATGGCATTACATTAATCAGTTTCAAAGGAAAATGAGAGATTTATGAAGGTTAAATGAGAAAATATGATGGATAAAATGAAGTTTTTAGGTGAAAGGATGAGTCATGAAATGGTACCAACAATTACCTTTCCTTGACATAGGAAGACCACCTACAAAATCCATTGAGATACTCTCCCAAGTATGTGAAGGAACCGGAAGTGGAGTGTACAATCCAAGCTTCCTATTGCTAGGCTTACTTTTTTCACATAAATAACATCTGCTAATAAAACGATGTACACTATCAATCATGTGTGGCAACTAACAATACCTTTGGAGATTCGTTATTGTATTGCCTACACTGAAATGTCCTGCAATCAATGATATGTGCGCCGCCCATATGATACTGTTTCTTTCTCCATGTGGAATACATAAATTTCCCAAGTGATAGAACAAATTGTTATGCACATGATAATCTAACTCTTCATTTTAGTTTCCTTGAATCAAACTCTCATACACATCTTGAAAATCACTATCATTTGCATATTGTTCAATGTAACTTTCATGCATAATGGAATTTTGTTTGAGTATAATAATTGAATTTACAATAGGCCTAGAGAGCATACTAGCTACCTTATTGTAGATTCCTTTTTTGTACCTGATAACCAAATGAAATTGTTGTAGAAAACCCATCCATCTGAAATGTCTTGATTGTTAAAACTTTGACTGTGATTGTAAGTGTTGCAATGGCTGATGGTCGGTATGGATAATGGTCTCTTTCCCCGTCAAGTAACGCTTCCATTTATTTACACTTTGTACCAATTCATATAACTATATATCATAGGTGGGATATTTAGTCACAACTCCATTAAAAATTTCAGAATGAAACGAGATAAGCTTACCATGTTGCATGAGCACTGCTCCCATAGCATGATTACTTAGATATATTTGGATCTCAAATGGTTGTCTAAGATCCGAAAGTGATAAAACCAGTGTTGAACTTATATTTTACTTCAAAGCATCAAATTATTTCTGCTGTACATCTCCCCAATCGAAGACTTTCTTCGTACTTGTCAATGCATGTAACGGAGCTGAAATGGAAGAAAAATTAGCAATAAATTTCCTCCAATACTGTGTTGCCTCTAAGAAGTTTCTTGCCTTTGTAACTGTATTGGGCTTGGGCCAATTCAAAATGACCTATAATTTGGAAGGATCAATCTTCAACTCACCTCCTCCAACAATGTGTCACAAATACACCAAAGAAGTCTTACCAAAATTGCACTTTGACATCTTTAGAAATAATTGCTCTTTTTTCAAGACATCAAGTACCTTGTTCACATGCATGACATGTTCTTCTCTTGAATTGCTGAATATGATTATGTAATCTATGTAAAAAATGACAAATTCATCTAGAAATGGTCTAAGTACATCATTCATGACTCTCATGAAAGTAGCTGGTGCATATGTTAAGCCAAATGGCATAACTAACCACTCATACAATCCTTGTCTAGTTTTGAAAGAAGTTTTCCAAATGTCTTCTTCAGCTATTCTAACTTGATGATAACCACTTTGTAAGTCTAACTTAGTGAAATACTTTGCATTCTTTAACTGATCAATAAAATCATCAATGCATGGGAGTGGGTAGAGATTCTTTATTGTGATTTTATTCAGTGCACGAAAATCGATACACATGCGCCAAGTCTTGTCATTCTTTGGAACCAAAACTATTGGTGAACCACATGGCGAAGTAGATGGGCATATGATACCTTTGTTTAGAAATTATTGGATTTGCTTCTTGATTTCCAAACTCTCCATAATTGACATGTGATACATACCAGTTTTTGGAAGTGGAACATCCTCCTACAGCTGAATCTCATGTTGAATTCCCCTCTTGGGTGGTAACCCCTTTGGTTATTGAAACATCTCGCCATGCTGACTTACCACATCAAAAAAATCAGATTTCAATTTGTCATCACATCCATCAAAATATTCATAGTCAACATCATCCTTTTTCTTGATCATGAGAAGCACAAAATTTTTACTTGCATTTACTAGCCTCTTGATTTTCCCTGCATTAACTAAAGAAATGTTTAGTTTATTGTGATGAGCTCTCACAATATAGTCCACCCCATCCTTGACCAAATGATATTGTTCTCATGGCGATAAAACACCTCTTTCCTGTCATACAAATATGCGCTTCCCAAGATAATCCCGGAAATTTCAAGTGGAACCACATTTAACTCAATTTCATCAACAAAGTTTGTAGTAATAACAAATGTAAATATGTATTTCCTTGTAACATGTAAATTGGCATTCTTAACTATCCAACACAAAGGGTATGGTTTATAATATGGTACAATTTCAAGGTTAAGCTTTTTGATTAAGTCTTCTAATATCAAATTTTCTTGTGACCCTATATCAAATAATGCATCAATCTTTGTATGATTAGAAATCACTCTAACATGGAACAATTCTATCCTTGTGTCTTCATTTGGAGTGTTGTTATTATTGTTTGAGCAACTAGAACTTGCTATGACTTCCTTTCCTTTGTTAACCATGGCGACTACCTTGGTTTTATCTCCTAAATCAGATCTAAGATCTTGTTGTGTAGTGGTAGTCGTCTTTTTTTTCCCTTTGTTATTTGGTTTCTTTGGCCTTAATTCGGGATGTAGCTTCCAAAAATGGGCTTCATCATGCCCCTCTTTGGAAAAATGTTTGCATGTATTTTTCTCCCCTTGTTTCTTGATACTTGCATTCTTCTTTCCCTTCCATTTTTCTCCCTTCTCTTTTCCCTTACCCTTGAATGGATTCTTCTTACTACCCTCTTCAGGAATTTTTTTACCCTTGCTTCAAGATGCGTGGCTTGCACACATACTTCATCTAAGTTGTTTGGGTTAAGCATAAGGATAGTATGTTTCAAGTAGGAATGTAAACCTCCTATATATTTCAAGAGTGTATCTTGTGAATTCAAGTTTACTCCTAGCAACAAATCCCTCTTTCTAAACTCCTGAGTGTACCCTTGAACAGTTTGGCCATTGAGCTGCCTAAAGTTTTGCCAACTCATAATTTATTTTTGCATATAGGCTAAAGGATAAAACTATATTTTAATGGAAGAAATAAACTCAACCCAATAAATGGAAATCTTACCATGGATTCACATTTCCTCTTGTGTCTTTGCCTCCCACCAAACTAGTGCTTCTCCTTCTAGTCTTAATGAAGCCAACTGGATCTTTATGTCATATTCTTGTAAATTCTGAATTCTCCAGTATACTTCCAATTGATGAATATAATTGTCTAGCTTCTCAGCATTAACTTCTCCATTGTATGTGGGAAGTTCAAACTTGATGTCGAACTTGAGTAATGGAGTCTTTCCTTTTGGGATCTTGGAATGAGTGTGGGTATGCGTTTTTGTGGTGGATGTGGAAGACGAAGATTTTGATGAGGATGAGGAAGATGAGGATGGCGGAGATGGAGGTGGCATTCCCCAACTACCTTTTGAGCTCTTATCTTAATCCTTCTTCTTGTTTGAAGATCCTTCTCCATGTGGAGGCTTTGAACCTTCTCCAGCTTTTTGTGCAATGAATACTTCATACATGACTTTAACCATTCTTTCCATCTCTTTGAAGTCTCTCTTAACATCATCTTCTTTAGAATGTTCATGAGTCTCGTCATAGCCTTACATTTTTGCTTTGGATTCAAGCTCAACCTCTGCGGCTTGTACCTCTTCAATCACTTCAACCTCTTGTGAAATTTGTACCTCTTCAATCTCAATTGATTGAGATGGAATTTCAGGTGCTTCAGGTGTTGCTTTGAGTGGTCCTTTGGGTGAGGATGATGCTTTTTGAGCCTTCTTCCTTCTTTTCCTCATCTCAAGACTAGATACCAATAGCTTCCTTTCTCCTCTCTGCAGTCTCAACCTTCTAAGCATCACAAAAATTGCAACTATTAAAACCCTTCAAGAAAAACAAGCTAGCAACCTTATGCTCTGATACCAACTTGATCTGAAAATGATTGTTAGTTTTTTCTTTGCTAATATTAGTTTCAGATTTAGATAAAATTCGCTTTGGTTTGCTTATCCATTAAGAGTTTATCCATGAGTATGTGATTGTCTAACCATTAAACTTGGTGAAATTTAGTGTTTTTCATGAATTCAAAAGCATAGAAACTAATAGTTGAACAACAAAAAATAAGTACACAGCAAGCACAAATAACAGAGCTCAATACACAAGTTTTTGATGAAGGATTTCACCCCTCCTAGGCTACATCTCCTTGGTCCAGCTTCATAGTGTGGGCCTTTATATTAGCTTCAAATTTGAAAATATCTTATTTACAGTCTCCTCTGGCCTCTACAACCTACTCCAATGGCTTAAAAACATCAAAATATACTAGAAATGACTCTTCCTGAGCTCATTTTGGTCGAAAATTTCATCAGTTATGGCAGAAACAAGTTTTCCTAGTATTTCTCCTCTAAAAATGGAGTTTCGCGAGTTAACATGGCTATTTTTGGAAATTCTGCCTAAAAAGGCGCCTCCACTATCTCCGCCGCCGTATTAATATGTCATTAATTAAAGATAAGTTCACTTATCTTAAAGATAAACGCACTTTAAATAGTCATTAGTGCAAAGTACAGTTTTAAACTAATCTCGGATTAGTTAATACATAATCCGGATTTAATACAAGGTTTAAGCGCTAACACAGATTTAAATTTTCCATCGGTCAAATTCTTTAGCACCTGGTTCTTCACGGTTGAACACATGGGAGGGGGCTGGCCCCCTCCGAACCCCCATTCATGGCTCTTGTAGTCTTTAAGATGTAGTGGAGAGGTATATGGGTTAAGACCCATGGTATAGGAGAGGTGGTAACGCGTTCGGTTGGCAAGCAGTAGGTCTGGAGTTCGACCCCAACCCCCGCCATAAATTTTGTTGAAATTTTTAATTCGACCATCTGCCATACTTGGAGCAACTCCACCATACTTGCCTATCCACTAACTTGTTGTAGAGCACCTCCAAAGTTAGTGTAAATTCCGTCGTATATAAGGTTTCATACTTAGGTTTATATATATATGCCATACTTGGAGCAACTCCACCATACTTGCCTATCCACTAACTTGTTGTAGAGCACCTCCAAAGTTAGTGTAAATTCCGGCGTATATAAGGTTTCATACTTAGGTTTATATATATATATATATATATATATATATATATATATATGCACCCACCACAAGGTTTCGACCTTAATAGAAAACATGCCATGCCCAATGCATAATGAATCCCATCCTACCATGCCATGGGGGGGGGGGTACATGGCATGCCACGTGGCCCTTCCCCATTGGCTCCAAAATCCCTCCATATAATAAAATAATGAGCCATTAAAATAAAGTTTCCAACTTAAGAACTGGAGGAAAAACTCAACTTCCCAAGGAAACCTTAGCAAATTTGAAGATGACACTTATCATAGTGTCACTGGCTGAAACTAGAGAATATACCTTGTGAAGCTGACTGGACTTGCCACATCATCCCTGTACCTGTTGTGCTCATTTTTTCCTTATTTGGGAAAACAAATAGTAGGCCATAATTCCCTCATACGAACTCAGAATTCGATGAAATGAGTTGCGTTGGAATCCTGGAGATGCGCTCTATATGGGCGTTCAGGTTCAAAGTATTTATGATCACTTTCAATTTTGAGCTAAAAACTGAGTCTTAGATCACAAACCTAGATAGTATCCATAATAGAGTTGATGTTCCTTATGGTCATGGCCAAGACTACCACGTGCTTTGTGATAACACTTAAGCTTCATTCCATACATTAGGCCAAAGTCTACACCCACTTTCAATTTAACCTCTTAACAAGAGGAAGTAAGACCATTATAGTATATACTATGAATATGAAAAATCATTAATAATTATGTTCAACAATTAGACTTAAAAGGAAACCACCCATATATTAACCAAAAATAACCCTCAAAATCTAGTTTTTAAGTTTTCTATAACCTTGCAAACTTTGAGAAAATAAATTTTTCCTTATATTTCCAAATGAGGATGGGAAAATACCCAAAGGTGTAAATAAATTAGTAATAGGTTGCATGGTTAAGGTGCTCCTTGTGATGTCATTGGTTCAAACCCCTATCTAGCCCTTTTTTGTGTGAGGGGTCATGTTGGTAAACCTGGAGGTTATAGTGGTAGCGATTGAAATCCACCTCATTTCATGTGAATACAACCCTACCCTAATTATTAATTCCATTAGTTCACAAGAAAAAATGGAGATGGGAGAAAGATCGAGTTATAGCATCGTAGCTCTATATTATTACATATTTTTTGTTTTTCAATACCTTGAAAAATAGAAACATTTAAAAGCTAATATTTAATTATATAAAATAAAAATTTTGAAATTTAATATTAACTATTTAACCCCATGAAGGGTGCCCAAGGACAGGATCCCTGCCATAGCATTGCAATGTGGGAGAAGGAATTAAGAACGAGGTTTCTTACATCCCCCAAATCGTAGTTTGTGTGCTTGAAAGAGTTGGCTAGAATGGCTATGTATGAGGTTCACTTATGGGAGGTTTGGTACATGATGTAGGTTAATAGGTGGGAGGCCTTAGACGTACATCCAAACTTTCAATCCGCATTCAAGCCCATGTCAGTCATGAATGAGTTGAAATTTATAGGTTATGGGAAATCATGAACCAAGGGGGTGAGGGAAACTAAGGACATAGGATGAATGTTTAATGGGAAAACAATTATTCAATGTTATAGAGCCATTAATGCACAGGGCTAGTATAAACCACCCATTGGATTTAAGCAAGTACAAAATACAACGAGTGGCATATACTACCCTTGCGCATTAATGGCCCTATAAAATTGTATGTATTGGTAGCATATTTCCAACTAGAAGCCATGGTGTAACGAGTTGTTGAGGAGCCTTATTCCTCTTTGTTTTCTTATGAGTGTTTATCCCTTCTGCTTATGTTTGTGATTTGGATGGATTTTCCCCATTGTTGGGTTTTGGTTGTCAAATTGCATTGGATGAACAACTCAATTTGAAGCTCCATACAACAAAGCTCTAGAAGCCATGGTGTAACGAGTCGTTGAGGAGCCTTATTCCTCTTTGTTTTCTTATGAGTGTTTATCCCTTCCGCTTATGTTTGTGATTTGGATGGAGTTTCCCCATTGTTGGCTTTTGGTTGTCAAAGTGCATTGGATGAACAACTCAATTTGAAGCTCCATACAACAAAGCCTTTGGTCTTTGGTTTAATTATAACACTAAGTTTCAAAGTGGAGACATGGTATCTCTCCTCGACTGGTTCAAGGTTTGGACTCTGGGTAATTTTAATCTTTGGTATGGTGGTATATTCTCTGTCTCTTGGACTTTTACTTTAAGGTTTTGTATTTCTACACTTAGGCTTTATCTTTTTTTTTGCTTGATGATAATTTTGTCCCTCATTCCCCCAGTGGTAATAAGGCTGGTTGTTTTTCTCTCTCCCTAACTTTTTATTTCCAACAATTTTTTTCCTACAGTTCCCTCCTCTACTTTTAATTTAGGTGGTTGTTTCTTAGGTGGTTCGAGAGTCTGAAAATTCCACCCTCATTTTTTTTTGTTCAAATGTGGGTTCTACCCTCCAATGTGTTTTATCCTCTCCCTTTTAAACTCTCCTTCTTAGGATATTGATGTTGGCATCCTCATTTTTACCCCATTCTTAGTTTCCCCTGCCCTCTTCCTTCTCCTAGTATGGCTTGTTTCAGGGTATCATATGGTTGTAGAGGAGTTACAAGGGGCAGAGTTAGGGAGTTACCCTTCTAAATACATCTGATGATATGTAAACTTTCGTGGATATTCCATTGGACAATTCATTACAACATATTTGGTAATAATATATTAAAATTATGAATTTCTACGCTATTACAGTTTTATTAAAACTCTAGATCTATAAATTTAACTATAATGAGTGCATGCATGTGAATGGAAATTATGTAGAAAAGTAGATAATGACCAAATAAGCTCACACACACACATAAGGCATAATATATGATCTTGGAAACCCTTTCGGGAGAAAATCCAGCTGGAAGGTGAGGTTGCTTTGCTCTCTTTCTCTGTCTGGAAATATGGTTGTAGGTACAAATAAGTAATGTATGTGGCCTGTGGCTTGCTACAGTGCATATATCCTTTTTTTTTGAACTACCTCCTATCTCTCTTGGCTATCTTTGCTCAACTATGGAACAAAAATTTCTCTAAAGAATGGAATGCCTCTTACTCCTAGTGGTCCTGTTATAACACAACCCGATAGCCTACTAGTGGTTAATTTTGACTACATCAACTCTTAACTAGAGTTAAAATATAAAATCTTCTAAAGTATTTTACATTAAAAAAAAAACACGTGGTTATTCCCTTTTCCATGAATAATGGGGGTTGGTACAACATCCTCCAGAACTAAAGGTGTGAAAACATGATGGTCAACTTCTGAGTGGCATAACTTTTGCATACAAACTCTGATTGACGCGCTTCTTGTGTCGTTGGAAAGATATTTGTGTGTAGAATAACATGAACATGTATTTCATCCATGGGAAAAAATTTTAAACCCAAAACACACTATTTTATTCCTAAAAACGATCCCAAAAGGTTTTAAACCTTGTTTTGCCAAAGTGGGCCTCGTCGGTAAAAACGGTCCCATGAGATGATTCCTCCACTTTTTTCACCTCGAATGCTTTGAGATGGATGAAAAACAATATAATAATATAATCCATATCACACCTCCCAATTATTGGAGGCTTTTGGTCCCCAAAATCTTTTACTGAATGAGGTGAGGAAATTTTCCCTCCACCTTCTCTTTGGTGTATTTGCTTGGAAGTTTTCCCTTCAATACAATATTCCCATTAGGGGAGTTTTGAGGTATAAAATGGTCCTCATAAGGAAATTATAAAATAATAGTGGAAATAATAAAATAATATTAGATTACATCATCAAATTTTAGAGAGAAAAAAGAAAAAATATTTTTTCAACTCGTATTTTCAACTTATTTCCCTACGGGTTTACTCAAATTTCGAGCGAAAACACTCGTTAGATAAAAAATTTGATTTCTCATCCAAGGAGTACCCACACTGCATACTTTTGATGGACCCTGCTACATGAAAAATGATAAATACATTAAAAACGTGATTTCAATCACGTTTTTAATGTATTTCTCATTTTTCATGTAGCAGGGTCCATCGAAAGTATGCAACATGGGTACTCCTTGGATGAGGAATTAAATTTTGCATCCAACGAGTACTCCCACTTGAAATTTGAGTAAAATATTAATAGGAAAACAAGTTTAAAATACGAGTTGAAAAAGTAGTTTTATTATTTTATTATTTTGTAAAACTTTTATTTTTTTACTCCAAAAATGATGAATCATCCCCCATGGTTGACATCATCATCCTGAATCCTATTGTTTCTTATAAAGTTTATTTTGGTTGTACATTTTTCTTAGGAAGCCCATTTTAGACCTCAAAATTCCCCTAATGCAAAGGTCACATTTCACCTATCTTGCAGTTCTGGACCTGTTCTACAAAAATGTATCTTCTGTCAACTCTCCCTGAGCATCTAGTGCCAAATCCTTCACAAAAGGTAAGACTTGTTCCTCTTCCTAATCTAGCATGGAAGGCTCATAGAGTTTCAAATTCTCTACATTCACAACAAATTAAATGCACATATATGGTGGTAAATTGAGTCGATAGGCATTATCACCCACCTTTTCCACTATCTCAAAGGAACCATACCACATAGCCTTTATTTTCTTACCAGGCCCCTGCAACCTCTCCTTGTTCAAGTGTAGCCATACTCTTTCTCCCACCTTAAATGATTTATTTTTTCTATGTTGATCATGGATGGCCTTATACTTCTCCTGTGACTTTTGCAGTGTTTCTTGTACCTGTAGATGGATCTACCTGATCTTATCTATAATTTTTTCATCCCTCAAAGCATCTCCTACAAGATCTTCCCTCACTCCTCCTTGCTACCAATATGCAATATCTAAAGGTGAAGGTGGAAACTATCCAAAACAAGTTTCAAAGGGGGACTTCATTGTAGAAGTGTGGACTGCTATGTTGTAAGAATGTTGTATATATACAAAATTTTCATCTCAGGTCTTCGGATGTTTTTGGTTGTATCCCCTCAGAAGTTGTACCAAATTCATGTTGACTACTTCTGTCTAACCATCTGTCTATGGATGGAATGTTGTAGATCTCTTCAACTTTGTGTCCATATTCTCTCATATTGCCATCCAGAATGCACTGAGAAATCTTGTATCCCTGTTTGAAATTATGCTCCTTGGTATCCCAAAGTGCACCCATGCTTGTCCAAAAAACAAATTTGATGCTTAGTTTCTTCTTATGATATTTTTACATCGCATCAGAACACACATCTTGCTAAACCTATCAACTACTACGAACAATTAGTCGTGTCCCTTTATGGTTTCGGTAAATCCCGCACAAAGTCCATGGAAATGCTTTCCCAAAGACGAGTAGGAACAAGTAAGGGATGATATAGACCTTGTTTCCTATTTCTAGGTGTAACACCCTCCTCCCACATCTACCCAAGTAACTAACCGACTGGGGTAAACATCTGACAAAGAGTTGTAATATGATATGGTTCAAATCCTTATATATCAGTTAAGGAAGTGGAACCAATGGCATATAGCCAACCTGACCTTCTACACATGCAACAGAACCCCCAGGAGCCATCTAACCCATCTAGGTGACCAACCCTTGAGACAAACTGACATTTGGTTGCATTAAAGCCTTAGTCACTCCCTTTAAATGGTCATTCATGCAACTGTGACCCTCCAGAGTCTCCTGTTGGGGTTCCCGTGTTTTGGCCAGATTGGCAAGACCAAAAGATGAGACAACATCATAACCACTTTGGGGCCCTAGGATCTAGCCCTCCTGGACCCGGAGAGGGGTATCTCCAATAAAACAAAGAATGGTATATCTTTTAAGCTCAAAATGAGATGTTAGGCTAGTTATGAAGCACAAAGGGGGTTTTAGAATGATTTGGTTGGTTGGTTGCTGTGTTGGTCATGAGATCATAGACTGAGAAAGTAATGGGAGGAAAGGAAAAAAACAGCAGCATGCTTCAGAAAAGAGGATAGGTCAAGAAAGTGCCATCCATTGGGCTATGGAGTCATGAAAGGTAATTACATGCAACAACTAGCCCAGGCTTTCAGAGGGCAATTCATCTACACTAAAGGATATTTTTAGATAGATGGTGGGATGGAACATTAAGGATTGAAAGTGAAAGAAGGAAAGCAACCCAATTTCTGTCTATAGATCAGGTCAGAGGTCATTTAACTCCAGACCTGCTTGAACATACTCAAAGGTAGCTTTCAATGGAGGGACAAAGGGGCAGCTTATAGATCGGACCAGAGGTCATTTAACTCCATGTCAGCTTTAGCAAGCTCCAAGGGAAAACAGAGATAAGTTTAACAGAGCCAGGGTCTGTAGATCAGAGAAGGACTTTGAACCTTCAATGCTTTGACACCAGCAAGAGATCTTAGAAAGGCCAGCTGGTCGCACAAGGATCCTAGTGGACAGGGCTAACTCTAATCCCCATTATTCCCAAATCTTCCAGCTTAAACCCAACAAGAACAACTAAAGACAGATTTCATTAATTCATACATCAGCTAGCAGGCAATGACATCCACTACACTGGCTAAATTAGTGTGAAATCAATCCTCATTAATACATACAGTAGAAAACATTTAAGGCAAGGAGAGCAGAGACATAGGGTACCTAACAAGGGTAAATCCTATGCCATATTTCTGATGCGAGCCTAAAAGAACAATGAACAGCATGAAAATGTAATTAAACGATAAGATAAGAGAAACATCACCCGTAGTAATAGACCAGGATCCAAAGAAAGGTGATTGATTAATTGATGCAAAACCAGTCACATACATTGAGCTCAATGGCTGTTACAATCCAAACTTCTCCTCCCAGCCTACTACATTACAAACTACTCTGCTACTCCCTTCCAAGACTATTCTAACAGTCAAAATGAATCCCTCTAACAGAAAAAGGTAACAACCAAACAACAACCTTTAGAATATGTTCTCGAGGATTCTTATAGCTCGAGTGGAGCAGAGAAGGTAGGTGAGGAACTAAATTTAGCATTAAAACTCAGAAGAGGGAGAGGGTCGAAGCCTCGTTCTGTTTTAAATTCTGAGCATTTATCTCTAGTACTCTTTGAATGACAAGAACAGTCTTCGTCAGGCTGTAATTTACTTCCACGTATGTCTCTGATGTACTCGCTGCAGTGTTCTGGTGAATTGCACAAAAAGGTAGAATAATGATGCTAGGGTTTTCCATACTGCATAACTAATGCGCTGGTAGCATAGGACTATTTTCAGGGCTAGAAAATATCTCTAGAACATGGCATAGGATGAGAACTGTATGGGCGCATCGTCCTTTATGGAAAGAACCTTCTGCTAATGTGAAAAGCCTTTAGTATTATTTTCTGTGCCTTGGACCTTATGATCGATCCTCGGGGTCTTCGAATTGGTACCTTTGCCTTCTAAATCGCTGAAAAAAGGCTCAAAAATCTTCAATTACGTGGCTTGAACTCTGTTTTCCCACTGATACTCCTTGTCGCTTCCACGTTTGCCTCTGACTGTGAAATATGTGCTTTACTGGCTCAGGACAGGTTTTTACGGAGTTTGACCTTGTTCTTTTGAATACACAACCTATCATGGCTCCTTCACAGGCCTTTCTTCATAAATACGATCTCTACGCATGCTCTTCCCTGCATTCTTTGTCACCGTGGCAGTGACTGTGAACAGAGGAGGCTTTCGCCACCTGAAACCCTGCAAAACACGAAAACTCGTTAAGAAAACATGCACGGGGAGGGTGAATGCAGCGGGGACGACGAAAGTGGACGTGTAGCTGGTGAAATGGTTGAATAGTGCAGGATTACAGTGGAAAGTGTAGTGGGAGGCTTGCAGAATGGTGGCGCAGTGGGAAAATGCAGTTGGAGGGTGGCGAGAACAGAAATTTTAATGTAAAACATTAACATTTGACCTTTGAATGGATATATATACAGGGACGGGCGAAACATGTGATGAAACACGTGGAATGGTGACGTGGCAGGACTGGCCAATGGCGGGCGTGCGAATAAATTTGGATCTTCCAATCTCAAGAGGAGATCGACGGCTGAGGACACGGTAGAGGGCAATTGAAACTGGACCATCTGATCTCAGGAGGAGATCGACAGTGGAAAACATATCGGAGGGCGACGGATGGCGGGCCAGGGGTACGGATACCTTGGGTTAATTTCCGCGCATCTTCGGGGTGCGATGACCGTTGGATGGAGAGCCCCAGATCGGATGGTTGATATGCATATCGCGCCGGGTCAAATTCCGAATGATAACGCGCGATGGGGGGGCGGTTTTGAAATAGTGACGGAGCCACGTGACAGGCGGTGAGTGGAATCGCTCCGAAAATAAAATTACCGCCCATCTCCCAACGGCGGTGTGATAGATACCGGCGGTTTTCAGATATGCGCGGTTGCGGGGACCACCAAGCGAGATGTACCGTGGACCGTTGATCCACGGGTAAATGAACGGTGGAGATGCGATGAACGGTGAAAGGAGGTGGGTGATGGGCGCTATGGGGAATGCGACGACCGTCATATGGCCGGGAAATCAACGGTTAGAAATGCTCTCGATAGCCAAACGCGTTAAGCTCTTTTTGGGCTAGCACCTGGTTTCGGTGCCCGGGTCACATGGTGGAGAAGGTTAGGGGGCTAGCCGAAAGGTGCAAAACCCATAGACATGAAAAATATGATTATTTGGCCCAGTTTTAGTGCATTTTCAGGCCAATAAAGGGTAACGATAGGGGAAAGAAGGGGAAATTAAACCACACCAGGGATGTGTGTATGGTTTAGAGGGTATTTTTGGGAAAGTTTAGAAGGATTAGGGGAGGGATTTTGGGGGTAAAAAGGGGAATTTGGACAAAGGGAAAAAGGGTTGAAATGGGACATTTTGTAGGGATACAAGGGGCAAATTAAAGCCTTTTGGAGCACAATTTTTGTAATCAGAGAGGCTTAATAATGGGAATCAGCAGAGGGGGTTTTTTCAAAGGGAAAAAGGCACAAGGAGGCTTCAAGGATGATGTTTTTTCAGGAGAAATGCATTCCTTGAAGGCTCAAAAACATTTTAGCCCCCTGTTTGCTTGTCAAAAATTTATTGGGGGCTAACAGTGGCTCCACATGGGGATGGCTTCTTCTTGAAGGAGTCAAGAATTCATAAAATAAATCTTTGGTGTAGGCCAGATGGCTGGTACTTGACTCATTCTTTTCTTCTCTTGGATCAGCTGCCACAAACTGTGTAGACATCAAATCAGCAGAAAAACTCTCAAACAGTCTACCTACCCATCCTACAATCCTAGAATTTTTTCTTCCAGGTTGCATTTGGACTAGTAGACCCTTTACATCATTTATTTTTTACAAACAAGGAAATAAACCTATTCTATTTCTACCCTTATTGCTCCATGAGACCAGATTAGACTGTTGGCCTCATAACTTTCTCTACCTACACTACTATCTGCTAGGATTAGACTGTCTAGCAGATTTCTTCTCTACATTCTAGGACAGAAATTGAAAAACAGTCAAGCCAGGATTAGACTGTCTGGCTTGCTGGACTTTGCAGAAATTAAAAACAACTAACTACATTCTCATAGACTGAGCTTTATTGAGCTTTTCCTACCTACCCTACTCTAACTAGAATATTTACAGTCTAGCTTACAAACATTGTCTTCCAATGCAACCAGTCCATCAAGTGATCCCATGACTGGTCTTTCTTGCTCAACTCTTTGAGTAGGTTGGATAGGAAGGGCATCTCCCACTCTTTTTGTTCAATAACAGCAGCTTTGAAAAATTTTCTTTCTGTTTGCAACATGCTGCTCAAAAGGACCTTTGATGCTTCCTCAAATTTTTGCAAGAAATGAGCATAAGGATCATGAAAAGATACCTAGCTATGAATATTTGGCAGGCAAGCTTCAACTAGGATCTCTTCTTCTTCCACTGGATCAAGAAGAAGACTCTCTTGAGGGAGAGAATATCCCTCATCTTCTTCATTTTTTGAACTGGAGGACTCATCGTATATGTCAGTGCTGGCCTCTTGGAGCTCTGATATATTCTGCTCTGAGGTGTTGAGCTCTATGAAGAGATCCATGTATTCTTGAGCAGGGGTATGTTCCTTTGCTTCCTCTTCTTCAAGAGAAAACTCCTTGCTTTCAAACTGCTCAAATATCTCTTCCTTGTTTTCCTCTTCATCTTCTGAGATGAAAGGTTGCTGACCTCCAATCATGTGAAAACCATTACTGATGAGTTGTAATGGAGTGAAGCAAGGATCTAGAGATCCTTCGCCCTCTTCTGCACTCTTAAAGATTTCTTCATCAGTATCATAAATAGCTTGCATTGGCTCATTACTTCTCTGAAGTCTCTGGCTCTAATCTTCCTCCCATGAATGTACTAATGATGACCCTGTAAGATCATCTTCTGTTTGGAGAACATCATCATCAGATAGATCAAAAATAGGAAAATCATGAATATAAGTAATGCTACCAACCGGACATACTGGATTATCAGCAGATTTTTCTTCACTCTGATTTACATGTGAGCTTTCCAACTCTGTACAACAAAGCTCATCAAATGAATGGACAAGAATGTCTGATCTGTAAAAAAATTCAGAGGCTGGCTGTCCATTGATGATCTGATCTATTTCTTCTTCTATCAAAGGGGAAGATGGTCTTCTGTTCCTTTGTGCAGAAGTGCAGCAGCTCTCTATTTCCTTTGAAGACTAGATTTGAGGCAGAATGTCATTTGAAGCCTCAACTGTAAGGGATGGTATATCAACATCTGAGTTTTCAGGAATATCTTGAGGAATGCCTACGGTCTCTTGACTTTTTTCTTCCTCAGCTGATTCATACATGTTATTGTGATAGCTAGGATGCATATGAAATTCTTGAATGACTGTTAACAGATCTTTAGGATGCATATTAACCAAATTCTCATCAATATCTGGCAGGTACTGTATGATATTCTGAGATTGATCACAACAATCCCATGATAAGGATGGAGAGTTTCCTTTATAATTCTTGTAAAATACTTGGTGCATGTCACTTAAAGAAAACAAACTCCGAGGTTCTAACCATTCATACCAGACCCTAGCTTTTCCTTCTAATGTTGCCATGAACATTTTCATTAGGCAGTCTTCATGCCATTCAAATTTAAATTTCCACACATGTATATGAAACTTAATGAGATGTAGCAAGGGGTCATTAGCGTTTTCACCTTGAAAGGTAGCTAGGTTTTTTAACCAGTCCACTTCAGGCATTTTGTGTGGGAATCTAGGGATATGCTCCCTACTCATTGGGGCATATCTTCTCTGTATGCATGGAAGAATGTTTGTAAATCAGAAAGAGGTCATTGTATCTGGTCAACCAGTTCAGAGTCTTCTACCAGTGGAGTCATTTGGTCTTCTAGGATTTATGGAGTGTGGAGTCGCCAGGTGGATGTATATGAATGTTTGAAGCAGGATGATGTCCACCATCAGCAATTGAATGCCAATATAACCACAGATTCTGGGTCTTTTGAGTGCCTAAGAGTATGTAAGATAAATGCACTCAATTCCCCCGTAGAGTCGCCATTATGTTGGTGACGGTAATGGGACATAGACCAATGTTAGCAGTTTAGGCACTCAGAATCCCTAGTGGAGTCACCATTATGTTGGTGACGACAACGGGACATAGACCAATGTTAGCAGTTTAGGCACTCAGAATCTCCCCAGCGGAGTCGCCAGTATGTTGGGGTTCCGATGTTTTGGCCAGATTGGCAAGACCAAAAGATGAGACAACATCATAACCACTTTGGGGCCCTAGGATCTAGCCCTCCTGGACCCATAGAGGGATCTCTCCAATAAAACAAAGAATGGTATATCTTTGAAGCTCAAAATGAGATGTTAGGCTAGTTATGAAGCACAAAGGGGGTTTTAGAATGATTTGGTTGGTTGGTTGTTGGGTTGGTCATGAGATCATAGACTGAGAAAGTAATGGGAGGAAAGGAACAAAACAGCAGGATGCTTCAGCAAAGAGGATAGGTCAAGAAAGTGCCATCCATTGGGCTATGGAGTCGTGAAAGGTAATTACATGCAACAACTAGCCCAGGCTTTCAGAGGGCAAGTCATCTACACTAAAGGATCTTTTTAGATAGATGGTGGGATGGAACATTAAGGATTGAAAGTGAAAGAAGGAAAGCAACCCAATTTCTGTCTATAGATCAGGTCAGAGGTCATTTAACTCTAGACTTGCTTGGACATAATCAAAGGAAACTTTCAATGGAGGGACAAAGGGGCAACTTATAGATCGGACCAGAGGTCATTTAACTCCAGGTCAGCTTTAGCAAGCTCCAAGGGAAAGCAGAGATAATTTTAACAGAGCCAGGGTCTGTAGATCAGAGAAGGACTTTGAACCTTCAATGATTTGACACCAGCAAGATATCTTAGAAAGGCCAGCTGGTCGCACAAGGATCCTAGTGGAAAAGGCTAACTCTAATCCCTAGTGTTCCCAAATCTTCCAGCTTAAACCCAACAAGAACAACTAAAGAAATATTTCATTAATTCATACATCAGCTAGTAGGCAATGACATCCACTACACTGGTTAAATTAGTGTGAAATCAATCCTCAGATAATACATACAGTAGAAAACATTTAAGGCAAGGAGAGCAGAGACATAGGGTACCTAACAAGGGTAAATCCTATGCCATATTTCTGATGCGAGCCCAGAAGAACAATGAACAACATGAAAATGTAATTAAACGATAAGATAAGAGAAACATCACCCGTAGTAATAGACTAGGATCCAAAGAAAGGTGCTTGATTAATTGATGCAAAACCAGTCACATACACTGAGCTCAGTGGCTGTTACAATCCAAAATTCTCCTCCCAGCCTACTACATTACAAACTACTCTACTACTCCCTCCCAAGACTGTTCTAACAGTCAAAATGAATCCCACTAACAGCAATCGGAAACAACAGAACAACAACCTTTACAATATGTTCTCGAGGATTCTTATAGCTTGAGTGGAGCAGAGAAGGTAGGTGAGGAACTAAATGTAGCATTAAAACTCAGAAGAGGGAGAGGGTCGAAGCCTCGTTCTATTTTAAATTCTGAGCATTTATCTCTGGTACTCTTTGGATGAGAAGAACTGTCTTCGTCAGGCTGTAATTTACTTCTAGGTATGTCTCTGATGTACTCGCTGCAGTGTTCTGGTGAATTTCACAAAAAGGCAGAATAATGATGCTAGGTTCTGCCATACTGCATAACTAATGCGCTGGTAGCATAGGACTGTTGTCAGGGCTGGAAAATCTCTCTAGAAAACAGCATAGGAAGAGAACTGTATGGGCGCATCGTCCTTTATGGAAAGAACCTTCTGCTGATGTGAAAACCCTTTAGTATTATTTTCTATGCCTTGGACCTTCTGATCAATCCTCGGGGTCTTCGAATTGGTACCTTTGCCTTCTAAATCCCTGAAAAAATGCTCAAAAATCTTCAATTACATGCCTTGAAATCTGTTTTCCCACTGATACTCTTTGCCGCTTCCACGTTTTCCTCTGACTGCGAAATTTGTGCTTTACTGGCTCAGGATAGGTTTTTACGGAGTTTGACCCTGTTCTTTTGAATACGCAACATGTCATGGCTCCTTCCCAGGCCTTTCTTCATAAATACGATCTTTGCGCATGGTCTTCCCTGCATTCTTTGCCACCGTGGCAGTGACTGTGAACAAAGGAGGCTTTCGCCACCTGAAACCCTGCAAAACACGAAAACTCGTTAAGAAAACATGCACGGGGAGGGTGAATGCAGTGGGGACGATGAAAGTGGACGTGCAGCTGGTGAAATGGTGGAATAGTGTGGGATTATGGTGGAAAATGCAGTGGGAGGCTTGCAGAATGGTGGCGCAGTGGGAAAATGCAGATGGAGGGTGGCGAGAACGGAAATTTTAATGTAAAACATTAACATTTGACCTTTGAATGGATATATATACAGGGACGGGCGAAAGATGTGATGAAACACGTGGAATGGTGACGTGGCAGGACTGGCCAACGGCGGGCGTGCGAATAAATCTAGATCGTCCGATCTCAAGAGGAGATCGACGGCTGAGGACACGACAGAGGGAGATTGAAACTGGACCGTCCGATCTCAGGAGGAGATCGACGGTGGAAAACATATCGGAGGGTGATGGATGGCGGGCCAGGAGTACGGATACCTTGGGTTAATTTTCGCGCATCTTCGGGGTGCGATGACCATTAGATGGAGAGCCCCAGATTGGATGGTTGATATTCATATCGTGCCGGGTCAAATGCTGAATGATAACGCGTGATGGGGGGGTGGTTTTGAAATAGTGACGGAGCCACGTGTTAGGTAGTGAGTGGAATCGCTCCGAAAATAAAATTACCGCCCATCTCCCAATGGCGGTGCAATAGATATCGACGGTTTTCAGATATGCGCGGCTGCGGGGACCACCAGGCGAGATGTATTGCAGACCGTTGATCCACGGGTAAATGAACGGTGGAGATGCGATAAACGGTGAAAGGAGGTGGGTGATGGGTGCTATGGAGAATGCGACGACTGTCAGATGGCCGGGAAATCAACGGTTAGAAATGCTCCCGATAGCCAAACGCGCTAAGCGCTTTTCGGGCTAGCGCCTGGTTTTGGCGCCCGGTTCACGTGGTGGAGAAGGTTAGGGGGCTTGCCAAAAGGTGCTAAACCCATAGAAATGAAAAATATGATTATTTGGCCCAGTTTTAGTGCATTTTCAGGCCAATAAAGGGTAACGATAGGGGAAATAAGGGGAAATTAAACCACACCAGGGATGTGTGTATGGTTTAGAGGGGATTTTTGGGAAAGTTTAGAAGGATTAGGGGAGGGATTTTGGGGGTAAAAAGAGGAATTTGGACAAAGGGAAAAAGGGTTGAAATGGGACATTTTGCAGGGATACAAGGGGCAAATTAAAGCCTTTTGGAGCACAATTTTTGTAATCAGAGAGGCTTAATAATGGGAATCAGCAGAGGGGGTTTTGTCAAAGGGAAAAAGGCACAAGGAGGCTTCAAGGATGATGTGTTTTCAGGAGAAATGCATTCCTTGAAGGCTCAAAAACATTTTAGCCCCCTGTTTTCTTGTAAAAAATTTATAGGGGGCTAACAGCTCCCACAACAAGGCATGCTAGTGACTGGCGACTTTTCTAGGTAGTTATGTGCCAATGACTCTAGATTTTGTGCCACTTTTTCAGGGCCAGGACTCAGGCCACTGCCCAAAACTCCATGAAACTTCCAAAAATGAAAAGTAACATCAAAACAATAATACATATGCAAATACTTGAACAAGGACTTGACTGGACCCCTACTAGCCATGACAGTCATTTCATCAAACATGTCACAAATATGCATTCTATAGGTTTAAACAACAAATATGAGTATAAGGGTCTCACACTTATCTAAAATCGCTAAGAAACATTGATGCCTCATCAAAATAACTACATTATCATCTATTAAGCCATATATTCATTGTATATTCAAGGATTAATCAAAACATGATGAGAGCCATACATTATCATTGTCATAAAACTCACTCATAACCAACATATAACCAAAAAAAGTATCAAGGATATAAAATCTGTATAAGCCAAATATAAACAAGTATATTTACCCATAAAATACCAAGGAGAAAGAGAGCTCTTATTGATGATTGCATAGGCCGCCAGGTATGGGAATTCCATGAACCACCCGACCATAGACTAGGTTGAACCAAATATTTCTTTCATCCAGTCACCCTCATGCCATATTCTGAGCATGAATGTGGGATCTCATAAAACACATCAATCAAAACCAAACCAAGGCTTCCAAAAGTCAAACCACCTCAACCCTCAACTAGTGATTCCACCTCATGGTTGAACATCACTAACCATCACCATATTGGTCTCTACCCAAGCTATCCAGAGCTCCAGAGTGTTTTTTCCAACCAGGGTTTCCATAAATAGTAACTCAACCCGCAACTGTCATCGGGCTTCCACAACGTTCGTCCAACCAGGGCTTCCACGACTAGTAAATCAACCCAGCAAGGGCTTCCAAAGAATTTTTCAAAACAAGGCTTCCAGTACTAGTCACTCAACCCAAGTTGTTACAAGGCTTCCAGAGTGTTTGTTCAACAAGGGATTTTAGGAACTAATAATTCAACCCACAACCAGAGGCATAAGAAAACAAACCAAAAAACAAAAGTAAAACCTGCAACACCATGGCTATCCAGGAAATGACAAGGCTAGGAAAAACCATTTTCAATCTAGGAAATCCTCCATGCTAATGAAAAATCATAACCAAATGACCACATGCATATGCCATGCACGCAATAAATATCAAGGAAATCATAAATGCAACTAGGTACCTGCAAAGAAAATCCATTGTAGCTACTGATCCCGACATCCTCTTGTGCTTTCCTGCTTTTCCTTTTCCTTATTGCTCCAAATCCCAATTATGACACTAATCGAGGTGGATATTAGTGGCCACCCACCTATTCTACTTGGGGCCCCACCATTATTTCTTTAATTTTTTCAGTTTCCTTAATTGTAGCACAGTTTACTATTTTTGGAAGTTTTTCGAGTCCTAAACTTCCAAAACCGTTTTGAGGCCCTAAACGGCGTTTTTTTTGGAAATTCAGGACCAACATGGGTATTTATAATCAATGTTGGTTACTCAAAAATTGTAGTCCTCGGATAGATATTTCTAACTAGGTATTGTGCACGTCAAACGAAGATTGTATGCCAAATTTACGTCACCAAGAAGTTGATGTGCCAATTTACCCAAACGAGGCCCATAGTTTTGGTGCTTCATCTCCTAGGGTTATTTTTTTGGATGCTTAGGGTTTTCCCATGTTGTTGAATAATAAAAAGGCCCTTGAGCCTCATTGTAACATAGTTCAGAGGCCTGTAGTCACCACGTCTCTTCTTAGAGGTAAGCTACCAGCGCCCTAGCTAGTTTATTTCCATTCTGTTTGTAAGCATATTTTGGTTATTTGATATTAATGAAATGAAGTTTTATTTCCGATGCATCTTTATATTTATGGTTATATTCGTATTTTGCTGTGTTCCTGCATAAATCTAGATTAGACACACTTTTAGAAGAGTGCTCCAAGAAAAATTCCAAGTGTCTAAGAGTATGAGAGAGAGAATAGAATGAGAGATACAAAACTAACTGACAAAAGGTTACCAATTTATCCTTAGAAGCCTTTTTATCGATGATGCCTCTATTTTCTTCATTTTCCATTATTTTCCTTCAATTTCCTCCTCACATGCAACATGTGACCTTTCACCTTCCTTTTCTCCTATTTTCCATTATTTTCATAAATAAAGTGCCAATAATGTCTCTTTGCATTTCCAAATGCCTTTTCCATTGCCTTTAGCCACAGTAATATAAATGAACACCCACTAGGACAATAAACATACCTCTACAAGTTAGCCACGATTTTCCCTACACCAAAGTGCCCTGTGTTGAGAATATAGAGGGTTAGTGATTAGTAAAAATTCTCTTCATGATAATTACTTGTGAGTTTACTTGAGTTACTTATGTCTTTTCTTCCTTAGCTTACTTAGTTTTTCATCAAATCAATTATCAAAAATACACGAGACACAAGAATTAGGCTCCTAGATCTAGGGAAAAACCTCTCCCTCTTGGAGAGGAAAACCCATGAGAAATTATTCTTATAGGTCTTCAAATGACAAGTACCATGACCAAGACTTATACCCTTAATCTATGAGAGCCTCCAAGACCTTGTCATTTCCTCTTTGAATCCCTTCAACACTAATCCTTCTCTTCTGCTCCAACCTTTAAAACTTCTTTCTCCTTTTATGTCATTCTCTATGTTGTGAAACCAACTCCAAAAATAGAATAAAAGAGATATCAATGCCTTAGAAATAAGCCACTTCGAGGGGGAAACCTCCAATACATTACATGAATGAACCATTCTTGGATGATACAAATTACAAAACATCCTTTCTATATATAGGAGTCCATGGGGCCGTAATGTAATCTTAGTGGGGTCACAGTGTAATCCTAGCCGACCTAACAATAATAATTTAAGGGGACAATAGTAACAATATGGGGGTTACAGGGGTACAATAATAACAATAAGGGGGTTACACTAACAACAATAAGAGACTATACTAGTAATATAGGGACCTAACATACCCCTCTCCTTCAAAAAAGTGTTGTCCTCAACGCTTGGGTAGCTCTGGGTACTTCTGTATAAAATTCTCATCCTCCCATGTAGAATCTTCAGTGGTTAAGTTCTTCCACTTGATGAGATACCATGAAATTGATCGATTTCGTAGTTGTCGTGTTCTTGTTTCCGTGACCAATTTAGGTTCCAATATGATTTTTCCTTCCTCATCAAGTTCTGGCAATATTGTTTGAACTGGAATATTTTCACCTATAACCTTCTTTAAGCATGAAACATGGAAAACTGGATGCACTCGTGAAGAAGAAGGAAGCTCCAATTTGTATGCCATAGTACCAATATTTTGCAACACCTTTTAAGGACCATAGTACTTTGGTGATAATTTAGTATCCTTCTTAGCTTTATTGAGGAACATTTGTTTGTATGGTTGTAGTCGTAAAAATACCTAGTCTCCTACATCAAAACTTCTCTCGCTGTGATGTTGATATGCCTGTTGTTTCATTCGATTTTGTGCCAAATTCAGGTTATCCTTTAAGAGATGGAGAACTTCTTGTTGATGCTCGATGTGCTCTTCCATAGCTTGAACCTTCGAATTTTCTCTTAAATATGATGTGATGGACGGTGGATGATATCCATAAAGTGCCATAAATGGGGTCATTTTTTCTCCAGTATGGAAGGGAGTGTTATACCACCATTCAATGAGCGTTAACCACTTGACCCATTGTGTTTTTTTATCAGATACAAAACAATGAAGATATCCTTCCAAAAATTTATTTACTATCTCAGTTTGACCATCGGATTGAGGATGATAAGATGAGCTACGAGCTAATTGAGTACCCAAACAAGAAAATAACTTCGTCCAAAAATTTCCAGTAATGATCTCTTCATCACAATAACTCCCTGCTCTCAGCTTTAAATTGGGTTTCACAAATGTAGTAGCGAACGTATGGAATGATGTGGTAGAAGGCCCGGGTCTTAATTGTCTCAACTTTTATTCTCCGCTGTCCATTCCACTATTCTCGAAGAGCCAACTTTTGAATACCGACGAGCATCATCCCAAAAAATTATTTCTTCACCTCGTGTACTTTAAAATCTTGAGTGTCCTCCTATATATGGAAGTGTGCAATTCCAAAAGAATATTTTGTTTTAGTTGGGAATTCTTACAAAGATATAAGTGATATTTGTACCATAAGGAATCATTTTTCCAACTAAATGTATCAGATGTACTAGGATCTTGTTGCAACTTTTGAATGCGTGTCCACACTTCTTCGTCCTTCTTCCATTCATCCCTTGTTTCAGTTATCTAATCTAGTTGGATAATAGAAATGGCACAAAGCAATGCTTCCACCTCTTCATTCTTTCTTGAGAGTGCATCTGCAACAACATTAAGCTTCCCTTTTTTGTAGATTATTTCAAAGTCGTAACCCAACATCTTTATGCCCATTTTTTCTGCTCTTCTGAAGATAGTATTTGTTCCAAAAAGTGTTTAAGACTATCATGATCAGTTTTTACCTTGAAGTGTCTTTCCATTAGGTAAGTTTGCCATTTCTTTAGTGCATGCAGTATTGCTAACATTTCTTTCTCATAAATAGCTTTCTGTAAATACTTTCCTTTGATTAGACAAATTTCAAAAGCAATGGGTCTTCCTTCTTGCATTAAAACAACACCAATTCCATTTCCTGAGGCATCACATTACACAATAATTTTTTTTGTGAATTTTGGCGTAGCTAAGACCAGTGCTAGGCACATTGACTCTTTAAGATGTTCAAAGTCCTTAGTTTCTTCAGGAGTCCATGAAAATGCATCTTTCTTCAATAATGTTGTTAGAGGTGCTGCTATTCTCCCATAATTATTTAAAAACTTGCGATAATACCCTGTTAACCCGAGAAATCCTCGCAACTGCTTTATGGTTGTGGGGACTTTCCATTATTTAATGGCTTTAATTTTGTTAGGGTCTACCTTAACACCCTTGTGAGATACAATATGACCCAAATATTCCACCTCTTGTACTCCAAAGAAACACTTGGATGTTTTTTGCATATAATTGTTTCCCCTGCAATATTTTGAGCACCCTGTCAAAAATTTCAACATGATCCTTCCAAGACTTGTTGTAGATTAGTATATCATCAAAAAATACTAACACAAATTTTCTAAGGGTTTGAAAATGGAATTCATCAAGCCTTGAAATGTAGAAGGTGCATTGGTAAGGCTAAAAGGGATGACCAAAAATTCATAATGACCCTCATGAGTTCGAAATCTTGTTTTCGAAATATCTTCAGTCTTCATTCTAATTTTATGATATCCTGAATGAAGATCCAACTTGGTAAAATAAATTGCTCCATGTAATTCATCCAATAATTCATAAATCATAGGAATGGGAAATTCATCTTTAATGGTGAGCTTATTGAGCTCCCTATAATCCAGACACATGCTCCATGATCCATCCTTCTTATGTACCAATACCACAGGAGCCGAGAAAGAAATTTGAATAGGTTAACTATACCAGCCTCTAACATTTCTGCAATCATACGTTCAATTTCGCTCTTTTGGACATAAGGATATCTATAAGGCCTAATGTTTGGAGGAACACTTCCTGGAATAAAATTAATAGCATGATCATGGTCACAAATAGGTGGGAGTCCTTTCGGAGTTTCAAAAACCTTGGAATGACGGTCCAAGACTTTTTGGAGATCTGCAGAAATAGATGATTTTGATGTTGGAACTTCTAGTGAGCATAATTGTGTAATTACGCCTCGTTTTTCTTTCTTTAGAAGATTTGTCATGACATTAGAGCTTATTATCTTTCCTGGCTTCCCTGCAATACCCCGTAATTCAACTTCCTTTCCTCTTGAAAAAAAATTCAAGAAAAGTTCTTGAAAATTAAAAGCTATCGTCCCCAAAGATTGTAACCATTGTACTCCTAGTACAACATCAACACCTCCCATAGGAATGGAAAGCATTGGACTATTCAATACATATTCCCCCATGGTTAGCTTGATATTATGGTTTTTTCCAAAGCAATTTATAGTTCCTCCATTTGTAACCATCACTTGACATTCTGGTGCTGGGTATAGGAAACAATTCAATTCCTTGCCTACCTTACAATGAATAAAATTATGGGTACTACCTGAATCAATCAACACTATATTACCTTTTTCTTCTTGATATGTCCTTCTATATTGAGAGTTTTAGGAGTGGTAATTCCTCCCAATGCATTACACGATATGGTCAGACTCATTTCTTCCTCTTCTAGGGTTGGTTCCTGGTGTATATCCTCTACTTGTTCATTTTCTTCTTCCTCTTCAAAATCTATGTAAAATAATTTCTTCTCATCACACTTATGACCTTTAGTGTATTTGCTATCACAACTGTAGCAAAGCCCTTTTTCTCTTTTTTTGTCCAATTATTGTGGTGTCAACCTTGTAGGTTGTGGAAATCTAGGAGTAGCAACACTTCCCTCTTTAAGAAGTGAGTGGTAGGCTTCCTTGTCGCCATAATTTTATATTCAATTTTTCTTTCCAACCTGAATGCCTTCTCCAATGAATCAAGTTCCAAAACATGAACTTCATGTTGGATGTTATCCTTTAAAGTCCCTATGAAGAGATAAATTCTGTGTTCCTCTGGAATATCAGTTACCCTTATATTCAATTTTTGGAAGTCCTCAATGTGCTCCCCCACTAAACCCTTTTGTTTGAGATTTATCAATTGGCTAAAGAAGGTGTTGCTCTTTGTATCCTCATAATGTGCTATCATTTCCTCCGTAAAAATTGACCAAGTGAAAATTTTTTTATGAGATCAAAGCCATCGATACCATACAAATGTATTTTTTTCTAAATGTAAAGTTGAAATGTGTACCTTTTGTGTGTTTTGCACATTATTGAGATCAAATTATTGCTCCATATATAGTATCCATGTTACAGGATCCTTTCCATCAAACTTCCTCATATCCATTTTTAGAATATGGTGGTTCTTCCTGCCAACATTAGAGTTTATGAAATCACGATTAACATTTATTTTGTTCTCATCATGAGTTTCCTCTACTATCTTTTCACCATTAGGAAACATTTTTTGTATCAACTTTGTCAAACCTTCGATGTCTACTTTTAGATCATTCTTCATGTTTTCCATTTTTTCATCGAACTTAGCTTCCATGTCATCCATCTTAGCTTCCATGACAACTTCCATGCCATCCATATTAGCTTCCAAACCATTCATCTTAGCTTCCATGGCTTTCTTCAAACCATCCATTTCATTTTTTGTTGCTCTTTGTGATAGCGAAATTTGGTGCACTTGTTCATGGACTTTTGATATCTCATGTTGCATTTCTTCATCTTCATGAGTCATAATAGAGCCTTCTGAAGGCTTAATGGGTGTTGAATTATTTTTAGGAGGAATTTTAGAACCCAATATTGATATCTATGCTCAATAGGCCTTTGGAATAACCTAGAACTGATTTTTCAAAAAAGACTTATGCAATTTGAAAAAAAATACACACCTTTTTCTTGATTTTGAGGAGCTTGATATTGAAACTGATTTATCTCTGTGATTTTGGATCCTTAATATCTAAAATTTAGCCCTGAAGTAGCCCTCTGAATCTTCTTTCAAATTCCATAGGTCTGACCTGAATTGGATTCTTGAAGACAAAGTTATGCCCAATCTCCTATGATGACCTAATTATGGACTAGTTCAGTAGAGCGAACTTGTACGACCTGCCACGTGTCACTGTTTCCTCCTTCAGCTCTAAAATTGATATAGCGAAAAATAAATTTAGCGTACTTGTGGCCACGTTTTACAGAATTCCAATCCGATGCTCAGAGAGAGATTTATGAAGATTTTCCCACAATCACTTCTTTGAGATGAAATTTGGGAGCCTGCAAAAGACCTAACTTCCATAGACCATATCTCCGAAAATATTGTGAACCAGGCTTTGAAATTTTGTGATGATCTTCCATAGGAGTTCTTCTTTGCTCCCTAAATATTTCAGCTTCTGAACCTTTGTAGAAAAAAAGTTATGGCGAAAATTCCACAATGAATTGTTTAGGTTAAATTCAGGAGCCTACAAAACGACCTAACTTCCACAGATCATATCGCCAAAAATGTTGCAAACCAAGCTCTGAAATTTTGCGACAATGTTCCTCAGGATTTTGGCTTCGTACTCTAAAAATTTCGGCTTCTGAACCTTCATAGAAAAAAATTTATAGCGAAAATTCCACGATGACCTGTTTGGGAAAGTGAAACCCTAGAATCCAAAGCTCTGATACCAAATGTTGTGAAACCAACTCAAAAAATAGAAGAAAAGAGATATCAACACCTTAGAAATAAGCCACTTTAAGGGGGCAACCTCCAATACATTACATGAATGAACCATTCTTGGATGATACAAATTACAAAAGCTCATTTCTATATATAGGAGTCCATGGGGCCACAATGTAATCTTAGTGGGGCCACAATGTAATCCTAGCTGACCTAACAATAATAATCTAAGGGCACAATAATAACAAAATGGGGGTTACAGGGGTACAATAATAACAATAAGGGGGTTACACTAACAACAATAAGGGACTATACTAGTAATATAGGGACCTAACAGTCTCAACTTCATGTATGGTAGATGTAATCTGATCTGCAAACTAAAATTGGCACAGTTAGCAAGTCCTTATTTTAAACAGATCATCCCTTATAGTCTTTGTCCACTTCCATTAACATTGCTTGTGATTTAGGTTCTTTGCATAACTCGGTATGCAAAAACGTTAGTGTAATATCTGCAAATTATTCCTGAATTAGGGTCAGAAAATGGAGGCTAAGATACCTCAGATAACTCTGCAACACTCCTTTTCCTTCTGAAGTTTGCTTCTGTTATCTCCTGAAATCCGCACTTTTTCCACAGAATGATCCGCAGATTCTTGATGTCAAATGGTCGCAGATCAGGTTATATATAGTCCATATGTTCCTCATTTTAGGCCGACCACACAGTAAACATTTAGGCCGACTTCATTACTGTTTGTCACCCAACTTCATCACGTCTTTTCCAGCGTTTGAAGTGTTGAAAAGTCAACAAGAAATATGTGTCTAATTTAATTTTCCCTTAATTAAATTGGACAATAAAATGTAATCTTATCTCATAATCACTTGTAATAGTTAACTGAGAGTGATAAACTCAGTTAGCTCATGAATTTCGAGTTGAGGGTGGTAAGTGAGGCATGTAGAGTGATTCTATTAGTTATGGAGTTCGAGTTACAGTTAGTGTATTAATTTAATGCATGATAAATAAGTTAACTCATTTAATTGAGTTAAAGTCAGTTGAACTAGTTGTAACTATTTGTTGCATTAGTGAGAGGTCAAGTGAATTAAATCAGATTTAATTCACATGCAGTGATATCTCATGAAACTGATGATTTACCATTAATAGCTACATGCATGTCAGTTCCAGTGGAGACCTAGTTGAGACAAAGGTTAAATGGATGTTAACTATTAGTTATATTATTAGTAGGTTGCCCGCATGCAATAAAATACCCATAGGATTTCCCATGAGCATTGCACAATTTTGGAAGCCTGAATTTCCTAAAGAATATGGATTTCATTCAACATGAATTGAGCAAGCAAGGCAGGCTGAGAAAAGGCTGAAAATTGACTAAGTGTTGGTCGATTTTGTCCAGATCAGTGTGAGATAGTTGTGAGAGTGCAAGAGACTCTTATGAGAAGAGTGCATTATAATTGTTTCGTGATTCCTTGGTGAATATACAATAGAATATAGAGGGGTTTTAAGTAGCAATATTTCCCTAGGAAAAAATATGTTTTGTGGTTTGATTTGCTTCTTTCTTTAATTGTTATGATTGGCGATTGTGTTTATTTTCCGCAATTGATTTATAGAAGGATTCAGTATCTTTCTTTGGCATATCGCATGATTGGATTGAATCTGTTGATATACACATTGTTTTTATAATTTCTACATGGTATTAGAGCACAGGAAATCACTATAGTGGAGAAGAAATTGAGTTTGTGACTGAATAGCATTCGAATTTGAAAAAGTATTCTTTGGTGCGACAACGAATCAAGATGGATTTCAATGGCTTGAGATTGGAGTATGCACTCGAGGGAAAATCTAACTATATTGCATGGAAAGACAGGGTGGAGGAAATTCTGGAGGACAACGGGTTGAAAGAATTCATTGATAATGACATTCCCAAACCCGCAGCAACAGATGCCGATATTCTTGATTCTTGGAAAAAGAAGGCTGCAAAGGCGAGGAGGATCTTATTGGAGGGAGTATGAGAACACATTGTCTCAAGTCTCCATGGAAAATCAAATTCATATGTAATGTGGAAGGCTTTGACAGATCTGTTTCAAAGTAGCAGTGACCACAGAAAATTGGCACTGAAAGACAAGCTCAGGAAAATTAAAATGGAGAAAGGTGACACTATTCTAAGATATTTAACTAAGTTTGTTCAATTTCAAGATGAGCTTGGGAGCGTTAGAATTACTATCGCGGATGATGACATGGTGAGCCTAACTCTTCTAGGCCTTCCCAAGAGTTGGCATAGTTATCAAGACTCTATCAATGGGAGGGAGAAGCTTCTAGATTGGGAGCGACTTTGGTCAGATTTGGTGCAAGAAGAATTCAGGCGGAATACCAGGGATGGATCCTCATCTAGGATAGATGATGAGGAAAATTTTGTCTTGGCTGGTAAGGAAAACAGGGGGAAAGGAGAGAAATCCTATTCCAAATCTGAGACCGACAAATAAGGCAAGAATCATGACATGTCCAGAGTGAATTATTTTCATTTCCATGAGCATGGACATTATGCCACTAATTGTCCACAAAAGAAGAAGAAAAAGAAGGCTTCAGGATCTGCATCTAGTAAGGCTTTGGCCTCGCAATTTGAGCTGGACTCCTTGCTCATTGCATTCATGGTGTCAAGTGCAATGGGATCAATGTGGTAATTGGATAGTGGTGAATCTTTCCACATTATGGGAGACAAATAAATTTTCACTAGCTTGGAGGAGAAGGACCTCCAGATGCATATCGAAATGGGTGATGACAGGAGGTACAACACTACCAGGATTGGTATTGTTACCTTCCAGAGATAGTCAGGTAAACCCTTCTTATTAAAATATGTAATGCATGTACCAGGCTTGAAAACGAATTTAGTTTCAGTCGCAATGTTGGAAGATAAAGGTTATGATGTGGTTTTTAGTGAAGGAAAATATTTCCTTCGACACAAAGCCATAGGACAAGCCAAGAAGATTGGGATTCGTGTGAATAATATCTACAAACTTGATGTAGATGGTTGTGCAACATTGATGGGTAAGACAAACAAAGTGGTGAGCTGGGATGAGGGTGATTTATGGCACAGGAGATTGGGCCATCTACACCACGGTGCCTTGAAGGTCATGCAATAGATTTCTACGGGTCTTCCCAAGGGTACTCTTTCGCAGATAGACACATGCAAGGGATGTACCATGGGGAAGTATGTAAAGGTCACTTTTCACAAGAAGGAGAACTGAGAAACATAAATCCTTGAGAGAGTTCACTCAGACATGTGTGGACCATTCTCTACAGCTTCGACAACAAAGAATAGGTATTATGTGATCTTTGTTGATGATTTTTCTAGAAAGTGTTGGATCTACTTCATGTAGAAGAAAGATCAAATGTTCTCAAAATTTTGTGAGTTCAAAGCACTGGTGGAGAAAGACACGGGGAAGCATGTGAAGGCTCTTAGGAGCGAAAATGGTGGTGAGTACATCTCCAAAGAATTCAAGAACTTCTGTAGCAAAGAAGGAATTCAGAGAGAGTTGATTGTGACTCATAACCCATAACAGAATGGGGTCACATAAAGAAAGAAAAGAACAATTGTGGGTGCGGCACGAGCGATGTTGCATGATCAGGGCCTACTGTTGCATCTATGGGTGGAGTCATGCAACACAACGTTATTTTTGCAAAACCATAGTCCTCATCGGATACTTGGCATGAGTACAACAGAGGAGGATTTTCTAGTAAGAAACTTGATGTTTCATATTTTAAAATTTTTGGCTCATATGTCTATTTCCATGTGACCAAAGATTCCAAGAAGAATTTAGAACCAAAAACTAAGATTGGGATATTTTTGGGGTACACTAATACTTCCCACAACTATCGAGTGTATTTTCCAAACATCAGGATGACTGTTGTGAGATGAGATATAAAATTTGATGAGGAGAAAGCCATGCAACTGTCCCTTGAGAGGGAGCTTGATATGCATGCAGATGAGGAACTCTTGGCTCCTAAGGATGAACCTCAAGGTGTGGAGGATTATGGAGTGGCAGAAAATACTCATGCAGAGCCATCCACCAGACTTGGTAGAAGGTGCACCATGAAAGATTATATATTGAGAATTGATGCGGTAGAACATGTAGGAGAACCTACTTCATTGCGCCGACAGAGACAGTCTCCAGACAGGTGTACTGGATACATGGATCTTATGATCAAGTGTATTGTGACAGAACCATCCTCCTTTGAGGAAGAAGTGCAGAAACCAATTTGGGTTGACACCATGGTTGAGGAGTATGACTCCATCGTCAAGAACAGTGCATGGGAAATTGTCCCAAGACTAGTTCGAAAATCAGTGGTTGGATCTAGATGGATCTATAAGGTGAAGCAAACAACATATGAGAGTGTGGAGAATTAAAAGGCTAGATTTTTAGCCCAAGGATTATCACAAGTTGAGGGGATTGACTATGAGGAGACTTTCGCACTAGTTGCGAGGTACTCATCGATTAGATCTATCCTTGCACTCTCAGCGTAGATTGGGTGGAAGATACATCAGATGGATGTGAATACTATGTTTCTCAATAGAGTTATTGAGGAAGAAGTGTACATAGAGCAACCAAAATGTTTTGATACCTTTGATAGTGAGTCGCATGTGTGCAGACTCAAGAGATCACTGTGTGGGCTGAAGCAAGCACCTCGTGCTTGGTACACCAAGATTGAAAATTATTTCACCGGGTTGGGCTTCAAAAATAGTGAAGCGGATGTGAACCTGTACTAGATTGTGGTTGATGGTAAGCTCTTGATTAACGTACTTTAGGTTGATGATCTAATTTTGACAGGTGATTAGAATTGCAAAGAGGATCTTTCAAGAGAGTTTTAGATGAAGGACATGGGACTCCTTCACTATTTCTTTGGTTTGGAAATATGGTAGCGGGATGGTGAGCTATTTGTTTCTCAAGGAAAGCACGCCAAAGAGATTCTAAGTAAATTTCACATGGAGAGCTGTAAACCCATGGAGACTCCTCTTCCAGGAAACTGGAGGAAGGAGGATGCTACTTTAGGTGAGGTAGTGGACGCTACTATTTATAGGCAGCTTATGGGTTCACTGATGTACTTGGTGAATACCAAACCAGACATTTGCTACGCTCGACCAAGATCTTTTGGAAGGCAGGGAAGCATGTCTTGAGATATCTCAGGGGCACTACAAAGTACGAGTTATGGTATAGATGGACAGAGGGAGTGAAGCTCCAAGGCTTCACTGATACATATTGGGCAGGCAGTCCATCAGAAATAAAGAGCACATCAGGAGGGATCTTCAACATAGAATTGACAATAGTTTCTTGGTACAACAGGAAGCAGAGATCTGTGGCACACACTTCAGTCGAGGCAGAGTACATGGCAGTAAGTCAGGCTGCATGTGAGTCCATCTGGATGAGGAATATTTTGGTTGGTTTGTTTGGTTCTCAGATGGATCCAAAGGCAATACATTGTGATATCCAAATTTTCATTAAACTCTCGGTTAATCCAGTATTCCATGATAGGTCCAAGCATATAGACATATGGTACTACCATCTCAAATATTTTGTTTAGAGGCGCATTATGTTACTTCAGCACATTCCCATAAAAGATCAGGATGTAGATATTCTGACGAAGGCGCTAGCTAGGAGAAAATTCGAATACCATAGAGGCAGGATGAGGATAGCTGATAATCCCTTTCTTGTTGAGAGGGAGTGTTGAAAATTTAACAAGAAATGTGTGTCTAATTTAATTTTCCCTTAATTAAAATGGACAATAAAATGTAATCTTATCTCATAATCACTTGTAATAGTTAACTGAGTGAGATAAACTCAGTTAGCTCATGAATTTTGAGTTGAGGGTGGTTGGTGAGGCATGCAGAGTGATTCTATTAGTTATGGAGTTCGAGTTGCAGTTAGTGTATTAGTTTAATGCATGAGAAATCAATTAACTCAATTAATTGAGTTAAAGTTAGTTGAACTAGTTGTAACTATTTGTTGCACTAGTGATAGGTCAAGTGAATTAAATCAGACTTAATTCACATGCATTGATCTGTCATGCAACTGATGATTTACTATTAATAGTTGCATGCATGTCAGTTCCAGTGGGGACCCAGTTGAGACAAAGGTTAAAGAGTTGTTAACTATCAGTTGTAGTATTAGTAGGTTTCCCGCATGCAGTAAAACACCCATAGAGTTTCCCATGAGCATTGCATAGTTTTGGAAGGTTGAATTTCCTAAAGAATAGGGATTGCATTTTACATGAATTGAGCAAGCAAGGCAGGCTGAGCAGAGCTGAAAATTGGCTAAGTGTTGGTCGACTTTGTCCAGATCAGTGTGAGACAGTTGTGAGAGTGCAGGAGACTATTATGAGAAGATTGAACTGTAATTGTTTCATGATTCCTTGGTGAATATACAATAGAAAATACAGGGGTTTTGAGAAGCAAGATTTCCCTGGGAAAATATTTGTGTTGTGGTTTGATTTGATTCTTTCTTACTTGTTGTGATTGGTGATCATGTTTATTTTCCGCAATTGATTTGTATAAGGATTCAGTATCTTGCTTTAGCATATCGCATGATCAGATTGAATCCATTGATATACACATTGTTTGTATAATTTCTAAATGAAGGAGAGTTATATTGAGGGTTGTTAGATCCTTTCTTCTACAAGGTTCATGACAAGGTCTTGGAGATTTTAATGATGACTAGGCTCTTCATATACATGACACTAATTACACTTAGAATAAAAACCCTAAATATACATCAAGAAGAAGTATATTAACCTATAATAAAATCTTTCTCATGAATGCATGAAGCAAATACAAAAAAATACATTTTATTATCTTTGTCTTCTTCTTTACATAAATACATAATTACATAGTCAATATGAAGATAGATCATAGTCACACTTTTCAACACCCTGCAACCTTGGAGGTGTGAGCCTCTCTAATTAACTACAATCACTCACCTTTAAGAACACATAGCTTATCCAAATTGTAGAGTAACCCATCCTGGAGATGGTAGTCTATGGTCTCCATCCTGTACATGACTCTGAATCTGCAATTGTTGGTACACCTCCTTGAATTCCTCATCCTCTGAATATGCCTGTCTGTATTCATTGTGTGTAAATGGATCCATCTCCATAAGAGTCCCTAAAGTTGCACTCTTTGATGTGGGTGGCCTTGAAAGCATGTTAGCCGACTTGTTCGTGCTTCCCTTCTTATATTTTATCACCAACTAAAATTTCTATAAAAACCCCATCCACTTGCAATGCTTGGTTTATTGTAGCTTACTTTGGGCATGCAAGTAATGTAATGGATGATAATCTATGTGGATTATTGTCTCCTTTCCCCTTAGATAATGCTTCCACTTCTTCACCACTTGCACCATGGCATAAAGAGCCTTATCATAGGTAGGGTAGTTAAGAACTTCCCCATGAAATACTTCGAGATGGTAACATACATGCCTTCCTCCATGCATCAAGATAGATCCCATAGCATACCCACTTGCGTTTGTCTCCACTTCAAAGGGTTGTTGCAAGTTTGGTAATGCCATAAATGGTGCTTGAATGATCTTCTTCTTTAACTCCTTGAAAGCCTTTTGCTGAACTTTTCCCCACTGGAAACTCTTGCCTTTTCTGTTATGGCATGGAGTGGTGTTTTTACCACTGAAAATGAGGCTATGAATTTCCTCGAGTACCTTGTCGCCCCAATGAAACTCCCAACCTCAGAAAAATTAGTAGGCACCAACCATTTCATGATGGCCTCAATCTTGGAAGGACCTATCTTCAACTCTCCTCCACCGATCACATACCCCAAATACACAAAAGACTGATGCACAAACTCACACTTCTTGAGATTTTATAGCAATTGGTGCTTCTTCAGTGTTTCCAACACCTACGTCAAATGTGAAATATGCTCCTCCTAGGTAGCACTATATACCAATATATCATCCAAATATACAATAAAAAATGAATCTATAAAATGGTTCATTAAATTATCCATTAATATCATAAATGTAGTTGGTGCATTACATAGGAAAAATGGAATAACTAACCACTCATACAAACCTTGCTTGGTTTTAAAGGTAGTCTTCCATGTATCTTATTATTTGACTTGAACCTGGTGATATCCAAACTTCAAGCCAAGCTTGGTGAAGTATTTTTCTTGTTACAACTGATCCAACAAATCATCTATCCTAGGCAGGGGATATCTATTCGTGAGCATGGTTTTTTTCAATTCTCTGTAATCTATAGACATCTGCCAAGTCCCATCCTCCTTCGGCACAATGATGATGGGTGACCCACATGATGATGTACTCGATTGAATGAAACCTTGTTACAGTAGCTACTGCAACTATTTCTTCACCTCACTCTCTTGTATAACAGATTGCCTATACAACCAAATATTTTATAATGGGGAGTCCTACAATAGTTGTATTTCATGCTCCACTTCTCTCTTAAGTGGTAACCCTTCAATATTTTGGAATGCATCCTTGTATGCATGTAAAAACTCCTCCAATTGTTTCTTGTGCTTCTTAAGATACCCCTCTAGGGATTCCTTGCCTCTTATTGACTCATCTACAGGATGGATTTCTCTTAAAAGCAATAAAACATACTTATTGCTGGAAATGATCAATTTCTTGGCTTGGTTGGTACTTACCAATGAAATGTTCAACTTGCCTTTGTGCACATTGATGATGGATGGTTTTCCATCTTTCAAGAGCCAGTACTATTCACTACAAGGAAAAGACCCTCTAGCAGATGTTTTTGAGGAACCCCTTATAAAAGTACCCCAGAAATATATTTCTAGTGGAGGTTACTAGAGGAGGTTGGCGGGTGGAGGTTTTTGCGGATTTTTTTCGTCCAGTGCGCTAATCATCCTAAACCACACTAGTGCGTTCAATAAGAGAAAGCATTGGTGCACACAAAACATTGGCACACCGGACACTGTGCGCTCCGTACATACCCGCCCGGTGCATCTTATTACTATAGCACACCGGTGCTTTATAGAGATTCCGCACCAGTGCGTCATAAAACCTCGTGCCAAAACAGAAACCATCCGGTGTGGTCTTAAGAAACCGCACCGGTGCACCTATAAAACCCTGCGAACCAGAACAGGGTTAAATAAAGAAAAATTACAGCCAAAAAACCACATTTTTCACTTTTCTCAGTGCTCCAGAGCTCTTAAGCACCGGTGCAATTTATCCTTGTTTGAGCCGTCCTGACATCGGTGCTCCCATTGCACCCATTGCATGCATTGCTGTTGTGCATTGCCCACCAATCTCCAGCTGGAATTTTTCAAAATGGTGGGCAAATTTTTTTTTGCAAATTCTACAACCAATATGCCTCCTCGACGACCAAATGTACAGGTATTTTTCTTTTTTTTCCATAATTAAGACTTTTAGCATATTAGAATTTCAAATTACCTTAAAATTAACCATTTAAAAGAAAAAAAATAAAATTTGTCACGCGGTTCGCTCGAGCCGTTCGGCTTGCACCGGTTCGCAGTGTTGCTTGTAAATTTAGAGGTCGCACAACAACCGGTGTTAATGGTATCTGTAATCGATTCTGGGGCGGTACCAAAAGGCACACCGTGTTATTTTAATTTTTTTTTAAAGAGTGTGGTGCGGTCGGTTACCCAGCTGCACCGTTGACCATGTGGAATAGCGGCAATGCGGTGCGTTGACTTATATATCCACCCCAGGGTGGGTATTTTTGTCAGCGCACTGCATTCCACATTTCGATAGGGTTAATGGTGCGGCTTGGTAAAAGACCACACTGTTGACTATGTAATGATGTAAGGAGGTCAGTGCGCTGATCGAAATATACGCCCCGGGGCATAGAGTTCTGTCAACGCACCGCACTCCTGACACCATACATAGTCAATAGTGTGCTGAAAATTTTTAGGTGCACCGCCGCCGGTGCGTTGAATATTATCTGGTGTACTGTCGCTGGTGTGTGACAAAAAAATATGCACCAGAACCGGTGCATGCCTATTTTTTGTGGCACACCAACAGTTTTTTTTTTTTTTCCAAAAAAAATTATATATGTATATTCCTAAATACATATCTCATTTAATAAAAAAAATTATTTAATATGCCAATCATTCAGAGACGTGAAAGGAGAGAAGAGGGGGAACAACAACAACAACAGGCAGACCAGTATAACATGGTTCGCCTGTGGGAGGCACAAGAGAGGGAGAGAGATGCGTACCCTCACCCTATTACAACAGCTACCCTGGGGCTCCTAAGGCAGGCAGGCCTCCTCAAGTTCTATGAGGAGGCTACTTCCCTAAAGGGCCATGGTGTGTTTTTGAGACATCTTATCCGCAGGTGGAATGCCCACCAACAGGCTTTCTAGGTTGGTCGTAACCAGTGGTACGCGCCTAATGAGGAGGACATATATTTCATTACAGGGCTATCAAGGAGAGGGGTGTATTTTCCCTCGTTCCCAGAGGTTCCATTTGTCTATGCAGTAGGGAGTCAGTTGGTGTACTCCTAGAGATACATTAGCGCAGATATACTATCTCCTTCAGATTTTCAGGTCTTCGAAGGTCAGTTACGTATTGTTGCATTTGGTAGTTAGGAGGTGAGGCGCCTCTTACTTCTGATTTTGACCATTTCACACAACACCAATGACGGGAAACACATTAGTTGCTCACTTCTATATTATGTTGATTCTTTAGTATAGGAGCCACGACTTGTCAGGTGGTCTGCCATTTTTTTGCGGCAGTTATGTACAGTCTTAGATAGATGTCGTGCTCATGCACAAGGGAAGGTCAACTTCCCTTTTTCTTAAGAGATTTTTTGTTTATTTTTTGAGAGGTTTCCCGAGACGAGGCCTACTTTTGTTCGACAGCCTCATAGGCCGATGTTCGAGGCACAGATGCACATGTGGGGACAGATGATGCCTAAGAGGGGCAAGACTATGTTTTCTGCGAGGATATCACATGATGCACTGGAATTGCTAGCCAGTGTTGTCAAACATCCCTTCATTATGGTCCCCTGTCCTTATGCTGGTTTGGATTGGCGAGGGTGTGCCAACATCCTCTTCACAGATGACGAGCCACCAGATGATAGAGGTAATATTATTGTTTTATTTACATTTATTCTAACATGTTCTTTAACTTTTTTTTAATAAATTGTGTAATGAAATTGTCTAATTATTGTTGTGTACTTGTATATATTTTGCAGACATTGGGTCTTTTGATGGCAAGGACATGCCAACACCACCACATGATCTAGGTGTGGATCCTGATGACGATCAGGATATGACATATGTCGAGGATCATCAGGAGGCTGGTGCAGAGAGACCTGCTCTTGTTGGTGCGTCGGTACCGCCCTTTGCTAGGCGCGGTAGGCTTGATAGTAGATACAGGATGGAGTTGGGCGACCAACTCACTGCATTGATTGTTGAGGAAGAAGTCAGGCCCGCTACTATGAGAGACATACAAAACGATGGTAGGCTATTACATATGTGGAGAGGCATGTCGCGTGACATGTACAACCTGATGCGACATGTCATAGGAGCTACGACCTTAGTTACGTGGCTAAGGAGGACCGTTGCACGTTATAGGCGTGGTCGAGACGCAGCACGTGATCGACAGTCTGCGAGTAGCAACACATCATCTGATGATTTTTCACCTCGCACCGCGCCAAATAAGAAACCTCCATTAGCATCGAGCAACAGTCATCATGGAGCACGCTAGACTATCGGCCACGTCCAATTAGCAGCTGGTAGCAAAAAACAGTACTCATGATCATGAGCAGGCTGGACCATCGACCGTTGAGGTTGCACCATTGACTGAGCAGGCCTCGACTAGTACTATTATTGATGATGTACCACCAGCTGATCCATGACATTTATATTACAGTTGTATATTTTTGACATTATTCAGTTATATATATATATATATATATATATATATATATATATATATATATATATATATATATATATATATATATGGTCCTTGTATTTTATGTTCATTTGCAGTTGTACTTAATTTACATGTTGGTGATCATCATGATGTGTATTGTTAGGTCATGTTAGATATGTTCATTTAATGTGCAGCTTGCAGATAGATGTATATGTGATAGCAGTTATTTGACATGAGATGTATATTTTATGTTTGTGATGTGATGATGTTATACAATGCTAGTTTTGTTTTGTTAAATGATCATGATCACAATGATGTTAGCAAATTTGAATGTGATTTTTAGTCGAATATGATGTTTGCACGATGGTTATCATGATCGTGATGTTTATTAATTAATTTAATATTAAATGACCATGATATTTATTAAATATTATGTCGTGATTGTAATTGAAATTTTAATTTTAATTGTATCTAAAATTGTAAAATTGTATTTGTATTTGTAATTGTAATTTTAACTGTAATTGTATGTAAAATATTTGTAAAATTTTAATTGTAATTATATATATGACAAATTGTAAAATTGTAATTGTAATTGTAATTGTATGTAAAATTCTAAAATTGTAATTGTAATTGTATTTGTATTTGTATTTGTAATTGTATGTAAAATATTTGTAAAATTTTAATTGTATTACTATGAAATGATTGTAATTGTAAAATTTTAATTGTATGTAAAATTCTAAAATTGTAAGTGTAATTGTATGTGAAATTGTAAATTTGTAATTGCAATTGTAATTGTAATTGTATGTAAAATATTTGTAAAATTTTAATTGTATTAATGTGAAATTATTTTATTAAAAATTAAAATTTGTAAATTTGTCAAATTGTAAATAATTGTAAAATAATAAATCTAGAATAATATGATTTTTTGTAACATAATAAAGTTTAGAAAATAATGCAAATAAATTCATGTACTATAGAATTATCATTATTTTATTATGATCTTACATACCAAAAAAAAAGAACTTTATACAGTACGCCATTTTTATTGAGATCAACATAATTGCAAATTATCAAGTGGAATATTGATTTTAACATTAATTCAAAATACATATTATAATGTTTCGAAAAAAAGAGTCTTATAAGGTTTAAGGTAATTAAGTTATCTTCTTTATAAAAACCCATCTTAAAAAATATAAATATTGATGAATTAATAACACATGTACCATTTCACATGTACTAATTCCACTGAACATATTTTAGAAGAATTCGAGTATATTACCATTGTGTTGCCTCTTATGGCTGTTAATTCCATGAACATATTTTAGAAGAATTCGAGTGTCAAGAATGCAATAGACAAAAAAACAAAACAAAAAAAAGACATTTTTGGACTATTTTGCATTTTATTAAAAGGTTTTTGAGATTTTTTGTGGGTTTTATGGGTTCATGGGACAGTAGATAGTACCGAACCTAGCGTATTGGTATTTCAGTATAATTTTTCCTAGCAACGATATGATTGAATCTTGTAGCTATGCATTTAACAAAGAACCCATATATTTTGAGAATATGATTGAAGACTGTTGTCATTTACTTGAGAACTATTCCATTTCTTTACCATATTAGCACAAAATAGAAAGAATAATTTCTTTCACCATAAAAACACACAACTTTCAAAAAAGAAAACACTCCATTCTGTGTTTCGAGGCATTTTATGCAAATGATAGGCATTTCTATGGAGTTTTATCCATATTCTGAAATTTAATGAGGGTTGGAGGGAGCTTACAATCCTATATCTGTTAGTAATTGCACCCTTCAGTAGAACCCAAGAAAATTCAGGAAAATTCCTCAGCGAAGTAGACTGGCCATAATCAATTCCTTCGAGACCTCAACATAAGAAATATATATGCATGTCAGAGGCTCCTGTTGGCACCTTTTCTTGTTGCAGGTTGTGGAAAGGTTCAAGTTTATTTTTTTGTAAGAAGAAGAGGTGTAGTTTTGAAAAGAAATGGCCCAAATATTTTCACAGCAAAATGTACATTTCCAACATGTCTAAAAACTAAAATATCTCCAACTTCAATAAAATTCTCAGAAACAAAACTTTCCCAACCATTTGTGAAAACTTCCCACGTCTTAGCATAGCACAGGTTCACATGCCACAATTGCCCACTTAGGCCCTGTAGTATTGCATCTTCACACGCCCCACATTGCATTCTCTCCACATAATCAGTGGGGACCTCCTGCAATAAACAAAATGCATTGGAAGAATAGGTATTTCCATCGAGAATTTATCCAATTCTAATTATAATTCTCCAGAATAAACAAAATTCTAATTCTAATTGCGTATTTCCATCAAGAATAAACAAAATTCTAATTCTCAATTCTATTGTTGGAGTTCACTAAATTTTGGTGTACACACCTAAAAGTAATTTCAGTGCCTTAATCGTAAATCGGTGCTAATGTACATATAACTACACTGGTGCATTTTAGTTAATGCGCACTGGTGTTGTGTGACCAATGGACGCACTGGTACGGTGCTATTAAGTGACGCACCGGTGATGAATAACCGCAAATAAAAAAAATGCAACTCTATTTTCTTTAAGTGAAAAAAAAAACAGTAAATTGAAAAATGGGCAAAAAAATATTTTCGAAAATCTAATTTCATAAAATAATTCTTTAAATAATAAACACTTTTCATTATTTCACTATTTTTGCAAAAAATTTCAGCCAGAGATTTGCAGGAGACATACCTGGAGTAAGAGAGCACGAGAGCACTGTGGAGTAGCGAAATATGTTTGAACAAAAGTATTCAAACAATCAGAATTCCAAACCTCTGGTGATTCAAACCCTATAGCATAGAATTTCAAACGATCTCGTGATTAAATTTGATAATTTTTTTTACTTTTTCTGCAGTTTTTTTACAAAGTAAAAAAAAAATTTCAATACGTTTTTCATTTTTAGAGAAAAAAAAAAATCCATTTTTACCCTAAACTCTTCATTCTTTTTGTTTCTGCCCTTTCTTCTACCCATTTCTGTGATTTCAAAATTAGTTTTTTTCATTTTAGATTGACATCCAACCTACGGGATGACTTGCATAGTCGAATCCCAATCCATGTTGGCCCTTGCGTGAATTTTTGAAAAAAATATTTTTTTTTTATCAGTGCACCCTGCGTAACCTAGCGCACCGGTGCGCTGTATTATCCTAGCGCACCGCGAAAGTACTGTGTAATAAAAAAATTAAAAAATATATATTTTTAATCAGTGCGCCATATGTAAAATAGGGCATCAATGCGCTAGGTTACATAGGACGCACTGATAACATGCTATTTCATTATGGCGCACCGCGAATGTGCTATTTCACAAAAAAAATGTTTTATTGTGTTAATTGGTGCACCATGTAACATATAATGCACCGCACCAGGTCTCCTAGTTGATAGAGATCACTGTATGGTGGTCCCTTGTTTGCGCGGGGCATTTATGCTACACAAACCAACACTAGACAATTATTATTATTTTCTTTGTGTTAATCAGTGCAGTGGTTAACATGTAATGCACCGTTGCTCCTTGTAGACATATAGCAATATACGGTCTATTATACTGTTTGAGCAGTGTATTTATAAGACCCCCATGCACCGATGTCAGTGCGTACACAATGAATGGTGCACCGGTTTTTGAGAATTTGTTTTTCCCTGAAAAGTTGAAAATTTATTTATAAATATATTAATGAATGATATGGTATAGGTTTCAGATTGATAAAGAAATGACTGACAAGAGATCAAGTAACAAAAATATTGATAACACATAAAGAAAAGCAAAAAATGCAAGTTCTTTGTAAATTATTTACAAAAAAATATTATTTTTGAACTATATGTAAATTTAACTAATATGTATTGTTTACTATGTATCGTGCAGAGCCACAAAATGACGAAGTTCGGTAAGATTATTTCTGATCTAGGACCAGAAGAGTGTAAAATCTTGATGGAAAAATTACAAAAGGATGAATCAGGTGAATGAAAAAATACTATCAATCCAATATGAGTTTCTTTTTTTAATTTTCATTAATAATATACTTAAAATTATTAGATAACATGTGTCAAAAAATCTATTAATTCACATTTGTTTAATGTTCTACAGGGACCAACAACTCAAAAAATGAATGTTGTTCTAAGAAAAGAAAAAATATAGAACATGCAAATAAAAATGAATTGCTCCTTAGCTCATCTGGAGTGGTGTTGGAGGTTAACGAAAGGGGGAAAAACTTTTACAAAATTTTGATGGGTAAGCTCGAGAATATATTGAGGTTGAACACTTGATTTCCATTTATACACTTTAGCCTCTAATACTGGGGGATCTAGTGGAACGAATGTATAGACGTTATTTCCATTTACAATGCAAAAATCAATCCAATGATTCCAAGAACCAAATTTTATCTAAATTATAGGAAGAGTTTCCATAGAATTGGTCAGTGAGACATGTCATACTTTTAATAGAAAAAATGTACAACAACAAAAAAGAAGGAATGAAAGAGTAATATTCCTTTAAATGTTTGTCTAGAATTATTATAAATATCACTTTTGTTATATTTGCTTTTCATATATCAATATAAAAATTAAATAGTTTATTGTCATGTTACATTTTCAGGAAGATTATGAAAATCTCAAAAGATGAACAAGTTGATATCATAAATATGCCAGTAGAAATGTCCAAAAAGGTGTACAAAGAGATGGTCAAAGAAATGGACAAAATTGCATCGCAGGAGGAGCCATCTCAACAAAAACGTGCTTCAAATGTAACATGTAATCATTGAATTTTTCGATCATTAGATACAATAAATAAACAATTTAGCATTAAATATTAATTTTAAGTATTTTCTTGCAGAAAATAAAATAAAATGGAACTCATTCAGCACATAAAACAGGACGACATGGAAGAAAATGGTTGATATCTAAGTTTGTGAGTAATTGTTACTTCCTTATAACAACTTAACTAGATTTAATTTTTTAATTTTTTAAGTTGTTTTACAAAAATCATCATTGAATGTCTTCAAACAGGTGCTAACATACAGAAAAGAACCATCAGACGAATTGATTGAAATTGGGTTAAATATGGGTTGTGAGTATATGTTGGCATATCAGAAATTGATTGTGGAATTTGTAAGCATCTATTGATCTTGTTTTACTTAGCTCCGTCTATAATTAATAGAACAAAAAAAACTTTTATATTAAATATATGATTTGTTATGGGGTATAAAAATTGCAGGAAACAAAGTATGGAACTGTGCCAACAGATGAAATCTTTAAATATGGCATGGTACATGGTTTTGAAAGAATGTGTATAGTTTATGAATTAATTGTTGCCATGGTACATCATTTCTTTTCGATTTACATTGATGCATATTATTTAATATTGCAATTTTCATTATTCTCACCAATGTATATACACTCATTAACCAATGTATATATACTCATTACAGTTTATTTTTATGTTTGTAGGAAGAAGAAGAAGAAAACAATCAACGCGTGAACAAAACATTCCTAAAAATAACCCAAGTCATGGAAGTAGCTCTAGCAGTGACAATAGTTCAAGCGAAGAATGATGATCACTATGTTTGGATATCAAAGCAAGGCGTTGTATTTTTTGAAATATTTGTCTATGAAATCAAACATTTTGTTTAATGTAATGGACATAGTGTCCCAATTGAAAGACAAAGGGATACCAATAACTGTCCCATTTTGTATGACAAAGACTGTCTTATTCATATATGTATATAATAAAATATGTTTTAATTTATTCTCTTTCGTTCTCCATTGTCGCTGTGAAATGCAACAACACTGATTAAATTTATGGATGATTAACTATTATAATAAAGATATGTGAAATTTGATGATATCATATATCAAATTAATCCAAACATCACATTCAAATGCACTAATAAAAATTTAATTCATATGAATATTGTTATAAGATATATATGTGTCGACTTTTGATAAATAATGAATTTTAAAAAAATCACAATAATTATGATATGATATAGCAAATTAATCCAAATATCACATTCAAATGCATTAATAAAAAAATAATTAATATGAATACTATTATAAGATGTGTCGACTTTTGATGAATAATGAATTTAAAAAAATCACAATAATTGCACTGTCACAGGGCGATGTTTCTAAAAAATACAAAATGAATGCTAGTGTGTGTTAGTTACTGTACACCAGTGCATTTGTATGCTGCAGCACACCGGTGTGTTTCTACGACCTATGGGTTCAGCTTGAATACCAAAACCAATTAAAAATCTCAGTGTGTTTGTGCGATACTACGCACTGGTGCGTTTTTGTGAGACTATGTGTCGGTGTATTTGTACGACCTATGGGCACTGCACAAATACTAATACCAATTATAAATCTCGGTGCGCTTGTCGGATACAGCGCACCGGTGTATTTGTATGACCTATGGGCATCGCACAAATAACAATACCAATTATAAATCTCGGTATGCTTGTTGGATACAGCGCACCGGTGCGTTTCTATAAGTCTACGTACCAGTGCGTTGAGACGACCTATGGGCATCGCACAAATCCCAAGACCAATTAGAACGGCCTCGTGCATTGTATCACCAACACTACGCCCAGTGCGGTTGTATACCTTGATGGCCCGGTGCATGCACCTTCGACCACTCCGGGCCACCTTCTAGATGACACGCACCAGTGCGTTTAAACCTTAGTAGTGCACCGATGAAAAAAACATCCGTAATAACCTCCGACCACCCAGTTTTTTTAGTTGTGTAGAATTTCCATTAAAAGCTCTGGAAAAACCTCCGTAACCATAAACGAATGTTGTAGAAAATGTTATTTTGACAATTTTGGCCAATTTTATAACACTAAAAACCTACTTTATAACCTCTGCTAGAGGGTCTTTTCCTTGTAGTGATTTGGCTCTCCTCATGAATATTGCATCATGCATGTACATGTATGGAATCCCAAAGATGCCTCCAATACATTAAGGGGAACCACATCTAGATCTACTTCATCAATAAAATTAACATTGATAGAAAATATAATTTTACAGTTTTGTTACCTTCAACTCTGCATCCTTATTTACCCATCCTAGTGGATATGGGTTTGGACGATCACGGAATTCCAGCCCCAACTTCTTGACCATCTCTACTGTAATGAGATTCCCTTGTGATCCTGAGTCAAACAGGGCATCAATCTTTGTCTTCTTGACATGTATCTTTATATGGAAGAGTTTGGTCATTTCCTTTTGCACCGATGTAAGGAGTACATTCTCATCCATGTCTGATATTCTTTTAACTTGGTTTCTCAAATATGTGGCCATGAGATTATTCTTCTTTTTCTTCGATTTAGCTTTGGCTAAAACTTCCAACACTTCTCCTTTGTATGGCCATCAATGTTGTAGTGGTTGCGCGAATATTTACACTGGTGTGTAGTGGATACCATCTTTTTATCTTTTCCCCATTTTTGCTTCTTCTTCGATTCACTTGATTATGCTCTCTTCAGGTACTTTGCATGTACACAGGCCTTGTCCACCGATTTAGGCTTGAACAACATCACTTTCTTGCGCAGATGGTAGTGAAGACCCCCTAAATAAGTGAGGAGCACATCTAGGTTCTTTAGAGAGATACCCAATATTATAGCCATGTTTTTGAATTCCATGGTGTACTCCTGCACACTTTGGCCTGAATTTTGCCTGAAGTAATGCTACCAGATCCACTGGTCCTCCACCTACCTAATGGGATAAAATTGTCACTTAATGAAGGTTTTTAAATCCTCCCACTTAGTGATTGTAGGTTCTCCCTCCAACCTTAAGGTTTCTATGTGGATCTCCCACTAAGTTAGTGCATGGCCGTCTAATTTGAGTCGCGCAAATGAGATCTTTTTCCCTTCCTCAATTTGATGGATGTTGAAATAAAATTCCATTTATTGCAACTAGTGGTTCAACTGTAGAGCGTCGATCTCATCATGGTATAGCTTGATATCAAATTTTTCTTCAATTTGAAACAAATACTGATTCATGACACTCGAACTGTGTTGACCTTTTCTGGGTTCTTTCTTCGACTAGTTCTTTATTTCTCCCTGATCTTTTGATCCCCGTTCTGATTTTTCCTCTGCATTCGAACCCCCATATTCTCCAAATATCCCCAACTTTCTATTCACAACCTCCATGTGTAGGTTTACATTGTAGCTGATATATACTGTTGAACCCTAGGATTACCCTCTCCTTTATAGTTTTCTAATCTCATTTCACCTCTTTTCCATCATTTCATAAACCCTAATTAGTGAATGATGCTAAGGTTTGTCTCAAGGATTCATACAAATGGTTGACATATTGTATTTTCATGATTTTTTCTATTTTGATAAGTTTTTACAGATTAGCTACAGAATGCAGCCTATTCTACAGTTGACTGTGCGTTTCGTAGCTACTATTGTGGTTGAACATGTTACAGGTATTAGTTGAAGGAGCGGGCCACATGGGTGTTCTCAAAATCCCTCCTACATGGATTTCATCCTATTCATATGGACCAGATCGACATATGGAGGTGCCTAACCCTATGGTCAAAGCTGTAAGTCAAAGACCATTTCCTACAACAATTAGGACTCTTGATTTTCTTCATATCAAATCACGAGTCCCAAAAGTCCTAGTTTGATTATGATTCAAAGATACACCTACAACTACTTTTCTTCATAGTTAGTTAAGAAAATTACCTTTAAATTGAGGTTCTATAGAACTGAGAACCAGTTAAGTTTTTGTAGCACAAGTTCAGAGTTACAGTGAAATACTCTGTTTCAATAAAGAAGTTTAGTTCCCAGATGTTGGTTTGGTTACGTTTGTGAAAATATAAGGAGTTAACCAACTTGGTAGCAGAGGGCCCCTGCTGCTAAAGGAGGTTTTTTTTAATGCTTTCTAGTTAGATTTCTTCAATTATGTTTAGTAATTTCTGTTCATGCTTAATTTCCAGTTTTTCAATATTTTAAATGCAACTGTGGAGATTTGCCTTCCAAAATGTTTCAAGGAGATAAGACTCCTGTCTTCAGGATTGGAATAAATATTGAAGTGCTGAGAAATATGGTTGTTCAGTTTACTGTTCTGCCTTTTCAAATTCATTAGAAATTAATTTTTGTGTCTAATTAAAGATCATTCTGAAAGAAAATAACCTAAATATACTAAGCAAGGATGGTTAAATGATTAGATGTAATGCAATGTTTGAGTTATTTCATTTTGCAAAGTTATTGTAGTTCTTTAGTTTAGACAGATGTAATGGTTGCTTAGAAACATTACCACAAAGGGGTCACTCTCTAAATATTGGGTAAATGGAGTAACTAAAACATCTTAGGTGATTTTTAATAGCATTCTTTGTTTTCTGTCTTAGGACTTTAGAAACTAAGGTACAAACAATTGATTTCATCTCATAGGGTTTTGACCTAATCATTGAATGTTGAAACAACATAAAGTACAACAGTTGACACATTTTGTTGCTTTTATTTTGTCTTAAATCTTATTTTAGTCATATATCCATGGATTAGGTTTAATCACTAATTGAAGTACATGCTTTACCTTTTTTTATCAAAACTAGGTCTTAGAACTAGCCCATAAACTTTGGTTTCTTTTATAGAAAATTAACTTAGTTTCATAATACTTCCTTTTCTTCATTTTTAATTTAGATTCATTTTAACTTTTCCAATAGCCTAAGGTAGCACACTAAGGATTAAAAAGAAAAAACCCCAAAAGCAATAAGAAAAACACAAACAACGAAGTAAGGGAAAGGTCACTTAGGCACATATAGTGCACCACACTTCATCAGTTTACAAGCCCTGGTTGATAATTTATGTAAGCAATTTAGAACACTAAATTGACTAAACATATATGACTTGTTGTTCCAACCAAGTAAATATTACCTCTGCAGGATTGCGAGGTTCATTTACAGATTCATTGACCATGATTAGGGTTTTACGATTTTTGAACCCTCTAATATAGATCCATTCAATCTCCACAAAATACGCAAAGAAACCTGCTCTAATACCAAATGATCCATAAAATATCATGGATATTCCACTGGACAATTCGTCACAACAAATATGATAATAATATATTAAAAATTTGAATTTCTACACTATTAAAGTTTTATTAAAAATAGATCTGTAAATTTAACTGTAATTAGTGGATGCATGCTAATGGAAATTATGTATAAAAGTATATAACGACCAAATAAGCTCACACACACACACACACACAAGACACAAGATATGCTCTAGGAAACCCTTTAGGGAGAAAACCTAGCTAGAAGGTGAGGCTGCTTCACTCTCTTTCTCTTTCTTGTTGTAGGTACAAAGAAGTAATGCATGTGGCTCGTGGGATGCTATAGTGCATAGATCCTCTCTGTGTGCTCTACCTCATCTCTCTCCTAGATATATTTTCTCAACTATGGAACAAAATGCTCTCAAAAAAATGGAATGCCACTTCCTCCTAGTGGCCCAGTTATAACACAACTCGATAGCCTACTAGTGGTTAATTTTGACTACATCAACTCTTAATTAGAGTTACAATATAAATTCTTCTAGAGTATTTTACATCAAAAACAAGTGGATAGCCCCTTTTCCCTGAATAATGGGGGCTTATGCGGCATCCTCCGGAACTACAAGTGTGAAAACAAGAAGGTCAACTTTCGAGTGGCATAACTTTTGCATATAGACTCTAATCGATGCGCTTCTTGCGTCGTTAGAAAAATATATGTGTGTAGAAGAGTATAATAATGTTTCAAACCTGAGCAAAAAAAATTTACCCCGAAAAAAATTCGTTTGATGCCTCAAAATTCTCTTGGAAGGTTTCAGACTCTGTTTCGCCAAACTGGGTCCCGCTGGTAAAAACGGTCCCGTGAGCTGATTCCTCCACTTTTTCCACCCTAAATGCATCGAGATATATGAAAAAAAAAATATAATGATCTAATCCAGATAATCTGAGTCCCTTTAACCTTCAAACTCTCAACGAAGAGCTCAAGATGTTGCTTGTCACTCTATGGCTCATTTTATGGAGGCAGCTTGAGAGGTCATCAAATGAACTATTTTTGAGGTTGAGAAAGAGGTTTGTTACAATTGAATATTTATTTTGAATCATCAGGTTAATAGAGAAACAAGGAACTAGATTCTATAGATAGGCACCTCAACCCAGTCTCGCTAGTCTTCCTACATGCAAATTGTCAATATGTATTGGCATATTAACTCTTATGGGTAAGGCTCTTATGGAATGTGTAGACTCTCATTAGGAAATTCTTATGTGCATTGCTAAAATGATGGAGAAAATTGAGAATTTGAATCTCTACTACTAGTATGGTTTCTGACCAATCACCCATAAAAAGTAGTTATATATATATATATTTTTGAAAATAATATAAAATATTTAAGACTTAATAAAATAAAATATTAATCATATAAATTACAAATTATTTACAAACAAATTATATTTAAATTTTAATATTTTTTTTTTCAAATACCATCCAAATTAATAATAACTAAAAATAATAAAAAATATCACATGTCACAAAACCTTTTACTAAATTTAATATTCATTGCATTAAAAAGTAAATTATAACTATAACAAAATTATGTAACACTAATAATCACTTCTAATTTTACATTTTATTAGTCCTTCACTAACTACTTTTAGTTCTGGTAATTTCTTTTTGTTTTGTTTTGTTTATTAGGTAATGTGAGTTCTAAAATGATTGACATGCCTAATCTATGACTGGAGTAGCCAAGACCCACGAACATTTAAATCATCAACATCACTTGGGGAATGCACCCAGCTTGTGCCACACCAATCATTAGCATGAATAGATTTTTGTCCACAAAGTTTCAAACCAGTGATCTTAACACCACATAACCCCTTAAACAAAACACCCTATCATCATCTCCTCTAAGTCGTGTGGACTTTAGTCATGGTAATTTCATCATAAAATTTTCCCTATAATAAAATCCATTTAGCTTAATATTCTTTTTAACTTAGTATTTTATTTAAGAAACTTTAATAAGATTCTCATGATTTTTAATTTTTAATTTTTTTAACTGGTAAGAAAATTTATTATAATTTAGTGAGAATAATTTTTCTTTTGTGAATTAATAAAATAAACAATGAAATTGAACAATAATCTTAATGATCACTATACTCTTCAATAACCTTTAAGAATATTAGAATATTAATATCACCCACCTCTAAGAATATTAGAAAATTAATATGGCCCTTTGCTCACAAGGTTAATAAGGACTTTGAACTAACCATGTTGCAAAAAGTACTTTAACTATACATTCTATCATCAAGTGATCTCTCATTATTATTATTCAATTAAAATCAAGCTATTTAAAATTATTGGCTAATAATTTGTAACAAATAAACTTTCATTTATGCTAAATATCTTTAACTTTTTCTTTTTGGAAGGAAAGAAATAATTCATAAAAGGTAAATTTTCACTTATGCTAAATATTTTTTATTTTTTTATCCCTTTAAACTAGCTACTTTGTTAGTATCTTAACAATACATTCTATATATAGAGAATTGGTCTCTCATTACTATTATTCAAGTAAAATCATTAGCTAATAATTTGTCAAGAATAAACTTTCACCAATGCCAAATATTTTTAAGTTTTTTCTCTTTTTCTCTCTGTCTCTCTTTGAGCAAAAAAGCAAAATGAGGTTGCTGATACGAGGGCAACCCACAATCATTCTCACTTCTTTTTTTCATCTTACAATTATTACTCCCAAAAGGCCAAATCCTAATGATGTGATTAATCCGAAAAACATTTATCTAAGATCACAAAAGTCTTATATCTAAAATTATTACTCTCTTAAGAGTGTTTTTTTATAACTCTAAACCATTACAATAATAATTATCAAAGCATCAAAGTTCAACATTTCTTTAGCAGAAATTTAAACATACTTATAAAAAATAAAAATCATTCCACTCAACCACCCAAAATAATCTTATCAAATAATACCTTAAACCTATATCTTTATATATTAAAAAATATCATAACTAAATAAAAACAATGCTTAAAATGAATTCTAATTTATACTTTAACTCTTACTTATTCCTCACAAACATATCAAAATTTACTTATCATATATTATTTGCAAAATCTTAAAAAAATTTGTGGCTTGTGCCTATTCATTCAAAACATGTATTAAACTTCAAAAATGATAAAATATACCTTTTAGTGGGTTAAAAACCATTTTAATACATATTTTTAATAAAAAAATTGTCCAATTTGTTTTTGGAGGCATTGGAATTTTTAGCGGTCACGCAGATCCAAATTGGAGTCAACCTGACGATCTGCTAATCCGACAGTGTAGACCTTGCTTCCCGGCCGTGTATGGCCACCTCAAATTCCATTTGGCCTTAAATGGCTTTCTTTTCTGTGGGGTTACGCTCGTTCATTCACTAACTCCAGTCCGTCGCCCAAGTGACCGTTGGAAGATTTGAAATTGTGCCCTCTCCGATGCTTGAACTCCACCCTTAATCACCGGCCCTGATCTCGCTTGCCCTCAAAGATTCACTGTAACTCTGCTATTCTCAGGTATTTGTTGATTTTGACAAAAGCAATGTTTCCGGCTGCTTCAACTTTATTCACCATTATTTTCAATCGATCGCTTAAAAATAAGATTGTAGCGGGCACGGGGGAGAAATAATCGGAGGATCCATATGAAATTATTTTTCCTCCTGAGAAGCACCCATAGAAGAGGCTTTACTGGTTCTTATGGCATGGAGGTGTTACAAATATTGAATATTGGCGTTACTGGAAACATGGAGACTTGAGAGATTAATCCGGAGGGTGGAAGGAAGGAAATGCCAGTCTCCACGCGCTCCAAGATTCTGAGCAGCCCCAAAGCTGGAAGGTTTCCTGGACAGAGCAATAAAGACGATGACTGTCATGGATATTCATCCGTTGCGACTCGAACCCGGGTGAGTCCTTTTCCGCGAAATCCTCATCATAATCTCAAGGAGAAGCTTAAAATACTCACCCAAATACATGCGCAAGTCGGAAGCAATGGCCATCAACAGAGTGACACTCCACAGGTCAGTAAATCGACTAGGTCGGCCAGGAGAGTAATGCACGATCATCCTGGGCACAAGCTCGCTGCCAATGAAGAAAATATGCCGAGGGGTACAAAGAAAAACGCAGAAAACCAAACGCATATGGCAGTGTCGAAACCACCTAGGGTTTCAGGTACTTATAATTGGGCTAAAGAAACAGAGGGAAAGGCTGTTGTTCTTGCGGATGAGCGTACCAGTTCTAGCAATTTGGGCAATTCAAGGCTCTCATTTAACCTACGAGAAGGATTTTCTTTCCCAAACCCTGGTGCAGGCATAGAGGAACGGCCATCAACTGTACCCAGAAGTTTCAGTATTGTCGATGGGCAAAGAGAAGCGAAGCCCGTTCCTATGAAAGGTAAACAGGAGGTTGATTCATCGGCCCCTGCTGAAGATGGACAGGTGGGAAGAATTATGGTTTATGTTAGAGTGCGACCTCTCTCCAAGAAAGAAATTGAAGCAGGCGCCCGCAGTTGTGTTCGTGTTGTTAACAACACAGACCTTTACCTCACTGAATTTGCTTCTGAGAATGACTACCTGAGACTAAAGAGGCTTCGTGGCCGGCATTATGCATTTGATGCAGTCTTCCCTGACACTGCAGAGCAAGAAGACGTCTACATGACTAGGTATGTTGGTTCACATTTTGCTCTGTTTCTCATGCTTGGCATATTTGAATTTTAAAATGTAGCATAAACTTGTGGGCTTTGTGTGTCTTTGGGGTGAGAATATACAGTACAGCAGAGCTTATTGAGGGTGTTCTGCAAGGGAGAAATGGATCTGTATTTTGCTACGGGGCAACGGGGGCAGGGAAAACACACACAATGTTAGGTACTGTTAAGAATCCAGGGGTGATGGTCTTGGCTATAAAGGATTTGTTTGCGAAGCTTAAGCAGCGAAGTCGTAATGGCGAGCATGTTGTGAGGCTATCTTATCTGGAGGTTTACAATGAATCTGTCAGGGACTTGCTATCACCAGGCAGGCCTCTTGTTTTGAGAGAGGATAAACAGGTAGGCTCTATGAAGTCTTTTGTGACTAGTTGCATCTCTTTTGGAATGGTTGAAATCTTTTCTTGACCTGGATGATATAAACTTTCTCCAATTTGTTTCAGGGTACTGTGGCTGCAGGGCTTACACAATATCGAGCATATTCTGCGGAAGAGGTATGGTTTCTCTTGAGAATCTGACTAGTTCAAGTTTTGGACAGATATATGCTAAAGAAGTTGAGTCATGTCTATATACTATTATGCTAAAAAAGTTGATTCATGTCTATTTCCTGTGACTGGTGGTTGAAGGTGATGGCCTTGCTTCATCAAGGCAATCAGAGTAGAACGACAGAGCCAACTCGAGTTAATGAAACTTCATCTCGATCTCATGCCATCTTGCAGGTAATGATACTTTGAACTTGTATTTGGACCGCCATTTTAACATGTCATATCCTTCAGACATTCTTCTACACAAATTTCACTCAGTAGACCTCCAAGCATATACATATTGTTAAATGACTTGTTATCATTGTAGGTTGTGCTAGAATACAAAGTAAATGAAGGATCAAGCATTGTCACTCGCGTGGGAAAATTGTCTCTTGTAGATCTGGCTGGTTCTGAGAGAGCTCTTGCCACAGACCAAAGAACAGTCAGATCTCTAGAAGGGGCCAACATAAACCGCTCCCTCCTTGCCCTCAGTAGCTGCATAAATGCTCTAGTTGAAGGGAAAAGGCACATTCCATACAGAAATTCTAAACTTACCCAACTTCTCAAGGTGTGAATGGTATTATTGCTTAACTACTTATCTAAATCCTCCTGTGTTTGCTAGAAAAGGTTATTGCTTAACTACTCATTTAGAGAGATTCAGAAGTATAGGCAATGAACAATGCTTGAGTGATCGTGGACATGAGAACATTGTTTAGTCCTGTGCTGAGTTTTTTTGTCATCCTGCTTTATGTTAAGAAGTCATGGTTGCTTATCCTCACTAACTTATAATAGACCTTGTTGAATTGAAGGATTCATTAGGAGGGGCTTGTCAGACAGCAATGATTGCGAATATCAGTTCTAGTAATCTGTCATACTCAGAGACACAAAATACTCTGCATTGGGCAGATCGAGCAAAGCAGATACGCACAAAGGTAGGAGATAGCTAGCTTTTTCTTCAAGCTGTGTATTAGTTTTTCATGTGAGAAAATAAGGATTAGTGATGATGGGGAGTCTTTACGATTTTCCAATGTGCAGGCTTGCGTTGCAAATGAAGGGTTTGAAGTTCCTGAATTGCAAATTGATCAGGCAAAGTTGCTTCTTGAAGTGCAAAAGGAGAACCAGCAATTAAGAATACAGCTTGCTTGTTTGCAACAAAAGCTGCTTGCTGTTCAAAGCCAGGCACTAACTTGTAGTCCATCTCCAGCCTGCCCATCTCCCGTTCCTCCTTTACCTTTAAGCCCATCTAATATTACCCAAATGTCAGATAGGCATCAACCAATGAACCTTCAATGTTATACCATTGAACCACCTCCTAGACATGAATTGCTTACAAACGATCATGGTAAAACAGTCGAAGAAACCATCTGCGAGCTTAGGAGCACCATCCAAGATCTGCAAGAGGAGTCTGAGCGTGTCAAGGCAGAGTCTTTGATGAAGGAGAAACAGCTTGCAAACTCCCTTGTGGCTCTCAGTCTCGAGCACAGCGTCCAGCTGAAGCACAAGGATGGCTTCATACGCAAGCTTTGCCAACAGACACTTCTGGGAAACCAACTTGACCTTGATGTGCCTGGTCAAGGACAGATGATTCAGGATAATGATTATGTCATAACAAGTGCGGCTGCCTCCACAAAACCACCTTCTGAGATAATGCAGAGAGGCAGATCTCCCAAACCAAGAAGAAGCAAAACTGGTTCAGTCCCTGAGAATTTGTGCAATCAACTCCCAATGTCTAATCAGCTGATAAAGATGCGAAGAAGGTCCCAATGTTCAGATTTCGATCAAAGGAGACGATCTCAGAATTTGCCATCTCCAACGACAGGGAGAAAGCGCACCTTTTGGGATATCACCAATGTCAACAGCCCTGCAGCCACACAAAACAGGAGTACGAGGACCTATACAAATGATGCTCCCTCTATGCTTCTACAAGTAAGCTCAACTCTCTCATCATGGTCACATTTTCTTTTGGAAGAATACTGGTTTGCAGTGCTTTTTTACTTGCACGTGGTGCTGTATGTTCTTATTCTATTCATTGGTTATCTTCATAACTCATCTGTTTGTATCTTGCCTTCAGCCAGGATTTGCTCGTTATGAGCCACCTCTTGACTAAAATGTCGAGGTCAAGAGATGCCTGCAACAGAGTTGCTGTATCTAGAAGTCTTGAATTGCTTGTCGGGGAATGCGAAAAAAACAGGCCAGTGAAATCTGTATTATAGTCCAGCGACTTTGTAATTGTTTGATATCAAGGAACGTGCCTTGTTATTGTTTTGGTCAGCCAACGAAATTATATTTTATATTAGCCTTGTGCTCTCTGTTCTTTTAGCCTCAGGTTTGTACTATGTAGCTGTTGTTTGACACTCTTGTACTCTCTTGTTAATTCTTGTGGACATAGCAATGGAGGCTGATTCTAGTCTTGGATGCATCTTTTGTCTTACACAAGGAGTTTCATACATTTCATTATTTCTGAATAATTGACAGTTAAAGCTTCATCGATTTTACTACGGAAAGCATTGCTAAATTTGTACCATTTCAATTAATTTTTTGTTAGGAGATTCTTCTAAAATTGTAATTATGGCAGGCAAGAAATCTTTGACCTGATTTCCTCTGTAATAAATCTGTTTATTTTAATTGTTCACTAATTGGAAAGAAATAACATTTACCTATCATATTCTTAATCACTATTCTCATTCAACCTAGCTTATTCTTGATGGATTTTATAACTAGTATAGGCTAATCTTAACCTCGGATTTTTAAAGAACCACGAGCAATAAAAAAACTAAGTACAAATATCTCACGTCCTAAAAGATCCGGGACTAAGATGGACTTATTCTAGTTTCTTTTCCTTTTATGTTATAGTACTTAATGAAAAGAAATAAATGGCCGACTTTTGTGTTACCTACAGAAACACAGACACGGAGATATATTCCACCCCAGGTTGTAAGATCACCTTGCTTCTCTTGGGACAAATTATTCTTGAAGGATTTTATAACTAGCATGGATCCATTCTAACCCTGGATCTATTACGCACTGAGAGGGAAAAAAGAATCAAGAGTAAATTTCTTGCAGCTTCAAAGAATCGAAAGATCTATGTCATTTTTTTTTCCATTTTCTTTTTATTAACTTTTATGCACAAATACACACATGGTTACAGCACTTTGGCCTGGTTACAGAAATCTCCCACACCTTGGGCTGTAAAAGCACCAAGAGTTTGAAATTGATGGCAACATTGTATAATGTCCTTATACTTTTTCTTAATCTTTCGTCATATCATTTCTGTCATCCATTGTTAATGAAAAATTTGGGGTTTAAGATATCAGGGGACTAATTCATTATTTCTTCGGTCTCTGATCCACATGCCAAAGTATATAAGACAGTTTGATCGTCTTAGCCTGGGTTATGTTAATTAAATATGGTCAGAAGTTACACCTTTTCTACCCAGAATATCAAAAGAAATGTAATTAATGCCAAATTACTCAGCTGTCATTTGCACTATAATATAGGGCTTCGAAAAATTTGAGCTTGCTGCAACAGTTCAGATTCGAGCATGGAGTTCATCATATAATAGTGCAGAAATGCTAGGCAATTTAGTTTAATTATTCACTTATGGGAAAACAATATCATTCATCTATCATGTTTCTTTGTCAGTATTCATAGTCAATCGAACTTGTTCTTCAAGAATTTTATCACGAATGGTTTGCAATAAATGCCTGCAGTGTTTAGTTTGTACCTATTTTTTAAAATCCTACATCGTATGCTCTCAAATTGGGTGTTTATGGAAATTCCAGAGTTTTAAGGTATTGGGATATTAGTTAGTTATCTTTCCTGTCTGTGATACGAATCACTTGCGAAAGTGGATATAGTTTAGGTCATCTTAGCACTTGGGATTATGCTGATTTTATCTTGTTAGATGTGAAACTTTTGCCACCCATAATTGAAAGAGAAATGTAACTAATGTCCAATTATTTCACTTTGATTTAAGTTTTGCGCTAATATGGGGCTTCAAACAGCCAAGACCCCTGCGTGGATTTCTTTATATAACAGTACTGAAATGTTATTCTGTTTTTTGTAAAAATTAACTTCACACTCACGGGAAACAAATATCATTCCTTTCGCATGTTTCTTCGGCAATATTCTCGTTCAATCTAACTTATTCTTGAAGGCTTTTATCACACAACTTGAAATCAATGGCTTCAGTGTTTAGTGTGTGACGTGTGTTATATTCCTTACTTCTACATATTTTCTTTCGGATCAGCGTTTAATGAAAATTCAGAACTTAAGATATTGGGGGGCCTAATTCTTTATCTTTCCAGTCTCTGATCCATATCTCATTCCAAGTAGATATAGATTCTTTTAATCTTGTCCTGGGATTATGCTAATTTCATCTGGTAGATAGGGACTTTTGCTACCCATATTTGCAAAAGAAAAGTCACATGACTTTGCTGCCATTTTGGTGTAATCTGGCCTTGAAATAAATTCCAGCTTTAATTTGATCACTTTAGGGTATGAACGGTTCACAAGGAAATACTATGTCAAAGTCAATGCTTCAGGCCAAATTTGAGGTGTGTCCATATATTGGATGCCGAATAAATTTTGTTTGATAAGGAGCTATGGCCATCAATCCAAGTATTCTATTTTCACTGGAAGTCAAAGTTAACCACTTTTGGTTTAGATAATTATTCCCTAGTTTATGGAAAATGGAACTCCCACTGGTAATTATTCTCCCATTGGATAATTATTCTCCCACTGCTATCAATTGCCGAGATTCTTGGCAGAACTGTCCAAGATTTGGTGGACAACAGGGGCCACACATAACTTTATGACGACCAGGTTAGCATGGGAAGTTGGACTGCAGATTATTCCAAAGGATGTGGAGGTCAAGGGCTAAGGTGTCAGGATTGGAAAGTGATGTGCCTATCCAAATTTTTGATTAGCAAGGTTGTTTTGACTTCACGGTGATGGAGATGAACAACGTTGACATGATATCGAGGCAAGATTTTCTAAAGGGCAACAAGGAAGTTGTCTCGTTTTGCAATGAGATCATGTTGATTGGAGACTCACAGACGTGGACTTTACCTACCCACCAGCAGTGTAGGGAAGGTACATTGCAACATATATCTGCACTAAGTATGAGTAGGGTGATGCGGGATGTAGATGTTGAGACATATGTGATAGTCATTAGAGAGGTCGAGGATGATGATGGAGTGGCGATGTTTGTCCCATCGATATTTCCGATGTATTGGATCGATATGCAGATCTTATGCCTGATGAGTTGTTGAAAGTACTTCCACCAAGGCGTGCAATGGACCATAACATTGAGCTAGAGCTTGGGAAGCAACCCCGAGCCAAAGCTCCTTATCGATTGTTAGGGTTGGAATTGGAGGAGTTGAAGTGACAGCTAAAGGAGTTATCTGATGCAACTTTCATACGACCTTCAAGGTCACTATATGGTGCTCTAGTATTGTTCTAGAGAAAGAAAGATATGAATGAGTTACAAATGTGCTGTGATTATTGTGCATTGAACAAGCAAACGATAAAGAACATGTATCCTTTGCCACTTGTTGCGGATTGTTTCGATAAGCTTACGAAAGCCTGACTGTTTTTGAAGCTGGACTTGAGACATGGGTATTATCAGGTGCGGATAATAGAGGGGGACAAGTAGAAGACTGCGATAGTGACGAGATACAGGGGTTTTGAGTTTCTTGTCATGCCATTTGGGTTGTGCAATGCTCCTGCCATGTTCTGCACATTGATGAGCAATGTGCTTCGCCCATTCCTTAATACATTTATTGTTGTATACTTGGATGACATCATGATATTCAGTGATAACATGGAGGATCATAAGGGACACTTGGCTTTGGTATTTGAGGCACTCAAGAAAAATCGGTTGTTCTTTAAGAAGTCGAAGTGTATGTTTGCTCAAATCGAGATTCCGTTCCTTGGACACATAGTGGGTCAAGGTCACATACGGATGGAGGCAAGTAGGGTGCAGGCGTTTGAGGATTGGGCCGAACCAAAGAATGTCCATGGTATGAGAGTCTTCTTGGGGATGACCAACTACCAATGAAAGTTTGTAGAAGGGTATACCAAGGTAACAACACCACTGACAAGCCTTTTGAAGAAGGACGAAATATGGAATTGGACAGAGAAGTGTCGTGTAACTTTTGAAGATTTGAAGAGAAGGATGGTGACAACACCGATTCTAAGGCTACTTGAATTTGAGAGACCATTTGAGGTGCATACAAGTGCATCTGATTTTTCGATTGGAGGAGTCCTTTTACAAGATGGGCATCCAATGGCAAATGAGAGTCGAAAGTTGCAGGATAGAGAGCGACGATATCCGGTCCATGAGAAGGAGATGACTTCCATCATTCATTGTTTATAGGTATGGAGGCATTACTTGATTGGGAAGCATTTTGTTGTCAACACTGACAACGCTGCAGCGAATTATTTTTCATCCCAACCGAAGTTGTCAGCGAAGCAAGCTCGTTGGCAAGAATTCTTGGCAGAGTTCGATATGACTCTTGAGTACATGCTGGGTAGACTTAATGCAATTGCAGATGCCCTTAGCAGTTAGGGACAATTGGCTGCACTTTGGGAGGAGGAACACTAAGATGAGCACACGAGGAGTATGGTCAACATGACTGATGAGATGCAGAGTATACTTCGAGCTTATGGAGACCGATATTAAGGCGAAGAGAATTTTGAAGCAGGTGAAGGAGGGGAAGACTCGGAAGTTTTTACTTCGAGATGGACTCTTGTTCTATGGGAACCGACTTTACATTCCGAAGTGATCTGGACTTAGGAGGCACCACTTGAAGGAGTTCCACGATTCTCCATGGGCTCGCCACCTAGGGCTGCGTCATTCTTTGGCATTGTTGGAGAGGGGATACTTTTGGGAGAGGATGAGACAGGATGTATAAGAGTATGTTCATATGTACATAATTTTTCAATAGGACAAATCAGATACTCAGAGACAAGGAGGATTGTTGCAGCCTTTGCCGATTCCAGAGAGACCATGGATGAGTGTTTCGATGGACTTCATCACTCAGTTACCGCAAGTGCAAGGGTATAATGGGATTATGGTTGTTGTCTACCATTTTTCCAAGTATGCCATCTTCATTTCGATGAAGATACCATGTGGAGTTGAGAAGACTGCTGAGTTATTCTTCAAACATGTTGTGAAACCATGGGGAGTATCATTGAGTTTTGTGTTTGATCGAGATACGTGATTTATCGGAAGATTTTGGAACACATTGTTCAAGCTATTCGGGACAGAGTTTATGCAGAGTTTGAGTTACCATCCGCAGACCGATGTGTAGACTGAACAGATTAATGCATTGCTGGAGGAATACTTGCGAGATTATGTAAGGGCTGCTCAAAAGAATTGGCTTGAACCCTTTGATGTGGCTCAATTTAGCTACAACTTGCAAATGAGTTCTGCAACCGAGTATAGTCCATTTGAGTTGGTCAATGGATAGATGCCCGTTGCTCCACACACAATGCTACCAGGAGGATTTTTGAGGAGTCCGCATGTGAAGAGAGTCTTGTCAACATGGGAGGAGGCCTTAGAGTTGGCACAGGTACACCTGCATGATGCTATAGGGGGAATGAAGAAATGGGTAGATAAGGATAGACGAGACGCACACTTTGATGTTGGGGACATGGTTTTTCTGAGGATCACCCGAGATCAGTTTCAGCCACCGAAAGGGACTGTGAGATATTTGACGAGGAAATATGAAGGGCCATTCCAGATAAAGAAGCGAGTTTGGGAAGTTGCATATGGGTTGGAGCTTCGAACCACATGCATTCGAAACATCATGTGTTCCATATTAGTCAGCTTAAGAAGTGTAGACTTGATGCAGATCATCCTGAGAGAACAACACCACCGAGGGAATTATCCTGATTGTGGACAGACCAAAATTTATTTTGCAGAAGATCCTTGATCTTCGTACTACATGTGTCGGGAGTGCAACACGAAGGGAGTTCTTCATTCAGTGGAAGGACGCACTAGATGAGAGTGGTTGGGAAACGGAGGATTCGCTGTGGACATGGAAGAAACAGATTGCAGAGTATAACGACCAACTGATGCAATTGATAGGATTTCCACGGACGACAATGACTGATGGTGGGGGAGGATGCCAGGGCTCGAAGCCGACATCATCGCATTCGGGTGACTCGGGCACACATGACGAACACGCATAGTGGGCACACCCACTTGTAGCGGTCGGGCGAGTGTGCCCTAAGTGTCACAGGCATGCGGATGGTGGGCGAGTGCACCGGGAAACCATAGTCAGGCGTTCGAGCGGGCGTGCGCCCGGTGAGGCAGCACAACTTGATATGGGAAGGGCATGCCCACATAGTGGATGAGCGACCCAAAGAAAAGTGTGACTCGTGATGAAGTGCGACAAGAGACCAGCGAAGATGCGACGACGTCAGTGAATGTTTTGGACAAGCCGACGTGTGGGTGCAAGTGTTGGGTTGGCTTGATGGGCCGACTCGCCAAGAATTGTAGCCATTCAATAGACCAACCAACCGAGTGACATATATATAGAAGTTCGACCGAGTTGGAGAAGATAATCAACCGAAAAACCAAAGGAAAAGGAGCTCAAGTTCAAAGTGCAAAGGCAATGCCCGAGTGAAGGTTGAACTGTCTGAACGTATCATTGGCGGATGAGCCCGTAGTGCGGGTAGGGTCAGCAAGAGCGCGTTAGGAGTGCAGAACTGAAGGCACGAAATAACGAAGTGATTATCGACGGACTGTAGCAGTCGATTAGGAAACAGGCATGCGCAACAGTGCGCTGCATGATTGCGTGGTGAACAGGATGCGTGGGCATGCTATAGTGGGTGTGTTCAAGTCAGGGCGTTCAACACCACGACTCGTGCATTGTTCAGGAAGTTACCCGACGTCGTTCATAAAATTGCAGAAAGTGCAGAAAATTGTCATGAGAGACTGAACTATGCAACTTCGGTCCTCCATTTTAAATTATGTAAAATCATCCAAAAATTCATAATACAATAATTATATTGAAAATTATAGTTGTTGGTCTCTTTATGGTTGTATTTATGTACTGCTGTTATGTTTTTTGCACATAACTAATAATGGAAGAATTTAAGTTTAATGGTAGGTGTAGTCCAGAAGACGAGAAAAAAAGATAAGCATGGGAATCTAATCGGTGTCTCACAATGCCCTGAGCAGTGGAATCAACTCAGGGGCATGACACTTTGTCTCTCTTTCTCTCTAATATGCATAGTAGATTTCTCCAAAGTCAATCATTGTGACCTATGAAGTGTTATATCCTGAGTAAGTTTCAATGATAGTTGTTTTTTATTACCTCATTTGAACGCAAAGTGACTAACAATGTTGAATGATGGAAAATGGGAATAATAAGAATGTGGTCAATTACAAATAGTTTACAATTTCAAGAAGAAAATATTTCAATTAACTGAACATTTTATTTGAGATGAAAATTCAAGTATTTTGTTTATGGTTGAATTACTCTAACATAGAAATCAATGCACGTCGTTAATAATTTAATATAAACCAATGCACAATGTTAATCTAATTACCTTGAAATTAATGTACACCATACATCTAGTTATATCAAAGCATAAATCAACATCTTCCCTGAAATCAATGCATCTAATGCAAAAAATAAAATAGGATTAGAAATCAACATCTACACTGAAATTAATGCTTCTAATGCAAGCAAACAAATAGGATTAGAAACCAACATGTACGTTGAAATCAATACATCTAGTGCTACCAATCAAATAATATTAAGGATCAACATAAACACTAAAATCAATGCATTGCAATCAATGCATCTAATTCAAGCAATCAAACATAATTAGAAATTAACATATTTACTGAAATAAATTCATCTAATGCAAGCAATCAAATAGAATTAGAAATAAACATCTACACTGAAATCAACGCATCTAGTACAAGCAATCAAATATAATTATAAATCAACATCTATACTGAAATCAATGCATCTAGTGCAAGAAATCAAATAGGATTAGAAATCATCATCTGCATTGAAATCAATGCAGCTAGTGCAAGCAACCTTCTCCCCTTTCTCTCCACCGTCCATATATATCTATATCTCCCTCCATCTCTCCTTCTTTGTATCTCTATCTCATCCCCCAAACAAACACACTCTCTCTCTTCGTATCTATCTATCTCTCCCTCCTACCCTCTCTCTATCTCTCTCTTCTTCCATCTCTCCCCCTTCCATCTATATCTCTATCTCCCTTTGTCTCTCCTTTGTCTCTCTATATCACCATACAAACACACACACACTGTTTCTCCATATCTCTCTCTCTCTCTCTCTCTTCCCCTTCTCTCCCTTTGTCTCCCATTCTATCTCTCTTCCCTCCTACTCTCCTCTCTCCCTCTCTCTCCATCTTCCTTGTCACTCCCTTTCACTCTCTCTTCACCTTTCTCTCTCTATGTGTTTCTTCTTACCTCCCTCTCTCTGCCCCTCCAACTCCATCTCTCTCTGTCCCTCCCTCCCTCTCCCCCTCTCTCTCTTAAGTCCTCTCTCTCTTCCTTCATCTCTCTCCCTTTCTCTCCCACCCCCCTTTGTCTCTACCCCTAATCTCTCTCTCTCTCTCTCTCTCTTTCTTCATCCTCCAACTCTGTCACTATCTCCCTCCCTCTCTCATTCTCTCTCCTTTTATCTCCCCCTTCTCTCCGTCTCTCCTTTGTCTTTCTATCTCACCCCGAACATACACTCTCTCTCCATCTATCCCTCACCACTCCTCTCTCTCTCTCTCCACCTTTCTCTATGTATTTCTTCTTCCCTTCCTATCTTTTCCTCCAGCTCCATATTTCTTTCCCTCTCTTTCTCCCCCGCTCTCTCTCTCCCTCTCTCCTCCTTTCTCTCGTTCTTCCTCTCTCCCCTTTCTCTCCTACATCCCTCTGCCTCCTCCCCATCACTCACACTCTCTCTCTATCTACCCTCCAACCTTGTCACTATCTCCCTCCTTGTCTCCTCTCTCTCCCCCCTTCCATATTTGTGTCTCCCTCCCTCTTTTTTACCCTTCTTTCCCTCTCTCTCTCTCCCCTCTTTCTTCACTCCTCTTCTCTCTCACTCACTTATATCTCTTTTGTCACTCCTTCTATGTCTCCACCTCTATCACTCTAGGTATTTTTTTCTTCCCTCCCATATATACTTGGAGCTAATATATATCCTAATATATTAATATATATGATAATATAAAATTTTATATATTATATTAATCCAAAATTATTAAATTTAATAATATTAATCTTAAAATATATATATTTTTTTCTGAATAAGACTAAATCTAATAAGAAAAAACCATATAGTACAATCAGAGCTTTGCCAGAAGGCAAAGTAAAGAAACAGGGGAGCCGGAAATGATAGATATCAACCTCGGCCCCTATAAACAACCTAGTACAAGCAGAAAGTAACAAGGGGAACTGAAAGCATAAAATGAGACAAAGGGGTCTACCCAGAGTGGGTAGGAACCTCCAAACGACATTTTTTCACTTTCTTTTTGCTGACTTTAACCCAACCATTGTGATCTGACTGGACGAGAACCAATTGTTGACAACTCTGTTTTGAAGGAGGAGTCTCCTTATCTGAATCAGAGGAAGAGGGCGCATGCGTGCGTTTCTGCAATATCTGCGGTGCCAAGGGATCTGTAGGGCTAGCCGAGGGGGAGTCCTTTTCCTGCTCAGCATTTTCTTCATTCGCATTATTTCCTTCCTCATATGAGCTGAAGGAATCTATGTCATCCATGGGTGGTGGATCACATGGCTTCCAACTCTTCGATTTGGATTTACCTTTTTTATTCTTCGTTTTGTCGAGGAACGTGGCACATGAGTTTTGGAGATGCCCCGTCTGATGGAAGTGACGACACCGGAAGGCGGTGTTCTCATAGTCCAGGGTTTGGGTCCAATGGAAGTTCCCAATTTTGAGATTTATCTTGTCTGGTAGTCTGTTACTGATGTCTATTTCTGCACAAATTCTGCCAAATGTGTATATTCCTTTCTCCCCCCTTGAGGTGTTCGTGGCCAGAAAGCGGCCTAGAGTATTCCCAATTCCTTGGAAGACTGCGAAGTGCCAGAGGTGCGCAGGGAGATTTGGAAGTCTGACCCATATGGGAAGTTTGGTGATGACAACTGTGGAAGGGTCAAAATCTGGAAACCATTGAGTGAGGAAGAGCCCTGCTGATCCCCAGAACCAGGGACCTTCCATTAATGCTTTCTGATAGTCTTCATTGAAGGAAAAGGCCACAATGAAGAAGCCTTTCGAGCAAAAGAAGACCTTGCAGTTGTTGGTCCAGTTGGAGTGGATCCATTGGTAGAGATCTGCAGTTCGAGGCCATAGGCCATTAAACCTGCGAATGATAGCCTTTTCTGCAAACGTCTGAAATTGGTCCTCCAAAGTTGGATGGGTGATCTCAATGGAAGGGGTTTCCTCCCTTTTTTCCACCAGGAAAGGCTTGGGAGCCTCAGCTGGTGGAGTAGCTCTCTTAGATGTCTGCGAATGAACCGCATCCTTGTAGGAGAAGGAGGGAGCCGTAGAGGTTTGCCCAGTGGCTCCTCCTCTCAAATGTAGGGAGAGTGTAACTGAAGCATTTTTTTTGATATTTTAACAAGACAGGGGCAGATAATCTTCGAGTTGTTTACCTCCGTAAAGCAGTCTCATGAGATCTGAGGGGATCCCCAATCTGAGTTCGAGATCTTGTAGAATATCCTGCACCAGATTCGTAGCTCGGACCCAGAGCAACTTTGTTCCACCAGATAGAAGAGAGATCTGGATCTGATAAGCAGAGGGTGAATGATCTAAAAGCCTCGGCTCTCCATTTCTATCCAGCTTCTGACCTGTGCAAATTCCTTGATTCCCTAGATCTAGAGGGCTTTTGGCGTTAAGAGCAATTATATAAGGGTCGTCGGCGGCTGGGCCAAACAGGCCTGAGGGCACCAAGGTGTCGGTGGCTAGACAGGGGATGTGGGCAACACGTCGCAGATCTTGGCCTTTCTTACTGAATATGGTTGCGCTGCGCTGCAGAACAGCGAGAGCAGCTTTTGCATCAATGGCCAAAGCAGGGAACTCTCATTTACGATTCTAGTTGATAACATTTCGAGGCCAAATCGAGCTCTTCATGCAGCTATTGAAGGCTCCATACTGCAGATTTGACGGAGGCACGACTGCAACCATGGCTGCGTCAGAGAAAGCGTATTGGCTCTCATACCCTTGGGAGATGGCATCCCACAGCAGGAACGGGCTCTTCTGGAAATGACAGAAGACATCTTGATGCCGATCGTGGGGAGAAGCTGCTATATCAGCTGCGGCCGCATGAAACACAGAGACGACGACGATCTTGGAGCAAGAAACCCTAAGCGTCTCCATCGCAGGTAGAGTACAATCTTGTTAAGTAAAATGAAAAATAATCTTAAAATATATTAATATTAATATCAAATTTAATAATAATAATATTTTTTAAATATTAAGATTATATTTAATGATGTTTTTACATGACATGATAACAAATTATAATCAAATTACATCAAAGTAATATTTTCAAATATTATAACTTTTATTAAAATTTTGACCTAGAAATATTTTATGTTTTAAAAAGTTTAATATATCCATAAGAGATAGTTTCTCCTTTTAATGATTCATCTTATAAATATTTAATCAAAAGAAATATTAAATGATTTTGGAGCCATTTTATATAAAACTTGGAGGATTTTTTATTCTTTGTGTTAAATTAACATTTTTCTTTTGATTTAAGAAATGGTTTTGCCTTTAGTAAAGAGTAATTATTTTTGAAATTTTACATAATTTGGAATTTAATGTGGTTAAAAATTTTGTGGAAGGTAAATTTATGATCAGTTCAATTTCAAGGTATATTTTGAGCACAGATAAACATACTTACGCATTTCCCCCAAACTAAGCTATAGAATGTGCCTCTCGACGCAATGATGATCTAGACATATTAATGTTGTAAATATTATATCCTTTAGCTAATAAAAAAAATGTCAACAACTCACTGAGGCATGTGCACCTAAAGGGGCAATGATATAAGTGGGAAATTTTGAAAGGGCCAAGAAGGCGTTCAATATGCTTGATAATTTCTAACCACCATTGCCACATTTTTGTGATGCCAAATTTAAATTGTGAGAATTAACCTCTATTTTTCTTGACTTAACAAGCCAACCATTGAATGTAGTCTATGGAAGGACCCCCTTCGAAAAATATGAGAGGAATGGATTGAATACTTGAGGATGGGATTGCTCAAAGAAGAGTGGTCAAATCACTCTCTAGAAGTTTCTCCTTACTCCTCAAAAAACATGCCCACCATTTAAGGGTGTGTATGGCATGAGAGATGGGTGAAAAATTCCATACACCCCTCGAGCATGCCACTCCGAGTATGCGATGCTTATACTATATGGAGTTTTTGAAATTGGCACTACACTAGGAACCAATTCAATGGAAAAGTCTATTTCCCTCTTGAGTGGTAATCATGGAATTTATTTTTAGAAAACATAGCTTAAATTTCTTAAGATATGGTGATACTCAATTCTAATTTCATTGTTCTCTTTCAAACTTGTTACTTGGATTATGAACAAGCCAAACCCCTTTTAGCTGCATTTATTTACTTGTAGTGTTGAGATTTGTCTGAGACATGATTTCTCTTTTCTTGCAACGTCTTTTCCTCACATTCGTTGCTGAGCACTCTAGTGATTTATTATAATAGTCCACCTTGGTTTTGTGGGTTGCCAACCTATCCATGCCAATTAAAGCATCATATGATTCCAATGATAGTGGATTGAGGTTAGTTGTTGTGGGCACACTGCCTAAATTGATGGGGCATGATTCCACTAGCTTGGTTACCCTCTTTTTAGTCCTTGTGGCTAGTTTGGCCAACCATGAGTTTGCTTGAATATTTATTTGCAAGTTGCACATAGTTGCAACTTTTGGGATAATATAACTAAAGTTAGAACATAGATCAATTAGGATTGAAAGAGGTTGGCTGGTAACTATACCATCCATTTTGATCACCGAGGCTTGATGATATGCTTTCCTATTGTCTAATGCCACACAAATTTGAGGTATGCTCTAAGCTACACCAATCACCAATACTATCTCTTGGACATTATACAACTTATTTTTGTTTTATTGTATGAGAGGAAAATCCATCTACTTTTGGTTCTCTTCACATCCCCAACACTGTAACAACCTTCTCTTGGGCTCCTCGATTTCTTCTCTTGTTGATTTAGTAGGTCGGTCTCTACTGGTAGTAATGACATTCCACTGGAATTTACCCTTGTCAGGAGTAGAAAAGTTAACCTTTTTTCCTTCTTGATTATGTCTTTAGGATTTTGGTTCTTTCCCTTTGAAACTACTGCTATCCTTCTTCTTCTAGTCCGATTACAATTCAACCATATGTTTAGACTAATCATAGAAATACTTATCATTTTGGATGGTGTGCCCTAATGATCCTGGTTCTTCAAAATCAATCCTATGTTGATAGGAATTCAGTAACCCATTGAGGTATCTCTGGATATTTACCTTCTTCTCCTTGATATATGGCATATACCTCAACAACTCCAAAAATATCTTGGTATAAGCATCCAAGGTAAGATGCCATAGCTTATGTTAATGAAAATCCTTAATTTTGTTGTCACAGTACCTCTCAGACAAGTAATTCTCATTGAAATATTTTTCAAATTTCTTCCATGATAGTTCCTTTTCTCTGATTCCCTTAACATTTCTCAAATTCCCACTATATATTGGCTTTTATTTTCAAGCTAAAAATGGCTACCTTGGCCTTCATGTTTTCAAAATATTCTTGAACTCTAAATTATTTATTCATTACCAATAGACAAGCTTCTACCTCTCTAACCTTTTTCATTTCTCCATCAAAGGTAGGAGGATTTTCTTTCTTGAACTCTTTTGGCATTAAGCTCTTCTCACTCCTTTTCTCATGGTGGCTTCTAGTTACAACACTAGATGTCTGGTCATGGTTGCTTGATTCTCTTTATGGAGTGCTAAGTGGGATTTCTCCTCTCATTGTTTCTTCACATACTTTCCTATGTCTTTTCATTGACTTGCTTCCTTCTACCCTATTGGTTTCCAATCCTTGCTTCTAGATATCCCATGAAATTTGCTTAGATTTGTGCCTACCTATATAAATGACACTGAGTTCATGTTGCTTCTACCTTTGCAGATTCGATAGCCTCTGTAAAATCACTACATTCACTTTTTCTTTCCTTTCTTGTGATTTTATAATATTTTCACTGTCTACTTTGTAACTTATCAATTTAGACTCATTGATAGGTAGCAAAAAACTTGCCAACAATGAAGATATGCCACCCAATCGGGGCCCCAATTTTATCGTTAATTGTTTGGTGTCACGGTAATCACCGGTATATAACCCTATTTGCCTCTACCTAAAATAACCTACACTAATTACCAAAACTAATCTAAATGACTAAACCAATACTAATCTAATATAATTATCTTAAATATCTCTAAGTAATTTCTACTTAAGTCACTCCAAATTGATGTTTGAAAAGCTTTTTGTAACCAATAGTAAGGACATAAGGGACTACCTAGATGCAAATCTGTGAAATCACTACACATGTTTGAAATAGTAGTCCTCGTGATCAAAATGTCGGCTCAGTTAGCCATTTGATAGGTTTGAGCTATGATGAGAGAGCTGATAAAATCTATTTCTTTATGATTTTAAAATATTTGCATGCAATTCTAATATGTTATGAAACCAACTCCCAAAATAGAAGAAAAGAAAGATCAACGCCTTAGAAATCAACCACTTCGAGGGGGAAACCTCCTTTACATTACATAAATGAACAATTCTTGGATGATACAAATGACAAAACCTCATTTCTATATATAGGAGTCCAATGGGTCACAATATAATCCTAGCCGACATAACAATAACATTGTAAGGGCACAACAATAACAATAGTGGGCTTCCATGGGGCACAATAATAAAAATATGGGGAATACATGGGAAAAAATAACAATAAGGGGGATATAATAACAATAACAATAAGGGGATACACTAGTATTATAGGGACCTAACATGCCTCTCTTCTTCGAACAAATATTTTCCTCAACGCTTGATTAATTCTCGATGCTTCTGTATAAAATTCTCATCCTCCCATGTGGAATCTTCAGCGGGTAAGTTCTTCCACTTGTTGAGATACTTTGAAATTGCTGAGATACTCCGAGTTCTTGTTTCTTTGAATACTTTAGAACTTCTTTTGCTGCGATGTTGATCTTCCTATTGTTTCATTCGATTTTTCACTCAAGTTAGGTTATCCTTTGAGAGTTGGAGAACTCATTGTTGATGCTCGATGTGATCTTCCACTACTTTATAATCCAGATTAGCTTTCATTTGATACTTCAAACTATCCAACTTAGCCTCCATTTATGCTTTTAAACCATTTATGTCATATTTGGTTGCTCTTGTAAGATCGGAAGTTTTTTCACTTGGTACCATAATTTTGATATATCATACTCCAATTATTCATCTTCATGTGTCATAATATAGATTTTTGAGGGCTTAATGGGTGTAGAATTACTTTTGGGAGGCATTATATAACTCAATACTGATATTATGCTTCAATATGCCCTTGGAATCACTTCAAATTGATTTTTCAAACAAATGTTATGCAAAATTGTTTAAAAAATACACACTTTTTTCTTGCTTTTGAGGAGCTCTATATTGAAATCGTGATGTATCTCTGTAATTTCGGATCCCAAATATTTTAGCTTCAATATTATAGTAGCCATATGAGTCTTCTTTCCAATGCCACAGGTCAGACCTGATTTGGATTCTTCAAGATAAAGTTATTCTTGATCTCCCACAATGACCTAATTATGGTCTGGTTCAATAGAGCGAACTTGTATGATGTTCCGCGTGTCACTGTTTTCTCCTTCGGTTCTGAAATTGATACATAGGAAACTAAAGTTCATGTAATTTTGGATACTTTTTACATAATTCCAATCTGATGCTCAAAGAGAGAGTTATGACGATATTCCAAAGGTCACCTCTTTGAGATGAAATTTGGGAGGCTGCAAAAACACTAACTTCCACAGATCATATCTCTGAAAATTTTGCGAACTAAATTTTTACACAACGTTCCTCCGGATTTCTTCGCAAATGGGTTTTTGTTTTGGCATATGAAATTTCTTAGAAAAAAAGTTATAGCAAAAATTCCAAGATGACCTGTTTGAAGTAGTGAATCCCTAGAATCCAAATCTCTGATACCAAATGTTATGAAACCAACTCCCAAAATAGAAGAAACGAGAGATCAATGCCTTATAAATAAGCCACTTCAACGGGGAAACCTCCTTTATATTAAATAAATGAAAAAATCTTGGATGATACAAATGAAAAAACCTCCTTTCTATATATAAGAGTCCAATGGGTCACAATATAATCCTAGCCAACATAACAATAACAATGTAAGGGCACAACAATAACAATAGTGGGCTTCCATGGGGTACAATAATAACAATATGGGGACTACATGGGCAAAACAATAACAATAAGGGGGCTATACTAACAATAACAATAAGGGGATACACTAGTTTTATAGGGACCTAACATAATCTAATAAGCAACAAAGAAAACTAAATCTAATAGTGATAGAAATTTATGATTTGGAGCATGAGTAATGAGCATAAAATATCATTTTAAATATAAACTTAAAACATGTAGAAAAATATTCATGAAAGGAAAACAAGTCATCCGATTAATATTCCATACTTCAATGAAAACTATAAATGAACGTAATAATATGTCACATACAAAATTCCATGGCACAATTTTTTTTTTTGAAAAGTTACCAGGTATTCAAAAGTGATCAAAACAAATGATAACAAATATTAGTCTATAGGGTAAAAGTCTATAATTATTACATATTACATCTTATTATTTACAAACTATTTCCTAAAATTAAATAAAAATAAAAGATAAATCCATTTGAATTGATGAACTTCTCCTCAATTAATACTTTTTTGTTGAAGCTTTTGTTGACGATTGCCATGCTTGTTTGTTAGTCTATCTTTTCATCCAATGAAATTAGGTCAAATCCAATTTTTGAGGGATCCATTTCATTTTATTTTCCTCTAAGGAATATTGTATAGTTGGAAAAGAGCTATAGAATATGAGTCAAGTGAACTAGATTGAAGTTACTCAAATTGATATGGAATTGCCTAATTCATTTTAGTACATATCATTTCATTTTGATATACTTCTGAGTAAACTTGGAAATGGAATTCATACATTCATATGGGGCTGGAAATAATTTCTGGATGTTTGTGACAATCCATTCAGAAAGGGATTCAATCTGTTTTTTTTATCATTATCTCTATCTTATTCCACGCAATGTAAGAATATAACCAAAGGTAATTCCATTTCAATATATTTAGGGTACTGCATGTTGTAATATTCCATGCTATCTAATGCGTTGTTCCAAAACTTGTTACTCCATTCAACAAACTCCTTAATCCACTATTTTATAATTGAATACTACATTTACTTTGGTCTAAGGAAATTTCCATCATCCTTTTATCAGTTTTAGAATCATATTGATGTTTACAAGTTTTTCATTCTTCTCCCACATATAAATTTAACCAAATTGATCTGATATCATCTCATCCTATTTAATCAGGGACTCAACCTTGTCCATGATTATGATAAAGACTATAATTTTATGATAAAGACCTAATTATTCACAATGATGGCATGATCCTTGAAAACATGTGTTTAATATTGCTCTTTTCAATGTCTCCAATTTGTCAATATGCACATGATTTAAATCCTTTATTTCTTCCATATTTGTTTGAAACTCCATCTAATTTATTTTTAAATTGATCTGTAAACTACCATGGATATTCCACTACACAATTCATCACAATAGATCTAAAAAAATTATATTTAAAATATGAAATTATACACTATTACAATTTTATTATATTTCTGTATTTGTAGATTTACTGTTAATAGTGCACATTGCAAAAAATAGAGAATGGAAAAATGAAAATCTCACACACATATGTTATGAAACCAACTCCAAAAATAGAAGAAAAGAGAGATCAACGCCTTAGAAATAAGCCACTTCGAGGGGGAAAAACCCTTTACATTACATAAATGAACAATTCTTGGATGATACAAATGACAAAACCTCGTTCTATATATAGGAGTCCATGGGGTCACAATATAAGCCTAGCCAACCTAACAATAATAATGTAAGGGAACAATAATAACAATATGGGGGTTACAAGGGTACAACAATAAAAATAAGGGGGTTACACTAACAACAATAAGGGACTACACTAGTAATATAGGGACCTAACATGCCCCTCTCCTTAAAAAAAGTGTTGTCCTCAACGTTTGAGTAGCTCAAGATGCTTCTGTATAAAATTCACATGCTCCCATGTAGAGTCTTTAGTGGGTAAGTTCTTCCACTTGATGAGATACTCTGAAATTGATCGATTTCGTAGCTGTCGAGTTCTTGTTTCCATGACTGCTTCAGGTTCCAATATGATTTTTCCTTCCTCATCAAGTTCTGGCAATATTGTTTGAGCTGGAATTTTGTCACCTATAAACTTATTTAAGCATGAAACATGGAAAACTGGATGCACTTGCGAAGAAGTAGGAATCTCCAATTTGTATACCATAGTACCAATATTTTGAAACAAATTTCTTGAGGGTCATTTGTTTATATGGTTGTAGCCGTAAAAATACCCAGTCTCCTACATCAAAACTTCTCTCTCTGCGATGTTGATCTGCTTGTTGTTTCATTCGATTTTGTGCCAAATTTAGGTTATCCTTTAATAATTGGAGAACTTGTTGTTAATGCTTGATGTGATATTCCACTTCTTGAACCTTAGAATTTTCTCTTAAAGATGATGTGATGGACGGTGGATGATATCCATAAAGTGCCATAAATGGGGTCATTTTTGTTGCAGTATGGAAGGAAGTGCTATACCACCATTCAACTAGAGGTAACCACTTGACCCATTATGTTTGTTTATAAGATACAAAACAACGAATATATCCTTCCAAACATTTGTTAACTATCTTAGTTTGACCATCGGATTGAAGATGATAATATGAGCTATGAGATAATTGAGTACCCAAACAAGAAAATAATTCCGTCCAAAAAATTTCAGTAAAAATGGGATCTCTGTTTCTTACAATAATCTTTGGGTTTCCATGTAGCTTTTGAATTGTTTCCATAAATGCAGTAGAACTGTACTTGCTTTAAATGGATGAGATAATGCACAAAAGTGTGCATACTTGGTAAGTCTATCAACTACCGCCATGATGTCACTCTTTCCTTCAGACTTAGGTAAACCTGTGATAAAATCGATTGAAAGCTCCTCCCGACGTTGACTTGGAATGGATAAAGGTTGTAGAAGACCTGAGGTCGTAATTGTCTACACTTTATTTTGCTGGCAAACCAAACATTCCGCCGCAAAATTTTGAATATCAGATTTAAGAACATCACAAAAAAAGCTTTCTTCACCCTGTGGTAAGTTTTTAAAAATAATGAGTATCCTCCTAAAGGAGAAGTGTGAAATTCAAAAAGAATATTTTGTTTTAGTTGGGAATTCTTACAAAGGTATAAGCGATATTTGTACCATAAGGAATAATTTTTCCAACTAAATGTATCAGATGTACTCTGATCTTGCTGCAACTTTTGAATGAGTGTCCACACTTCTTCGTCCTTCTTCCATTCATCCCTTGCTTCGGTTATCCAATTTGGTTGGATAATAGAAAAGGAAAAATTAATGATTCCACCTCTTCATCCTTTCTTGAGAGTGCATCTGCAATATCATTTAGCTTCCCTTTTTTTTATATGATTTCAAAGTCATAACCCAACATCTTTGTGACCCATTTTTGTTTCTCTTCTGAAGATAGTCTTTGTTCCAAAAAATGTTTAAGACTTTCATGATCAATTTTTACCTTGAAGTTTCTTCCCATTAGGTATGGTTGCCATTTCCTTAGTGCATGTAGTATTTCCAACATTTCCTTCTCATAAATAGATTTCTGTAAATACTTTCCTTTGATTGGATGAATTTCAAAAGCAATAGGTCTTCATTCTTGCATTAAAAAAAACACCAATTCCATTTTCCGAGGCATCACATTCCACAATAAAGGTTTTTTTGAATTTTGGCGTAGCTAAGACCAGTGCTAGACACATTGCCTCTTTAATATGTTCAAATACCTTAGTTGTTTCAGGAGTCCATGAAAATGCATATTTATTTAATAATGTTGTTAGAGGTGCTACTATGCTCCCATAATTCTTAAAAAACTTTCCATAATATCCTGTTAACTAGAGAAGTCCTCACAACTACTTTATGGTTGTGGGGAATTTCCATTCCTTAATGGCTTTAATTTTGTTAGGGTCTACCTCAACACCCCTGTGAGATATAATATGACACAGATATTCCACCTCTTGACTCCAAAGAAACATTTGGATGCTTTTGCATATAATTGTTTCTCCTCCAATAATTTGAGCACCCTGTCAACATGTTGAACATGATCCTTCCAAGACCTGTTGTATATTAGTATATCATCAAAAAATAGTAACACAGTTTTTCTAAGGAAGGGTTTGAAAATGGAATTCATCAACCCTTGAAATGTAGAATATGCATTGGTAAGGCCAAAAGGCATGACCAAAAATTCATGATGACCCTTGTGAGTTCGAAATGCTGTTTTCGGAATATCTTCAGTCTTCATTCTAATTCGATGATATTGTGAACGAAGATCCAACTTGGTAAAATAAAATGCTCCATGTAATTCATCCAATAATTCATCAATCACAGGAATTGGAAATTTATCTTTAATAGTGAGATTATTGAGCTCCCTATAATCTATACACATGTGCCATGATCCATCCTTTTTGTGCACCAATACTACTGGAGCAAGAAAGAATTTTGACTCGGTTGAATTATGCTAGCCTCTAACATTTCTGCAATCATACGTTCAATTTTACTCTCTTGGAGATAAGGATATCTGTAAGGCCTGATGTTTGGAGGAACACTTCCTGGAATCAAATGAATAGCATGATCATGATCACGAATAGGTGGAAGTCCTTTGGGAGTTTCAAACACCTTGGAATGATTGTCCAAGACTTTTTGGAGATCTGGAGAAATAAATAATTTTGATGTTGGAACTTCTAGTGAGGATAATTGTGCAATTACACCTCGTTGTTATTTCTTCAGAAGATTTGTCATGACATTAGAGCTTATTATCTTTCCCAACTTCCCTACGATACCCCGTAATTTGACTTCCTTTCCTTCCGAATTTTTTTTCAAGAAAAGTTCTTGAAAATTAAAAGCTACCATCCCCAAAGATTGTAGCCATTGTACTCCTAGTACAACATTGTCACCTCCCATTGGAATGGAAAGCATTGGAATATTCAATACATATTCCCCCATGGTTAGCTTGATATTATGAAATTTTCCAAAGAAATTTATAGTTCCTCCATTTGCAACCACCACTTGACATTCTGGTGCTGGGTATAGGAAGAAATTCATTTCGTTGTCTACCTTACAATGAATAAAATTATGGGTACTACCTGAATCAATTAACACTATTACATTTTTCTTCCGAATATGTCCTTCTATCTGAGGAGTGGTAATTCCTGCCAATGAATTATATGATATGGTCAAACTCATTTCTTCTTTCTCTAGTGTTGGTTCCTGGTGTATATCCTCTTCTTTTGAATTTTCTTGTTCATTTTCTTCCTCCTCTTCACAATCTATGTAAAATAATTTATTCTCAGTGCACTTATGACCTTTAGTGTATTAGTATCACAACTGTTGCAAAGCCCTTTTTCTCATTTTTCTTGCAATTTTTGTGGTGTCAACCTTGTAGTTTGTGGAAGTCTAGGAGTAGCAACACTTCCATATTTATATATGTGAGTGGTAGGCTTCATTGTCGCCATAATTCTACATTCATTTTTTCTTTCCAACCTGAATGCCTTCTCCAATTAATCAAGTTCCCAAGGGCAAACCTCATGTTGGATGTTATCCTTTAAAGTCCCTATGAAGACATCAATCTCGTGTTCCTCTGGAATATCAGTTACCCTTATATTCAATTTTTGGAAGTCCTCAATGTGATCCACCAATGAGCCATTTTGTTTGAGATTTGTCAATTGGCTAAAGAAGGCGTTGCTCTTTGTATCGTCATAATGTTCTATCATTTCCTCTGTAAAAATTGACAAAGTGACAATTGTTTTATGGGAGCAAAGCCATCGATACCATACAAATGTATTTTTTTCTAAATATAAAGTTGCAATGCGTACCTTTTGTGTGTTTTTCACATTATTGAGATCAAAATATTGCTCCATCTGTAGTATCCATGTTACGAGATCGTTGCCATCAAACTTATTCATATCGATATTTGGAATATGGTGGGTCTTCCATCCAACATTCAAGTTTATGAAATCATGATTAACATTTACTTTGTTCTCATCATGAGTTTCCTCTACCATATTTTAGCCATTAGGAATCATTTCTTGTATCAAATTTGTCAAACCTTCCTTCCAACCTTCCATGTCTTCCTTCAAACCTTCCATTTTTTCTTCCATGTATTCCATGCCTTTCTTCAAACCATCCGTCTTAGCTTCCACGCATTTCTTCAAACCATCCATCTTAACTTCCACCCCTTTCTTCAAAACTTCCATTTCATTTTTTGTTTCTCTTTGTAAGAGCGAAATTTGGTGCACTTGCTCTTGTAATTTTGATATATCATGTTGCACTTCTTCCTCTTCATGAGTCATAGTAGAGTATTTTGAGGGCTTAATGGGTGTTGAATTATTTTTATGGGGAATTTTAGAACCCACTACTGATATCTATGCTTCAATATGCCCTCAGAGTCACTTCAAACTGATTTTTCAAACAAGTCTTATGCAATTTGAAAAACAAATACACACATTTTTCTTGATTTTGAGGAGCTCTATATTGAAAGTGATGTATCTCTGTAATTTCGGATCCCTGATATTTTATATTCGGTCCTGCAGTAGCCCTATGAATCTTCTTTCCAATGCCATAGGTATGACCTGATTTGTATTCTTCAAGACAAAGTTATGGCCAATCTCCCACAATGACCTAATTATGGACTGGTTCAGTAGAGAAAAATTGTATGGCGTGCCACGTGTCACTGTTTCCTTCTTCGACTCTTAAATTGATATAAAGAAAACCAAATTCCGTGTAATTGTGGCCACATTTTACAGAATTCCAATCTAATTCTTAGAGAGAGAGTTATGATTATTTTCCCAAGGTCACGTCTTTTAGATGAAATTCGGGTGCCTGAAAAAACCCTGACTTCCACAGATCATATCTCTGAAACTATTATGAAGATCTGAATTTTTTACACGAAGTTCCTTAGGCGTGTGGCTTCGCATGCTAAAAATTTCAATTTCTGAACCTTCGTAGAAACAAATTTATAATGAAAATTCCACAATGACCCATTTGAAGCAGTGAAACCCTAGAATCCAAAGCTCTGATACCAAATGTTATGAAACCAACTCCAAAAATAGAAGAAAATAGAGATCAACACCTTATAAATAAGAAAATTTGAGGGGGAAAATTCATTTACATTACATAATTGAACAATTATTGGATTATACAAATGAAAAAACCTCCTTCTATATATAGGAGTCCATGGGGTCACAATATAATCCTAGCTGACCTAACAATAATAATGTAAGGGCACAATAATAACAATATGGGGGTTACACGGGTACAAAAATAATAATAAGGGGGCTACAATAACAACAATAAGGGACTACACTAGTAATATAGGGACCTAACAACATATTTTACACAAGATATGCTTTGGGAAACCCTTTTAGGAGAAAAACCTAGCTAGAAGGTGAAGATGCTCTGCTCTCTTTCTCAAAATGAAAATATGCTTGCTTGTACAAAGATGTATAACCTATGGCCCATGGGAGTCTACAGTTCACAAATTCTCTCTATGTGCTCTACCGCCTATCCCTCTTGGTTATTTTTTCTCATTTATGAAACAAATGCACTCGAAAGAATGAAATCCCATTTTCCTCCTAGTGGCCTGGTTATAACACAACCCGATAACTTATTAGTGGTTAGGTGTGACTACCTAAACTCTTAACCTATAGAATCTTCTGGAGTGATCTACATAATAATCATGTGGTTAGCCCCTTTTCCATGAATATTGGGGTTTGACGTGGCATCCTCTCGAATTATGGTGGTGAAAACAAGAAGGTCAACTTCTGAGTGGCATAACTTTCGCATACAGAATCTGAATGATGTGATTATTACACCGTTGGAAAGGTATACATGTGTAGAATAACATGAAAGAGAATTGTGCTAAAGAACCAAAGTTTTTCCCCTAAAAAACATCATTTTATTCTTGGAAATTCTCCTGGAAGGTTTCAGATCGTTTTTTTCCAAACAAGGTCCAACCAGTAAAAATGGTCACATGAGCTAATTCCTCCACATTTTATACTCTAAAAGAATTGAGATGGATGGAAAAAAATATAATGATCCAATCCAGATCACACATCCCCATTTTCAAAGGTTTTTGGTCCTCAAAATCTTCTACTAAATGAGGTGAAGAAAAATTTCCTCCACCTTCTCTTTGGTGTACCATTTAGCTTTGCCTAGGCGTTGTCCTTTCAAACCAATCTACCAAAGGTCATGCTACACCTATCTTGTAGTTTTGGACCTCTTATGTAAAACTATATATTTTTTCAACTCTTCTTGAGCATCCGGTGCCAAATCCTCCACAGAAGGTAGTACATATTCCTCTTCTTGATCTAGCATGGAGGACTCATACAATTTCAAATTATTTATATTCATAATGAGTAAATGCACATATATGGTAGTAAAATGAGTCAATAGGCATTATCACTGACCTTTGTCAATATCTCAATGGGACCATACCTCATATCCTTGATTGTATTACCAGGCCCCTGTAGCTTCTCATTGTTCAACTATAGCCATACTTTGTCTCCCACCTTGAACGAATTCTTTGTCCTATGTTGATCATGCTTGGCCTTATATTTCTCATGCGACTTCTGTAGTGTCTCTTGTACTTGTATATAGTGTTAGCTCCTTATATTACTAGTATAGTCCCTTATTGTTGTTAGTGTAACCCCCTTATTGTTATTTTTGTACCCCTGTAACCCCCATATTGTTATTATTGTGCCCTTAAATTATTATTGTTAGGTTGGCTAGGATTACATTATGGCCCCATGGACTCCTATATATAGAAAGGAGCTTTTTTCATTTGTATCATCCAAGAATTTTTCATTCATTTAATGTATTGGAGGTTTCCCCCTTGAAGTGGCTTATTTATAAGGCATTGATATCTCTTTTCTTCTCTTTTTGGAGCTGGTTTCATAACATTTGGTATCAGAGCTTTGGATTCTAGGGTTTCGCTGCACCAAACAGGTCATCGTGGAATTTTCGCTATAAATATTTTCATACGAAGGTTCAGAAGCTGAAATTTTTAGACCGTGAAGCTGAAATCCGAGGAATATCGTCGCAAAATTTCAGAGCTTGGTTCACAATATTTTCGGAGATAAGATCTGTGGAAGTTAGGTCTTTTTCAGGCTCCTAAATTTCATCTCAAAGAGGTGATCGTGGGAAAATCTTCATAACTCTCTCTCTGAGCATTGGATTGGAATTATGTAAAAAGTGGCTAGAAGTAAACGGACTGTAGTTTCCTTTCTATCAATTTCAGAGCCAAAGGAGCAAACAGTGACACATGGCAAGTCGTACAATTTTTCTCTACTGAACCAGTCCATAATTAGGTCATTATGGGAGATTGGACATAAATTTGTCTTAAAGAATCCAAATCAGGTCATACCTATGGCATTCAAAAGAGGATTTAGAGGGCTACCATAGGGCCAAATTTCAGATATCGAAGATCCGAAATAATAGAGATAATTCAGTTTCAATATCGAGCTCCTCAAAAGAAAGAAAAAGGTGTGTATATTTTTCGAATTACATAAGGCTCGTTTGAAAACAATTAGTTTGAATTTATTCCAAGGGCATTTTGATGAATAGATATCAGTATTGGGTTCTAAAATGCCCCCTAAAAAGAATTCAACAACCATTAAGCATTCATAAGCTCTACTATGACTCATGAAGATGAAGAAACACAACATGAGATATCAAAATTACAAGAGCAAGTGCACCAAATTTCGCTATCGCAAAGAGCAACAAAAAATGAAATGGAAGTTTTGAAGAAAGACATGGAAGCTAATATGAATGGTTTGGAAGCTAAGATGGATGGCATGGAAGTGGGCATGGAAGCTAAGATGGATTACATGGAAGCTAAGATCGATGAAAAAATTAAAGAAAACATGGAAAACATGAAGAATGATCTAAAATTAGACATCGAAGGTTTGAAAAAGTTGATACAAGAAACGTTTCCTAATGGCGAAAATATAGTAGAGGAAACTCATGATGAGAACAAAATAAATGTTAATAGTGATTTCATAAACTCTAATGTTGGATGGAAGAACCACCATATTCCAAAGATAGATATGAGGAAGTTTGATGGCAAGGACCCTGGAACATGGATACTACATATGGAGCAATATTTTGATCTCTATAATGTGCAAAACACACAAAAGGTACACATTGCAACTTTACATTTAGAAAAAAATACATTTGTATGGTATCGATGGCTTTGCTCCCATAAAAAAATTGTCACTTGGTCAATTTTTACGGAGGAAATGATAGCACATTATGAGGATAAAAAGAGCAACACCTTCTTTAGCCAATTGATAAATCTGAAACAAAAGGGTTCAGTGGCGGAGCACATTGAGGACTTCCAAAAATTGAATATAAGGGTAACTGATATTCCAGAGGACCACAAGATTGATGTCTTCATAGGGACTTTAAAGGATAACATACAACATGAAGTTCACGTTTGGGAACTTGATTCATTGGAGAAGGCATTCAGGTTGGAAAGAAAAATTGAATGTAAAATTATGGCGACAAGGAAGCCTACCACTCACATCTATAAAGATGGAAGTGTTGCTACTCCTAAACTTCCACAACCTACAAGGTTGACACCACAACAATTGGAAGAAAAAAGAGCAAAAGGGCTTTGCTACAGTTGTGATAGCAAATACACTAAAGGTCATAAGTGCACTGAGAAGAAATTATTTTACATAGATTGTGAAGAGGAGGAAGAAAATGAAGAAGAAACTTCAAAAGTAGAGGATATACACCAAGAAGAAACCCTAGAAGAAGAAGAAATGAGTCTGACCATATCATGTAATGCATTGGCAGGAATTACCACTCCTCAAACTCTCAAGATAGAAGGACATATCAAGAAGAAAAAGGTAATAGTGTTGATTGATTCGGGTAGTACCCATAATTTTATTCATTTTAAGGTAGCCAAGGAATTGAATTGTTTCCTATACCGAGCACCAGAATGTCAAGTGATGGTTGCAAATGGAGGAACTATAAATTGCCCTGGAAAATGCCATAATATCAAGCTATCCATGGGGGAATATGTATTGAATAGTCAAATGATTTCCATCCCAATGGGAGGTTCTGATGTTGTACTAGGAGTACAATGGTTACAACCTTTGGGGACAGTAGCTTTTAATTTTCAAGAAATTTTCTTGAATTTTTTTCGGAAGGAAAGGAAATAAAATTACGGGGTATCGCAGGGAAGCCAGGAAATATAATTAGCTCTAATGTCATGACAAAGCTTCTGAATAAAGAACAACGGGGCATAATTGCACAATTATGCTCACTAGAAGTTCCAACATCAAAATCATCTATTTCTCCAGATCTCCAAAAAGTCTTGGACAATCATTCCAAGGTGTTTGATACTCCCAAAGGACTCCCACCTATTCGTGATCATGAAAATGATATTCATTTGATTCCTGGAAGTGTTCCTCCAAACATCAGGCCTTACAGATATCCTTATGTCCAAAAGAGCGAAATTGAACGTATGATTGCATAAATGTTAGAGGCTAGTATAATTCAACCTAGTCAAAGTTCTTTCTCCGCTCTAGTAGTATTGGTGCACAAGAAATATGAATCATGGCGCATGTGTCTGGATTATAGGGAGCTCAATAAGCTCACTATTAAAGATAAAATTCCCATTCCTGTGATTGATGAATTACATGGAGCAATTTATTTTACCAAGTTTGATCTTCATTCAGGATATCATCAAATTAGAATGAAGATTGAAGATATTCCGAAAATAGAATTTCGAACTCATGAGGGTCATTATGAATTTTTGGTCATGTATTTTGGCCTTAACAATGCACCTTCTACATTTCAAGGGTTGATTAATTCCATTTTCAAACCATTCCTTAGAAAATTTCTGCTAGTATTTTTTGATGATATACTAATCTACAACAGGTCTTGGAAGGACCATGTTCTACATGTTGACAGGGTGCTCAAACTATTGGAGGAGAAACAATTATATGCAAAAAAATCCAAATGTTTCTTTGGAGTAAAAAAGGTGGAATATCTGGGTCATATTGTATCTCACGAGGGTGTTAAGGTAGACCCTAACAAAATTAAAGCCATTAAGGAATGGAAAGTCCCCACAACCATAAAGCAGTTGCATGGATTTCTCGGGTTAACAGGGTATTATCGCAAGTTTTTTAAGAATTATGGGAGAATAGAAGCACCTCTAACAACATTATTGAATAAAGATGAATTTTCATGGAATCTTGAAGCAACTATGGCCTTTGAACATCTTAAAGAGGCAATGTGCCTAACACCAGTCTTAGCTACGCCAGACTTCACAAAAACCTTTATTGTGGAATGTGATGCCTCAGGAAATGGAATTGGTGCTGTTTTAATGCAAGAAGGAAGACCCATTCCTTTTGAAAGTCGTTCAATCAAAGGAAAGTATTTAAAAAAGGCTATTTATGAGAAGGAGATGTTGGCAATACTACATGCACTAAAGAAATGGAGACCTTACCTAATGGGAAGACACTTCAAGGTAAAAACTGATCATGATAGTCTTAAACACTTTTTGGAACAAAGACTATCTTCAGAAGAGCAGCAAAAATGGGTCACAATTAAGATGTTGGGTTATGACTTTGAAATCGTCTACAAAAAAGGGAACCTAAATGTTGTTGCAGATGCACTCTCAAGAAAGGATGAAGAGGTGGAAGCATTTCTTTGTGCCATTTAAATTATCCAACCATATTGGATAAATGAAGCAAGGGATGAATGGAAGAAGGACAAAGAAGTGTGGACTCTCATTCAAAAGTTGCAGCAAGATCCTAGTACATATAATACATTTAGTTGGAAAAATTATTCCTTATGGTACAAAGATCGCTTATATATTTGCAATAATTCCCAACTAAAACAAAAGATTCTTTTGGAATTTCACACTTCTCCTTTAGGAGGACACTCAGGATTTTTAAAAAATTACCACAGGGTGAAGAAAGAATTTTTTTGCGATGGCCTTAAATATGATATTCGAAAGTTTGTGGTGGAATGTTTGGTATGCTAGAAAAATAAAGTGGAGACAATTAAGACCGCGGGTCTTCTACAACCTTTATCCATTCCAAGTCAACGTTGGGAGGAGATTTCAATGGATTTTATCACAGGTTTACCTAATTCTGAAGGAAGGAGTGTCATCATGGTGGTAGTTGATAGACTTACTAAGTATGCACACTTTTGTGCATTATCTCATCCATTTAAATCAAGTACAGTTGCTACTGCATTTATGGAAACAATTCAAAAGCTACATGGAAACCTGAAGATTATTGTAAGTGACAGAGATTCCATTTTTACAGGAAATTTTTGGACGAAATTATTTTCTTGTTTGGGTACTCAACTAGCTCATAGCTCATCTTATCATACTCAATCCGATGGTCAAACAAAGATAGTGAATACATGTTTGGAAGGATATCTTCGTTGTTTTGTATCTGATAAGCAAGCATAATGGGTCAAGTGGTTACCTCTGACTGAATGGTGATACAACACTTCCTTCCATACTGCAGCAAAAATGACCCCATTTATGGCACTTTATGGATATCATCCACCATCCATCACATCTTCTTTAAGGGAAAATGTTAGGGTTCAAGAAGTGGAGGATCACATCGAGCATCAACAAGAAGTTCCCCAATTCTTAAAGGATAACCTAAATTTGGCACAAAATCGAATGAAACAATAGGTAGATCAACATCGCAGTGAGAGAAGTTTTGATGTGTGAGACTGGGTATTTTTACGGCTACAACCATACAAACAAATGTCCCTCAAGCAAGCTAAGAAGTATAACAAATTATCATCAAGGTACTATGGTCCTTACAAGGTTTTGCAAAATATTGGTACTATGGAATACAAATTGGAGCTTTCTGCTTCTTCGCGAGTGCATCCAGTTTTCCATGTTTCATGTTTAAAAAAGGTTATATGGGACAAACTTCTAGTTCAAATAACATTGCCAGAACTTGATGAGGAAGGAAAAACCATATTGGAACCTGAAGCAGTCATGGAAACAAGAACTCGACAACTACGAAATCGATCAATTTCAGAGTATCTCATCAAATGGAAGAACTTACCCACAGAAGATTCTACATGGGAGGATGAGAATTTTATACAAAAGCACCCAGAGCTACTCAAGTCAGCTGAGGACAACACCTTTTTGAAGGAGAGGAGCATGCTAGGTCCTTATATTACTATTATAGTCCCTTATTGTTGTTAGTGTAACCCCCTTATTGTTATTGTTGTACCCATGTAACCCCCATATTGTTATTATTGTGCCCTTAAATTATTATTGTTAGGTCGGCTAGGATTACATTGTGGCCCCATGGACTCATATATATAGAAAGGAGGTTTTGTCATATGTATCATCCAAGAATTTTTCATTCATGTAATGTATTGGAGGTTCCCCCCTCGAAGTGGCTTATTTCTAAGGTGTTGATATCTCTTTTCTTCTCTTTTTGGAGCTGGTTTCACAATGTATAGATTTGCCTGATCTTCTATATAAGGTTTTTAGCCCTCAAGGAATGTCCTGTAATATCTTCCCTCACTCCTCCTTGCTGCCCATAGGAAATATCCAAAGGTGAAGGTGAAAAATATCCAAAATAGATTTCAAATGGGGAATTTCCTATAGAATTGTGTTTTGCTCTATTGTAAGAATGCTGTATATATACTAGATTTTCATCCCAAGTATTTGGATGTTGTTTTTTGTATCCCATTAGAAGTTTCACCAAAGTCATGTTGACTACTTCTGCCTGCACATCTATCCATGGATGGAATGTTGTATATCTCTTCAACTTTGTGTCTATTTTCTCCCAAATGTAGTCCAAAATGCACTGAGAAATATTGTGTTCCTATTTGAAATTCTACTCTTAGGCATCCCAAAGTGCACCCAGACTTGACCAAAGAACAAGTTTGCTGCTTCTTACCCACTGATGGTCCTTTTAGAGGGCATAAAAAGACACATCTTATTGAACTTGTCAACTACCATGAATAGGTAATCTTGTCCCTTCCTAGTTGTTGGTAAACCTCCCACAAAGTCCATGGAGATGCTTTCCCAAGGATGAGCGCATACATTGAAGGGATGATATAGAACTTGTTTCATGTTGCTAGGTTTGCTAGTACAACAAAGCATTCATCCTCTTATGAACCTAGCTACCCATTCTTGCATCCTAGTCCAATACACATACCTATGCAAGTTGGAAATGGTCTTCCCTACATCAAAGTTCTGTGCAATCTTGGAGGTGCAATCATCTCTAATAAATTGCAATCACTCACCTTTAGGAACACATAACTTACTATATTTTAGAGTAACCCATCACAGAGATGGTATTCAACGGTGTGGTCTCCATCGTGCACATGATTTCGACTCTACAACTCCTGAAACACCTCCTTTAAGTCCTCATCCTATGAATATGTCTCTCTCTATATGTATCATGGTTGAATGGATCCATGTGAATAAGAGTTCCCAAAGCTATGATATTTGATGTGGGCGGCCTTGAGAGAATATAGACCATCTTGTTTGTGCTTCCCTTCTTCTACTTGATCACTAAATGAAAATTCTAAAGAAACCCCATCCACTTGTAATTCCTGATCTATTCTAGCTTATTTTGGGCTTGCAAGTACTATATTGGTTGGTGAGATGTGTGGATTATTGTTTCCTTCCCCGTCAGGGAGTCCTTCCACTTCTTACAGCTTGCACTAGAGCATAGAGATCCTTGTCACAGGTAGGGTAATTAGGAAATTCCCCATGAGATACTTAAAAATGGTAGCGAACAAGCCTTCTCCCCTCCATCAATACCATTCCCATAGAATAACCACTTGCATTTGTCTCCACTTCCAAGGGAAACTGCAAGTTTGGTAATTCCAAAACTAGTGCTTGATCGATTTTCTTTTTTAGCTCCTCAAAATCCATTTGCTGACCCTTTCCCCATTATAAAATTTTTCCACCTACTGTGATTGTGTGGAGAGGTGCTGCTACCTTTTAAAATGAGGCTGTGAATTTCCTTAGGTACTGTGCTGCAGCAATGAAAATTTTGACCTCAAAAAAATTAGTAGGAACCAGAAATTCAATGATAGCCTCCATCTTTGAAATATCTATCTTCAACTCTCCTCCACCTATCACATACCCTAGATATACCAAACAGTGTTGTGCAAACCCAAAATTATTGATATTTTATAGCAGTTGGTGATTAGTTAATGTCTCCAGTACCTACGTCAAATGTGAGATGTGCTCCTCCCAGGTAGCACTATATACCGATATATCATCCAAATAGACAATAAAAAAGGAATCTATAAAAGGGCACAATACATCATTCATCAATCTCATAAACGTAGTTGGTGCATTACAATTTGCTAAATGGAATGACTAACCACTCATACAAATCTTGTCTTCTAGGTATTTCTTCTTTGGATCAGACCTGGTGATATCTAGAATTTAAGTCCATCTTGGTGAAGTATTTTTCTTGTTGCAGCTAATATAGTAGATCATATATTATGGGCAGAGAGTACCTATTCTTGAGAATGATTTTTTTCAACACCCTATAATCGTTATAATTCCTCCAAGTCCCATATTTATTTGGTAGAATGATGATGAGTGACCCACATGATGATGTAATTGGTCGAATGGAACCCTATTCCAAAATCTGCTGCAACTATTTCTTCACCTCACATGCATTTATAATAGACTACTTGTATAACCGAATGTTTTTCAATGGGGATTCTAGAAATAGCTGTATCTCATGCTCCACTTCGCTATTAGGTGGTAACCCTTTAGGCTCTCAGAACACATCCCTTTATGTCTATAAAAACTTTTCCAGTTTTTTTTTCTATTTTTCAGTACACCCCTCTAGGTATGCCTTATCTCTTACTAACTCTTATACATACTGGTTTTCTCTTTAAAACAATTAAATATACTTCATACTGGAACTGATCAATTTATTAGCTTAGTTGGCACTTACTAGCAAAATTTTCAACTTTCCTTTGTGTGCATTGATAATGAATTATTTTCCATCCTTAACGAGTTAGTACTAGCTGGATCTCTGCATGAATATTGAAGCTTACTTGTACATGTATGCATTCCCCAAAAAAACTCCACATACATCAAGAGGAACTACATCTAGTTCTACTTCATCAATAAAATCAACACTAATAGAAAATCTAACTTTGCACTATTTTTTTACCTCCAACTCTACATCCTTATTTTACCCAACCCAATGGATATGGGCTTGGATGATCATGAGCTTTGAATCCCAATTTCTTGACCAGCTCTGCTGCAATGATATTTGCCCATGATCCTGAGTCAAACAAAGCATCAATCTGGGTCTTCTTGGCTTGTACCTTTATATGGAAAAGTTTAGTCATTTCTTTCTCTTCTTGTTACTAAATGATACTCAGGATACTCAGATTCACCTCCTTATGCATTGATGTATATATGATATTCTCATCCACATCCAAGTTTCTTTCAACTTGGTTGCTAGAATAGGTCGCCATGAGATTTTTTTTTTTCTTCAAGTTTAGCTCTAGATGTAACTTCCAACACTTCTCCTCTATACGGTCGTTAATGTTGCAATGGTTTTTGGGATCTTTGCACTGGTGTGCTATCTACCATATTTTTATATTTCCCCCTTTTTGATTCTTCTTCCCCTCCTTATAAGAATATTTTTACTACTTCTGCTTCGATCCACTTGATTGCACTCACTTTAGGCCTAAGTTATCTAGGTACTGTGTTCGTGCACAAGCCTCACCCACTAATTTCGGTTTTAAAAACATCACTTTCTCCTAAATATGACATTTTATACCCCACAAATACTTGAGGAGTGTATATGGGTTCTTTGGGGAGATACCCAACATTATGGCCATCTTTTTGAAATTTGTGGTATAGTCTTGCACATTTTGCCTTGAATTTTTCTTGAAGTAGTGCCACCAGATCCACTATTCCTCTACATACATAATAGGGTAAAATTGCGACTTAATGATGGTTTTAATGTCCTCCCACTTAGTCACTAGAGGCTACCCATCCAAACTCAGGTGTCTTTTTGTGGTTCTCCCACCAAGTCAGGGCATGGCGCTCTAATTTCAACCGCACAAATGTAATATTATGTTCTTCCTCAATTTAATGAATTTTGGGATACACTTCTAGTTTCTTCAACCAGTGATTCAACTTTAGAGAATTGATATTATTGTGGTACAACTTTATATATACCTTTGATTCCATTTTAAACAGTGTTTTTGATTGATTCATGGAACTAGAAATGGGTTAAGGGTAAAAGGATGGAGGTGGGTTACACTTTTTGGCAAGGGAGAACACATTTAGGTGAAAAAAAGAGAGCTTGATCGAGAATTTTAAGTGCTTGATCGATTCATTTTTAAGTTCTAAATCGAGCTCCTTGAGCGCTAAAAATATATCTCGATCAAGCCCCTATTTTCTATTAAAATGCATGGCCACGGTATGCACACATATTTTTTACACAAACCTTAGGAAAAACAGGAGCTTGATTGAGTTATTGAAGCTTGATCGAGTGATTGGACCATGGAGCCACCCAACCAACCTTGCCCCAACAACACCACCAACATCCTAGAGGCTCAAGCCAATGTAGGTTTCCTATCCTTTTTGTCTTATTTATTTATTTATTATTGAAAAATTAGGTAAATTAATTTGAAAAAAAAAGCTTACATACAAAAACCATGAAAACCACAAAAATCCGCCAGAAAAAACTCTTCAAAACAACAAAAAACAACTTCGTAAGCCACAAAAACAACCTAGAAAACCACAAAAAACTATATAAAAAAAAACAAAAAAACCAACTTACAAACCGTTCGATATGTGTTTTTAATTGTGTATATTTGTATACCATTGCTTATGTTATTGAATTGTATGTATTAAAATGTATTTAAAAATAAACTATTGATAATCTTCACTTGGAACATCTTAGCAGGCCTGCGCCTCCAAAACAAAGTTATTTTTGTGTTGAATGCCATAGAGAGATTGAAAAATTTTAAATATGTAGGGATTATGATTTGTTTCAAATCTCTCTCCTCTCAAGATTAGAAACATGTAATTTCTAAGATAAAAAATAAATTGGAGTCATAGGGAGCTAGAAGACTCACTCTTGCGGGTCGAATTGTTCTTATGAAATCGGTTTTGTCAGCCATCCCTCTATATTATTTTTCTACCTTTCTAGCTCCCCAATCTGTCCTACATTCTCTTTGGAAGGTTATCCACAAATTTCTCCTGGAAGGAAGTAAACGAACCACTAAAAAGTTCCATTTGATAAATTGGGTCACAATTTGCACTCCAAAAGGCCACAAAGGCTTGGGGATCAAAGATATTGCTCTAATGAACCAAGAAATGGGGGAAAATATGGCTTGGAAAATAAAATCTAATAAGGAATCCTGGTGGGTTAATGTCAAATCAAGAAAATATGAGCAGTCGATCAGAGAAGGTCAAGGTATTCCATCTCACCTCTGCTCTCCAACTTGGAAGTTGATTTCTACCTCAAATGACTTAATTACTAACCATATTAGTTGGACTCTCATAAATGGCTCCTCAATTTTCCTATAGTAATATTCTACCCTAAATCGTCCTCCTTTTCTTAACTTTGAAGACTTGATGCCCCTTCATCAGTCCATCCAATATAGGTCACTTGCTAGCATTTCTAAATGGAAGGGATATGGATCATGGGAATATTGGCATCTAGAGAATGTCCTACCTAATCTCATGAGTTTGGTGGATCTTATTAAAATTATACTATTAGGAAATGCACCAATAAACTGATGGGAGAATGACAACAAGGGTTGGAAATCACACTCATACGCTGTGAAGGCCGAATATGAAGAGTTTCTTTTCTCATTGCAGGTTCTGCCAAGATACACCACATGGAAAAAGATTTGGGTCAATAATGTTATTCCTAAGGTAAAAAAATATTGCTGGACCCTTCTCCATAAAAAAATTCTAACTGCAAAAAACATTAGAAAAAGACTCAAGAGGGATTTTTGGCCCCTCTTATTTCCCTCTTTGCAAGCAACAAGAAGAGTCCATTCGCCATCTCTTCCTCTCTTGTCCTTTCTCTTCTCAGGCATGGAGTTTGTACTTAGGACCCTTTTATTATCGCTTGGTAAAGCCCTCTAATCTATCAACCTTCATTAATAGCTGGAAAAAGAATTACTCTGGGTCCTTCAAAGGGAATCCTTGTCTAAAATGGATCTAGTCCTCTCCCAAAATTTATCTGCTGGAAAATCTAGATATCAATAAATAGTGTCATTTTAAAAAATGTCCTCATCACTTCTAGAACCACTATAATGAAATCCCTCTTTCTCTATTCATAATTCAGTAAACCAAAGCTTAAGGATCAAGAATCATATTTAGATTCAGTAGAAATTTGTTGGATGGATATTCTCATTGCCCCTCAAGATATTCTTCCCCGATCAATTCAGAGACATTGAACAACTAACATGAATTTGAAACTTATACTCCTTGATGAGGAATTTTGAGAATGGATCTCCCAAAAAAATAAGTGGCTCTTATTTTTTGAGGGAGCCTCTAAAATGAATTAAGGGTTTTTAGGAGGGGGAGGGATTCTTCTAAATCCTGAAGGAAAATGGAAATTAGTTATGCTTGGGGTCTTGGTCATAAATCAAACAACCTTGGGTAGATGGATGGGTTGTATTGCAATCTCGAGATATCTAAGAACTATAATGTTTCCTTAATAATAATTATTGGTGACTCTTATTACCATTCAACACCTCCTCAAAGGATCTAATCCAACAAATAATCAAATCTCCCTCCTTCTTTGGAGAGTTAGAACCATGTTGGAGGACTTCTCTTCTAAATATTATTTCCACATCCTTAGAGGGAAAAATAAATAGGTAGACATGCAAGTGAATAGGGCATGTAAACTATAAGTAGGAAAATAGGAGTTCAATTACTCAACAAGGTGGCGAGTTATCCCATGATGAACATAATCATGCACATTAGATCCTCCCTTCCTAAAGGGCCACTTGGAAAAAAGAATAAGAATCAAATTGACATAATATATAATACTCCTCCATCTCTTACAATTCCCCACATATATCTACTAATTAGTATTAATAATCTACTAATTAGTATTAAGACCATATGATGGGATAAAAATTGTGTCATGCAACATAAGGTGAATGAATGTTGATAGTCTGGCCTTTCACCTGTTAATGTAATATAAGATGCAAGGACAAATCCATGCCAAAATTTGATCTCCTCCCATGCTTTTGCCTCAATTATGAAGGTTTTTGGATAGATTGATTTAAAAACAAGGAGGAAACACAAAAATCCTAAAGCACGGGATTCAACCTACACAGATGAGGCATTCATGGTCAGAAAGGATGGGTGGTAATTTTCTTAGTAAAATCAAAATTTCAAGAATAAGAGAAGAAGAGATAAATAAAATGGAATGGATAGTAGTCATAAAAAATTCACTGGTGTTTGTGAGCGATTCCCTTGGCTTGATTTCTTTCTGTCCCTTGGTTGGTCTATTTGCATTGGGTGGGTAGACCTCGACCCATCCATGCTTGAAGGTTTAGTTCCTATCCTATTAATGATCTCAGCATTGCAATGTCGGGCTTTCAAATTGGCCACTAGTTCACCCTCATGTGTAGTAGTGGAAGTAATTAATAGCTTAGAAAACTAGTTTGGAGTGCCTATTAATTTCTCTCTATGTGGGATTATGAAAGGCCTACATAAGGAAGGTTATTCAATATTGCTAGCATATGATATATTACATATTTTTGATCATAGGGACAACTATTCATCAATGGATTTCTTTGTCGAAGCTAACTTCCTCTTCAGATGTGACATACTTTCATCTTAGCAACAATTCTTTGAGTCCTCCACTACACATATTCTCTCATCTCTAAATCACTGATAAAATATTACTACATTGTGGGACTGGTCTTTAGTTATTTTGGATATTATTTTGGATAATATGGAGAATAGGGATGCACCTCCCTCAGGATCCGAGGGACCATATCGATGCCAACTTTTCCCTCACCCTCTAATGGATGGCAGTGAAGAGATAAATGAAATCAATAAATAAGTGAGCTAATATTATGAGCACATTCTCTTCCTCCACAAAGAATTTCAGAAGCAGAAAGCACATTTAACTTAGTTATAATAAGAAATTGATTGTTTTTTATGCTAATTTGTGGATTTGTAAGCCTAGAGAAATGTGGACATGGAATGAAAAATAGCTAGCAATGCACCAGATGGACCCTCTCCCAAAATTTCCACTGACCTTCCAAGTTAATCCATGTGTACGTAATGCGTATGTGTCACGGTCTGTGGTTAATTTTGTAGAATTTACAGTTACAAGAATTTTTATGTAATATTCCCAAATGGGGAAAGCAACAATATAGCTCATAAAATGAAAGCAACAACAAGTATTTAACACATGAGATCATGATACTAATATAAAGCCATATTATTTATCATATATGCAACAAATAAGTACAGAACAATGAGGCACCAATCATAGTGTGTGATCACACAAGCCTCCAATACATAAACACTCTCAAAAGTGAGATGTTGCTGCTATACAATATACCGGAGAGCTACTAAAACGCAGCCATATTGGGTATAAATACATCTGGAGGTGATACAATGATGTGAAAATACTGATATAGGCCCCAATAGAATCTAAACATATAGATCTGAGCACTAGATCATCTTTCCAAGATAATCCAAGAGGGTTTCCAGAAAATGCACACAATGTGCCAATGTAAGCTGCAACCCTAGGGCTGAAGATATGATGAAACAACTGAAATGAGAAGATATGGTTCAAGCTGATGTAGAAACCTACAAATCTTCTCCAATAGATCCTCTGGATGAAAAAATGGCTCCTCCACTGAAGAAATCACCTCCCAAAACAACCACTGCAACTACCCCTGCATCTCCTCCCTAAAATAACATAGAAATGGGCTGAAACTGCGCTGTAGGGGATAAATTATCCTTAGCCTACTACTAAATGTGTTAATAAATCTCAAGGGGCTTCTTTACACACCTTCCAATGGATGGAAACCTTCACTTCAAAACTAGCTTTGAAGACACCCGATCTAATTCTCCACTATTGCACCCTGCAACACAGCACAATATCCTGCAGAGACTGCGCTGATGAAGAAAGCTGTAGCTTGGTATGAAACCTGAATGTGGAAATTAAATGCAATGCTCTTCCAATAGGCCTCTCAAGGAAAGAGGTGGGATTCCTGCTCGGGAACACCTGGTGCTAAACAACACAACAATCTCAACTAAACAACTGAAGAATGCAAGAAGTCTAAATAGACCACATACAAAATAATAATCCAAAACATAACCCCATATGGTTTCCATCCTCTTCCTTATATATATTATGAGCTTTCTTTCCCTTGGCCCCACTCAATTAGGTCATTTCCTCCATGCAATCCATCTTCCTCCAAAACTGCGTTATTCCTCATTTAATGTCCACTCCTCCATAACAACGTTGTTGACTTGGTAAAAGTTGACCTATTCAATATGAACCAACCATTTTTCATACTCAAAGGTGCTTTATTTAGCTGCTTAGAGGGTCTCCTTTCACACTTGAAGTGTTTTGATTGCTGCTAAGGAGATTTATGGGCCTCCCTACACATTTATTCACCTATCTAGTGGCAAAATGATCTATAATATTCCATTTAGCTAAAAATAAATTTTAGGAATATTATAGTCCTCCCCTCCAAAATGTTTCTTGTCCTCAACCAACTGTAAAGGTGGAGAAAAATTCTCCCCTCCTCCTCTTATGGCCTCCTCATCAATTAGTCTCCACCATTGCTTCAAATGTTCTATAACAATTCTGCCTCTCAATGGTTCCTTCCATGTGTGCAAGTTGACCTTTGGTGGATAAACCAAATGGCTCTCATCATGAGAAAATGGAAGGTATATATGGAAAAATTATTTCTATCCAATGGCCTCCTCAAGGTAGGAGTGATGACAAGCATAGAGGATCTCATTCCCAATGAGAGACTCCCATCTCCATGCTATCATTCAAATGAAATGAATCACCTTCCAACATGGTAATTCATAGAAAAGTTCCTCCCAATTGTTCATGAGAGGAATATCCCAAGTGCTCCAAACAATCATATGGTCCACCTCATAAAGAAGTAAGTGATATACTGTAGTGGCCATACCATCTCTGGCACGCTTCCTCCAATCATTCCCATAAAAAGGATAAGTACATCATCAATGTATGGGATCAAAACTAAGCTCAAAAAAATAGCAATATGTAAAAATGGATGTGGATCATAGTCCCACATGTGGAACCATCACAGTGCATCTCCTAACTACATTAGATCAAGATGTGGTAAGTGGTTTCCCCACCACTTACTTGCTGCCCATGTCATCTCACCATGGCTGAAAGTGTGAGATATATTTGGTGCTTTAGGAATGCACCCATCATGAAACAGAATCTCCCTTTTTTGTCCAAGGGAATGGCCATGTTCAGAATATTTTGTGGCCCAAATTTGGCCATGAATTTTGTAAGGAAGAATGCTCCTTCTTGGAGAAATGGCCTACACATATATGGTTAAGGAATGCACATATTCATTATATAAGTTATTTTGCAACCAAACATGATCCTTACCATATGCTTTGCTCATACTGATGGAGTGGATCATAGATAAATCCCCTCTCATTCCCCAAGAGGGAAAATGTGGCTATGATAACTCCCCCAAAGAGTTATGTATCTCCTCCATCTCCACATGATCCATGCATCTCCGCAAATGCTGATTTATCTCCTCTTCAAAGCCTTCCCATGTGTACCCCTCCATGATGGCATGGTATGCTCTCATAGAATACGTGTGGCTGAAGAGAAAATATTCATGAGCTGCTTGTAGTAACTTCTCCTTGAGCTAGGAACCTCTAGGTAAGAATATCCTACCATGATAGTAGATGAACTCATCTCTGACTGAATATCCTTCCTCATGTAGCTGGTCATCAAATATCATACAAGTAAAAAAATCCTTGGAATAATCCACCAAAATTTGGGATTTCCAATATGGATCTATCCTCCTCAGTGACAACACTGATGATATATCATAGAAAGTATCTGTCATGTATTTTTCCCCCTCTTTGACATATCCCATGCCAAAGGTACAAGTTGGAAGGTTGCTATCTTTCCCATGATGCTCCTTCCACAACACAAAATCTGAAATGAGAGTGGGTAATGATGATGTTGGGAGAATGTCTCCCTCCTCCTTGAGTCTAATGAAGACTCTCAACACTGTGTCAAGTCCTCCCAAGGTCCTCACCCCTCTGGGATCAATGAGTGGTGAAACCAAATGGGAAACATCTCTCATCATCTCCTGATCTAGTGGTCTCCCAGGTGGAATGCCTCCATGCAATGAGACATCAATATCAAGAGTAGACTGCATATATGAATGGACAGCTTTGTTCTTGCCCTTACTGTGCAAATCATTATGCCTCTTCTTTGCATCAAAATTTTTAAATAGATAGGGGCGTGTGCTCCTATTCATATGATGCTGGCCATCCTCCCTACCTTCTCTTTTCATCTGTAAGGTTTCACAATCTATCAATAATGGAATGTGATTGTACCTTGATCTCCACATATGAAATCATTTGGAACTCCTTGTGAACATACAAGAATTCCTCTTGTTGGAGAAAGTGCTCCATCTTCCTCTTCATGAGGTGCTAGATATGCTCTGGATATGACAACGCTATTGCCTCCAGCCTTCTCTTCCTCTTCAATATGAATGGGAGTCACTTTTTCAACAAGAGGACCCTCTTTTGAAAAATGGATCTCCATGCCCTGTTTTCCAGGAGTATGAGATAGAGATCTTGCCTCTAGAAAGGTATTATGCAAGATGTTAGTGTCTTCAACAATTTTCTGAAGTGGAGTTGGGTTTATAGATCCTTCCAACCCATGCAAAGGTTTTGTTTGTTTTGGTTTGTTTAGCTCCACCAAAGGTGTTTCAGAATGTTTCTCATCAAACCTTTACACTATTCTCCTAGTGAACTTTGCATAAGTAGATGTATTTGCATTTTTTAATGAAAAATATTCAAACAACCACCAAGCATAAGCCTTACCTTCAAAATGCAGCGCTGCTACTTTGATGGCTTCATTCCTCGAAACTTGGTGTTGCTGCAAATATGTGTCTAAATCCTCCACGCAAGCCCTAGCTAAACATTTAGGTGAACCATCAAAAGTAGATAGAAGGAATCTACCCACATCATGCTGCTTGCACCTTGTGCTTATTTCCTCCTTGATCTTGCAAAACCCTTGGAAGTTAAGGTGATATTTGAACCTCTTAGATTGAGATTCATACTCTTGCAAATAATCACCAAGAGTCTCCTTCTTTGGCACATCTTATCCCTCCATCTCTCTTACAGTAAATTTGGGCATAAGACTGCACTGTGAATAATAATAATGTGTGGCTGCATGCTCACACCCATCATGAAAAAATCTAGGGCTTGCTTCATATTCAAACCCCTTTGGAGATTCTTTGCACATCTCCCTTCTCATCTTCTTGATATCTTCATGAATGCTCTGCATAGTTTGGAAAAGAAGCTTTGAGAGCCCCTATTCCTCCTTTCCTCCAAATAATGGAGTCTTGTCTTTGTTTTTTCTGTACATCTCCTCTTCTTGTGAGAAGCTTCTCCTTATGGTGACATATTGACTGAATGCACAAGCTGAGCCAAGATTATGCTCTGATACCACTGTAATATTCCCAAAATGGGGAAAGAAACAATATAGCTCATAAAATGAAAGCAGTAGCAAGTATTTAACACATGAGATCATGAGACCAATATAAAGCCATATTATTGATCATATATGTAGCAAATAAGTACAGAACAATGAGGCACCATCATAGAGTGTGATCACATAAGCCTCCAATACATAAACACTCTCAAAAGTGAGATGTTGCTACTATAAAAAATGCCAGAGAGCTGCTATAGCGCAGTCATATTGGGTTATAAATGGAGATGATACAATGATGTGAAGATACTGATATAGGCCCCAATATAATCTAAACATACAGATCCGGCACTAGATCAGATTTCCAAGACAACCCAAGAGGGTTTCCAGAAAATGCACACAATGTGCCAATGTAAGTTGCAACCCTAGGGTTGAATATATGCTGCAACAACTGAAATGAGAATATATGGCTGAAGCTTATGTAGAAACCTACAGCTCTTCTCCAATAGATCCTCCGGATGAAAGAATGGCTCCTCCATTGAAGAAATCACCTCCCAAAATAACCACTTCAACTACCCCTGCAACTCCTCCCTAAAATAACACAGATCTGGGCTAAAAATACGCTGTAGGGAATAAATTCTCCTTAGCCTACTGCTAAATGTGTTAATAAAGCTCAAGGGGCTTCTTTACAGGCCTTCCAATGGATGGAAACCTTCCTCCACTGCAAAACTAGCTTTGAAGACAACCGATCTAATTCTCCACTTCTGCACCCTGCAACACAACACAATATCCTATAGATACTGAGCTGATGAAGAAAGTTGTAGCTAAATGATCTTCCAAGAGGCCTCTCAAGGAAAGAGGTGGGATTCCCGCTCGGGAACACCCGGTGCTAAACAACACAAAAATCTCAACTAAACAGCTGAAGAATGCAAGAATTCTAAACAGACCACATAAAAAATAATAATCCAAAACATAACCCCATATGGTTGCCATCCTCTTCCTTATATAGATTATGAGCTTCCTTGCCTTTGGCCCCACTCAATTAGGTCATTTCCTCCATGCAATCCATCTCCCTCCAAAACTGCTTTATTCCTCATTTAATGTCCACTCCTCCATAACAACGCTGTTGACTTGGTCAAAGTTGACATGTTCAATATGAACCAACCCTTGTTCATACTCAAAGGTGCTTTATTTAGCTACTTAGAAGGTCTCCTTTCACACCTGAAGTGTTTTTATTGCTGCTAAGGAGATTTATGGGCCTCCCTACCCATTTATTCACCTACCTAGTGACAAAATCATCTATAATATTCCATTTAGCTAAAAGCTAAATTTTAGGAATATTACATTTTATTTCATGTATGATCAAGGTAGGCACGTAGAAGAAATTACTAAATCTCCATCAAAGATATATTTAGAACAGATAGCATCTTTTTACTACATGTAATTATTTCGCGGTTTTATTATCGCGTTCTAGGCACAAACTTAATGAAAATCATACTCCCCCTTGTTAAAAAATACCACCATTGATATGTTTTTGGTTAGTGTACACACATATATATAAAGACATTTTATTGAAAACTTTCCGAGTATTTCTCTATGTATGATTCATGGATTGTGAATGTAGCACACTATCGATCCTAATTACAAAGTCTAATCATGAGGGAATTAAGAGAATCAAATCCATGACCACCTCAAATTTGGGGGACAAATCTAACTTCTCAGTTATAACCATTTCAACTGAACTTGAGAGCTACATAGCACCAATATATATGTTAAAATAACAATAATTTTTATAATAATCCAATAATTCCCACCACAACATGATTATTATTAGTCCTTGCCTTGCCAAGGACTATAGAAATCAGCTCACGGTAAAAGAGCATTGAATTTGCATTATTTCTTTGTGTTTTTGTAATTTTAACCAAAGTTTTGGGAAAATGCTGAATAATATTTTTTTTCCATACTTTTAAAAATATTTTCCTTATTTTTGGAAATCTTATTTCTAATTTTTGATTGGCTGAGTGAGTTGTGATGGGACAAAATTCCCAAGTGGAAGATGATTTATTTTAAGTATTTTTCATTTCCTGAAAAATCATTTTGAAATAAAAAAAATCTATTTTTCTAAGTGGACATTCTGTTGGTGAGTGCTCTAACACTGAAATTTACACAATTCTCTATGCAGATCCTTTATGTAGGCGAGGGGGGTGAGGCATTTCATTTATCTAACACTTACATTACACAATGCTTTGAGCATGTCCTTTATGTAAGCGAGGGGGGGTGGGGAATTTCATCAATAATTTCTCTGACACTGACATTGACATTGGCACTATGATAGGTATTTGTAGTGTGTTTTGCTCTTTTTTCATTTAAATTTTTTTTCATATAATTTTTTTTAGGGTGCATAGAATCGTAAATGTATGTCGAGTGAAGTATGTGTGGGTGAAGGGTTATGCGAAGAGATAAGGGATTGTGGAGAAGGAGATGAATATATAACACAAATTTGAAGCAGGTTATGCAGAGGAAGGAGAAATGGTATGCGGGAGAAAGGGGTTGTGATGAAACTGTGTGTGGTGGAATTTAATAAAGAGCATGGTAGGTATTTTACGCAAGCAAGGGGAGGGGGGTGGGGAATTTCATCAAAAAATGATTTGACTTATTTCATTTTAAACTATTTTTCCATCTTAAACTTTTTATGTTTCAATGTGTGGGAGAACAAGTGCATGGAGCCATGAATGTGTGTGGGATAAGGGTGTGTGGAGAAACTGTGTACGGTGTAATTTTTTAAAGAGAAGGAACTATATCGAATTAAGATTTAATCTTTGCAATATGCAAAAGGTGAATTTAATATATGGCTCAAGAAACATAAAATTTAATTCACAACATTTTTTTTGATATAGAGATTATTCGAGGATTCGATGTGTGGTTTTCAAAACCATGTTCAAGGTTTTCGAATACTTATTATGAAATACTAGTTTGATCACACACAATGGAAATAAAAAAACAAACAAATTCAAGTGATTTTCCCAAATTAAGTGCATTCACATACGTTAAGTGACATACTACGAATAATTGTTTCAACTTTAAACAAAAACTTAGTATCTATTATTAAATAAAGTATCATTTTAATTCATAACTATTAAATATGTTCAATACAATGTATCAATCCACACATTGTCTGCCACATGTGCGAAGTGCAGAGGTGCGAAAAAAAAGCTATGTGCATAGATAAAGGAATGCATACTTTTGCATTCCACACAATGAAATGTTGACTCCTCCTCCACAGTGCACATATATTTTCGGTAATACATTGACGTCCGAATTGGATATGCTAGGAATATTTTTTCACACATGCATACTCTGCATAGATTTGTCTATTTCTCTGCTATCTTCCTGGTAATTGTTTGTTGATGCATTGTGTGGAGGGATTAATATTAAGTAGCTTCGATCATTTAAAAACCAATATTTCATGGAAGGAAGGTGTGTGGGAGAACTATGCATAGGGAGAATGCATGCAAAAGTGCTAAACTTTGTAGCCTTTTCTTGTTCCCATGCAAATAAGAAATCAAAATATCTATGTTTTGTGAAGCTTTTTTAATGTAATTTTAACAACCAAAATGTTCATGGTTGCATTGGACAAATGTTCATCATGCATTTTGTTTGACATGCACGTTTCCAATTCATATTCGATTAGTTCTTGAGGGGGCTTGTTACAAATGTGTTGATGGTGCTAGAAATACGTCAACCAATATGGTATCCCCGATGAAATTTCCTAATTATGCTTCACAACGTTTGATGTGGGATCTCTTCCAGAACTAAGGCCTAACTACCATATATTCTTATATTTTCCTTGGCTACAAAATTCTGCACAAGAGAGCAATGTACAGGTTCTTTCAGGTTAGCAAGTGAGTATGCCTTGTGGACTTTTCAACTGCGGAATGTATCAAGGTTCTTCTACTGAAAGGGAGATAAAATCGAGGCTTTAAAAGTAAAGTAATATTACTAATCTAGTAAATACACACAAGCAGATAAATATGAATGAATCGTTGGACAACTAGCGAAATAGTTCACATAGAAGCAATGATTACAACCAACCTTCAACAAGATAATTACCAAAGCCACTGAAATAGTTAAATTTCCTTATTACATATGAAATAACATACATTTAAAACATTCAAATAATAGTATTACAATATTTACAACATACACATGAAAGTGTGCTGGCTCAGTGAGCTTCTGAATTAAGAAAAAGTTTGAAGATAAGTTCAGCCAGTGAATAATGACTATCCCCAATAGCAGAGCGTTAAAGCAACCGCTTGCTCCTCCAAAAGAACTATATTCCTCTCTAATTCCTGGTAGGAGGAGGTAAGGTGAAAATTCCTTTGCATGAGCTATGAGGGTTTATATTTAACAAATGGGGTGACCATTCACCTCCCTCGTGACTCTTGGACTTCCCTCATGACTGTTTGAGTTCTCTATGACTCTTTGACTCCTTCATGACTTTTCAAATTCTATGGATGACTCTTGGAATTCCACTTTAAATTACATTTTGTCCTTTTATTTTTATACTTACATAATTACATCCACATTATATGTGGCAAGACACATGGACACACATGACATTGTGATGACACTTGCATAACTTACAACTTGACAATGATAATATGGACTTCATGATAAGGCGGTAGTGCCAAGTAGTTCCTCTTTCTTCTTTATCTTCAATAAGAGATGTATCCAATACTTTGTCTTCATGAGAGGTATGATTTATTCTTCATATCTACCCTCCAAAGGTTTGTGAATCAACACAGAGTCTTCATGTGGTCCTGATATTTGGCCTTCTGTTGTAATCTGATGTTCCTTCATCTTCTCAGATGATGATCATCTTATCTCTTCAAACCCATAGGTTCCTTCTAGAATGGTGTCCTTATACTTTTCCTCCATCATCATCCTTTCATGATAAGATAGAGTACCTACAATTGAAAGCCATTCATGACAAGATGACATCAGTCCAAAAATCCCTAATCTAAAATGTTTCATGAAATAACTTGTTAGGGCTAGAACTGTGTTACTAATTGAGTGAATGGCTCAAGAATTGTGTAGTTCCAGAGGTCAAGGTTCAATAGCGAGTCTTGATATCGTGCAATGCAAAAATTTGGAAGGAAAGGGCTAAGTGATTGCGTAATTGAGGGTATCAGGATGTCAATCTTGAGGCGTGAGGCTTGAGGTTGCTTAATGTGCAGTTTTGGAAGGAAAAAATTAATGAACTACAAAATTGAGAGACTCAGGAGGTCAAGCTTGAGGCTTGAGCCTTGAATTTTCATAGTGTGCAGTTCTGAGAGGAGAATTAGTTTCAATGATTGCGCAACCACGCAACTCAAGGTGTTAGGTTGAAAGCTTGAGGCTTGACACTACACAATACACAATTGTGGCTGACTAGGAGGCAGAAATTCCGCAGTTATGGAGCTCAAGGGTCAAGGATAGGAACTCTGACTGCACATTGCACAATTACAAGAGGAAAGGTTAGGTCTTGAGGGTTGAGACTATGCAATGGGCAGTTCAGGAAGGCTAAGTGAAGTCAAGTTATCCGGGAGTGAAATTTTCCATATAAGGCTAAGTGTGGGATGAGTGAGGCTCAAGTGAATAGAGAAAAAACTAGATCATGATAACATAATCAAAAAAATCAATGATTCAATATTGAACACTCAGAAAACAAGAACAACATGATGCCCTTAATGCAACTGTGATACAACCTACCTCTCCAAGTGTGACACAAAAGGTACATTTTGCGACAAATGTGATGACACTTGTGCGACACTGCATAAATATTTAGGAAAGATGTAAAACAGGTATGCATGACTAGAAGGACTCATAAACACCAAATTTATCTTTGAAATAATCCAAAAATATACTTTACATGATAAGCGACACTTCTCATGCCAAAAGGAAACATTTGCTATATGAAAATAAAAGTGTGAATGACACTAGCGATATGTGAAATACGGTGAAAGTGACACATGCTAAAGAAAATATAACATGAAAATAACACTAATTAAGGTGAAATCAAGTGAAACAAAATTCAAAAACATGAAAACAACACTAGTGAGAACGAAGGCACACAAAAGTGATAGTTTGAAAAACTCATCGAAATAGAAGTAGAATTGCAGCCATAAGTGAGAGGTTGTTAATGAAAGAGTCCGCTCACTATTGACATAGGTCTATCATCACACAAGCACTATCTTGATGGGCTGTGATATGCTTGTTCAAACTTACATAAAATAATGTGCTCATGAACTTGTTGTGAGTTGAGAATGTGTGAGAAGGTGACTTCGATAGTTACAATTTAATAAGTGAGCTCAAAGAATTAAAAAATAATCAACTGACCAAGAAGTGACTACAGGATGATTGATCAAAAGAGAAATAGTAGGCTCCAAAATTCAAGTGTAGGAAATTTTTTGGAGGGTGTTGTTGCAGCGACAACAAAATAATTTTTCCCAAAGTGCTTTTGTACGCACTCTACTAAGTTTTCAGGATTGATAGTGAAAAGTGTTGTTATAATTTCTACGTGCTTTGATTATTAGTGTAAGAATTATGCACAAATGTTGTTTCGAAAACAAGAACATATTTCGTGATATCTTTAACAGGTACATTGTTGAGATTCAACAAGATGATGATCCTAGTGAAAATTAAGCACCTACACTAGGTGGCGCCCATAGGCTATTTTTAGGTGATATGTCTATTTTTAGAATTTGGAACAAAGTCTATTTTTAGCAGTAATATATTTATAGATGGCTGAGAAAATTATATGGATGGATGGGCGTCTATTTTTGGAATGCATGTGCGAATTTGTTTCGTGGAATGCATGTCTAAAAATAGAATGCATGTCGATTATTGTTAGCCCTTAACAATAATTAGAAAATAAATAATAATTTATTCTCTTGAAGCACTTGATTTCAGTTAACTGATGTGGAAAACTAGTTAACTGAAGGAATTTCGAGTTCACAGTTTGGTTGGTGGGACATGCTATTGGACTTCATTGTAACTGAGTGATACAAAGTTGTAACAGAGTTGGATGTGTAGTTATGTGAGTTGTAAAGTATTTTAACTCAGTTAAGTGAGTTAAAATCAGTTGTGCTAGTTGTAACTAGTTGTAACTAAAGATACACTAGTGAGAGATCAATGAATTAAATATTAAATTAATTCACATGGAGTGATATCACATGCAACTGAAGATTTACTACTGTTAACTACATGCATGTTAGATCCAATGGAGACCTAGTTGAGAGATAGATGAAAGGGATAGTTTGACTATCAGTTGTGACTATAGTGGGTGCACAAGTGCAACCAAACACACATTGGAGATGCCAATGAGTATTGTGCAGTCAAGGAAAGGCAAGATCGAATTCATTCAGGGATTGCGCAGTGGAGGCAGGCTGTGAGGAGATAGTAAAATGGTGAATGTTTATGCCAATTTTTGTATGACATTGTGAGAAGATTGTATATTGTACTGAGAACTCTTAGAGTAGAGTTTTGATATGAGATTGTTTCATGATCCATGATATATACATAATATATGATAGTGGGGTTTTAGCTTTATGCTTTCTTGGTAAAAAAATTTGTGTTATGTGTGATTGATATTTCTAAATGTGTTTGCAACTGGAAATAAATTTCCGCAAAGAATTAAGTAGATGGATTCTGTATTTAATAGGTGCATATAATTGTTAGATTAGGAGAATATGGAAATACATAATTGTATTAAATTTTTTACATGGTATCGAAGCAAAGAAGATTGCAATATTGAATCAGTAGTTGAGTTTGTTGGTGGAAACAATTCGAATTTGCTGCAAGAATTTCTTGGTGCGACAATTGAGTAAACATTGAAATGGATTTCAATGGTTTGTGGTTAGAGTATACACTCGAGGGCATCTTGAACTAAATTTCATGGAAGGATAGGATGGAGGCAGTGCTTGAAGATACTGGCTTGAAGGAATTCATCGACAGTGATCCCGCTTCGACGAATGCTGCATTACTTGACACTTGGAAAATGAAATTAGCGAAGGCGAGAAGGATTCTGTTGGAAGGTGTGAGAGACCATATTGTCTCAAGTCTTCATGGGAAATCCACTCCATTTGCGATGTGGAAGGATTTGACAGATGTTTTCCAAAGCAACAATGACCATAGGAAATTGGCGCTGAAGGATAAACTCAGAAAGATCAAGATGGAGAAGGGTGACAATATTCCTAAGTATCTCACAAAGTTTGTCCAATGTCAGGATGAACTAGGGAGTGTGGGAATCATGGTTGCTGATGATGATTTTGTGAGCTTGTCTCTCTTGGGAATTCCTAAGGGTTGGAACAATTATCAAGACTCTGTCAATGGATGGGAAAAACTACCAGATTGGGAATGATTGTGGTCGAATATAGTGTAGGAGGAGTTCAGGTGAAACACCAGAGATGGCTCTTCATCCAAGCATGATGATGAAGAGGATTATGCTTTGGCTGCCAAATCAAGGAAAGGGAAGGGGAATAAATTCCACTCAAAGTCTGAGGCTAAAGGCAAGAAGCTGGATTTGTCCAAGGTGAAGTGTTTTCAATGTCACAAACATGGGCATATCGCCACTAACTGCCCACAGAAAAAGAAGAACAAGAAGGTTGCTTGCCTCGAAATTTGAACTTGATTTCTCTTTGATCACATGCTTGGTCTCAAGTGCAATGGGATCGGTGTGGTATCTTGATAGTGGTGCTTCTTTCCACATGACGGGAGATAAGGAGATTTTCAGTGACTTGGAGGAGAAAGATCTCCAAATTCATATAGTTATGGGCGATGATGGACGATACAGTGAAACCAACATTGGTACCATTACCTTTGAGAGGGAGTCAGGTAAACCATTTCTCTTGAAATATGTTATGCATGTTCCAGGTCTGAAGAAGAACTTGGTCTCATACCCGATGTTGGAGGATAGAGGTTATGACGTTGTTTTCAGTGATGGAAAAGCTTTCCTATGCCATACAAAAATGGGTCAAACCAAGAGGATAAGGATTCGAGTCAAGAATCTCTACAAGCTAGAGGTAGATGGCTATACTACAATGGTGGGCAAAGAAGAAGAAGTGTTTAGTCGGGATGACGGTGAATTATGGTGCATGCGATTGGGCCATCTTCACCATGGTGCCTTGAAGATTTTGTAGCAGATTTATACTGGACTTCCCAAGGGTACACTTTCACAAATAGATCAATGCAAGGGATGTACTATGGGTAAGTTTGTGAAGACCACCTTTCATGAAAAGGAGAACCGTGCTTTAGTGATCCTGGAGAGAGTTCACACAGACATGTGTGGAACATTCTCAGTCAACAACAAAACATAGGTATTATGTTATTTTTGTTGATGAATATTATCGTAGATGTTGGATCTTCTTCTTGCAGAAGAAGGATAAAAAATTCTCAAAGTTCTGTGAGTTTAAAGTATTGGTGGAGAAAGATTCAAGGAAGCAAGTAAAGGCTCTGCAGAGCGATAATGGTGGTGAATATATCTCGAACGAATTCAAAGAATTATGTATCAAAGAAGGAATTCGAAGAGAACTCATAGCGCCTCATAACCACAAAAAAATGGGGTCGCGGAGAGGAAGAATAGAATGATCGTGGGTGCTACATGAGCTATGCTATATGATCAAGGCCTACCAATGCACTTGTGGGCGAAAGCATGCAACACTACAGTTTATGTGCAAAACCATTGTCCTCATAGAGTACTTGGCATGAGTACACCTAAAGAACCTTTTACTGGTAAGAAACTGAATGTTTCTCACTTTAAGATTTTTGGCTCATCTGTTTATGTGCATGTGACCAAGCACGCTAGGAAGAAGCTAGAGCCAACTACTGAAGTTGGGATATTTTTGGGGTACACAGAAACACCCCATAATTATCGTGTGTATTTTCTAAATTGTCGAATGAATGTGGTGCGACGGGATATAAAATTCAATGAGGAGAAAGCCATGAAGTTTTCGCTTGAGAGGAGATATAATTGCAAGCAGAGGAGGAACTGCTTGTTCCCAAAGATGAGTCTCTAGATTTGTATCAACCATAGGAGGAGGTCCATTAAGTGGAGGAGTCCACTCATGCAGAGCCAAACATCAGAATTGGCAGAAGGCGTGCAAAAAAAGCTGAGAGGCTGAAGCTTGATGTGGCACAAAATATAGGAGTCCCTACTTCACAGCGCAGACAGAGATAGTCTCCTAACCGATTCACTGGATACATGGCTCTCATGAGCAAATGTATTGTGAATGAGCCATCTTCCTTTTAGAAAGCAGTGCAGGAGCCCACATGGGTAGATGCAATGGTGGAGAAGTATGGCTCCATTTTCAGAAACAGTGCTTGGGAAATTGTTCCAAGGCCGGTTGATAAATCAGTGGTAGGTTCAAGATGGATCTACAAGGTAAAGAAAGTTTCTGATGGGAGTGTTGAGAAGTATAAGGAAAGATTTTTGGCTCGAGGCTTCTCACAGATCGAGGGGATTGATTATGAAGAAACCTTTGCACCTGTCGCACAATATTATTCCATAAGGACCATGCTTGCTCTCTCAGCACAGAAGGGTTGGCACATTCATCAAATGGATGTGAAGACTGCTTTCCTTAATGGGATCATTGAGGAAGAAGTGTACATTGAGCAGCCTGAAGGATTTGAGATCTCCAACAGCGAGTCACATGTGTGCAGACTCAAAAGAGCATTGTATGGGCTGAAGCAAGCACCCCATACTTGGTACACTCGGATCGATAGCTATTTCACTGGACTTGGCTTCACCAAGAGTGAGGCGGATGCAAAACTATACCAGATTGTGGTGGAGGGTAAGATTTTAATCATTGTTCTTTATGTTGATGATTTAATACTGACTGGTGATGAGCAGCTGATACACTCATGCAAGGAGAACCTTGCAAAGGAGTTCGAGATGAAGGATATGGGCCTCCTTCACTATTTCCTTGGATTGGAAATATGGTAGCAAGAAGGTGAAATTTTTGTGTCTCAAGGAAAATATGCAAGGGAGATACTCGGTAAGTTTCACATGGAGGGCTGCAAACCCATGGATATTCCTCTTCCTGGAAACTGGAGGAAAGAGGACTCTACATCTGGAGAGGTAGTGGATGCTACTGTCTATTGACATTTGGTGGGTTCGCTCATGTATTTAATTAATACAAGACCAGACATATGCTATGCGGTGAACCAAATTATTAAAAAGATAGCTAAGCCTACCAAGTTATTTTGGAAGGCGAGTAAGCGTATCCTGAGATATCTCAGGGGCACATCTGAGTATGGCTTATGGTTCAGACAGATGGATGAGGTGAAGTTGCATGGCTTCACAGATGCAGATTAGGCGGGCAACCCAATGGAAAAAAAGAGCACATCAAAAGGGGTCTTTAGTATCGTATCTACATCTATTTCTTGGTACAACAGGAAACAAATATCTATGGCACTCAGTTTAGTGGAAGCAAAATACATGGAAGTAAGTCAAGCTACATGTGAGGCTATCTGGATGAGGAAGATCTTGGTTGGTTTGTTTGGTTCTCATTTAGATCCTACAGTGATTCATTATGATAATCAGAGTTGCATCAAACTCTCGATTAATCATGTTTTTCATGATAGATCTAAGCATATAAATATCCGGTATCATCATATCAGAGATTTTGTGCAGTGGAAGATCATGTTGCTTCAGTGCATTCCTACGGAAGATCAGGATGCATATATTCTGATGAAGGTGCTCACTAGGAGAAAATTCGAATACCATAGAGACAGGATCGGGGTGAAGGATAATCCATTTCTTGTTGAGAGGGAGAGTTGAGATTCAACAAGATGATGATCCTAGTGAAAATTAAGCACCTACACTAGGTGGGGTTTGCAAGCTATTTTTAGGTGATATGTCTATTTTTAGAATTTGGATCAAAGTCTATTTTTAGCAGTAATATATTTATATATGGTTGAGAAAATTATATGGATGGATGGGTGTCTATTTTTGGAATGCATGTGCGAAGTTGTTTCGTGGAATGCATGTGTAAAAATATAATGCATGTCGATTATTGTTAGCCCTTAACAATAACTAGATAATAAATAATAATCTGTTCTCTTGAAGCACTTGATTTCAGTTAACTGAAGGAATTTCGAGTTCAAAGGTTGGTTGGTGGGACATGCTAGTGGACTTCGTTGTAACTAAGTGATACAAATTTGTAACAGAGTTGGATGTGTAGTTACGTGATTTGTAAAGTAGTTTAACTCAGTTAAGTGAGTTAAACTCAGTTGTGCTAGTTGTAACTAAATATACACTAGTGAGAGATCAGTGAATTAAATATTAAATTAATTCACATGGAGTTATCTCACATGCAACTGAAGATTTACTACTATTAACTACATGCATGTCAGATCCAGTGGAGACCCAGTTGAGAGGTAGGTGAAAGGGATAGTTTGACTATCAGTTGTGACTATAGTGGGTGCACAAGTGCAACCAAACACACATTGGAGATGCCAATGAGAATTGCACAGTCAAGGTAAGGCAAGATCGAATTCATTCAGGGATTGTGCTAAGCAGGGATTGCGCAGTGGAGGCAGGTTGTCAGGAGGCAGTAAATTGGTGCATGTTTATGCCAATTTTTGTATGACAGTGTGAGACGATTGTATATTATACGGAGAGGTTTTGGAGTGGAGTTTTGGTATGAGATTGTTTCATGATCCATGATATATACATAATATATGATAGTGGGGTTTTTAGCTTTATGCTTTCCTGGTAAAATCATCTGTGTTATGTGTGATTGATATTTCTTCATGTGTTTGCAATTGGCAATTAAATTTCCACAAAGATTTAAGTAGAAGGATTATTTATTTATTAGTGGCATGTGATTGTTAGATTAGGAGAATCTGAAAATACATAATTGTATTAAAATTTATACATACATTGTGGTTCTTTTGTTTTGTGATCTTAAATCTTGTTCCTACATAAGAGTTTTATGGGGATCGATATGGATATATGTATATGCTATTAATGTGTGTATTTTATATTATATTGTGGCTTTACTATGTTTATGTATATCGTGTTGTTCATTATCCTGGATTTTTTTTATGTTGTGCTTATCATGGAACAATAGCTCATAGTGAATTTAGAACATGTTTGAAGCGTGATTGCTAAAACATCAATGGAGAAGCATTTTTTGTGCTATAAAAAGAAATCATGCATATGAAATTCTAAGGCAACATAATCTCTTTTGTTTAAACAATTTTGCATATGACGTAGGAGTTTTCCTATTCGATTCTATGCCAACTCTATTACATTTTAGATACACGTCAATTGAGTACATGAAGGAATGATAACACATTTCAAGAATTGTTTAGATGGATGAAACGATGGAGTGATATCGTCTTATGAACATGAATTGAACATAGATGCATTGATATATATATGCATGTTATAAATAGCCCAAATGCTTACCTGGAAAGGATGAAAAAATCAACTTCAAATTATATGATTGCAAAAGAACGAAGACTTTGGTGGGACATATTTTGTATACATTAGTTATCAAATTGGCTAAAAATTCCAATAAGACTTTATCCAAAGACAAAAAAAAATATACTTGCATTTTAATTCAAATTTATGCAAAGAAAGTTACGGCATATTGTTCCATGACAAAAATAAATTTTTTGGACATATTGAACCACTTATGTGCAAGAAAAAATGTTCAAAAATAACTGATAATGAACATCTAATAAATATAACCACATACGAAAAAAAAAAACATATATAGATGCAAACATAGGAAATCATGAACAAACATATGTTTCAATTATTTTATGGGTTCAAGAGAATTTACGTTGAAAGCTATTTTGAAATGATATTTCAATTGAAAGAGAATGAGTATGATGTTTCCTTTTTACGACACATAATTGCACAAAATTTTTGCAATGAAAGCATGCATAATAATTCATTTTAATTAAACTACATATAAAAATACATGAACGAAGATGAAATTCCATAGAATAATAGATTGGTAGGGATACATTATACAATTAACAATTCCATATGAAAAAGGAAGATAAATGGTGGCCATTTTTTTTATCATTGGATACAATATATCTTGAATATAACTATATACATATGATCTACTGAGACATTGGATGTTGTAGCCGAGTTTCACACATTCGATAAGTTCACAACGATATTCCATGTTATGCATTTTGGAAAGACTATATATAATTTTTATTATGAACTTTTGAAAGAAATAATACAAGAGAAAAACATTCAACATCGTATTGAAGTAGTTAAAAAAGAGCAATAGATAGAAGAATTCAATAAAGAACATATTGAGGAAAATATGAATGGGTTTGAAAGCATGAACATATATGAAAAATTCATAGAACTTGATACATAACTTATTAATGAAAATAAGAAATCACAACTATTATTGCATCAACTCAAAAAACATATTAAAAACATTGAAGTTTTCGAAACAAGTCTTGTTAGAAAACCATGCAAGCCTTTAAATTATAGCTCTAAAAACATCAACATAGATAAAGATACTACGAAACTTAAGAGGCCACATTCCTCATTGCATCAACTCAAAATATAATTAAGAAACAATAATGTTATCGAAACAAGTCTAATTAGAAAATGATCGAAGTGACTAATATCAACACAAAATATGACAATTGTAGATAAGCATAAGGAGTTGTTGCAGATGTTTGATTATATTTGAAACAGTGGCCGAACAACAATATATTAAGAACATACAAGGTGTTACTGTTTATGATTGTGCAATATGAAATTAAACTTGGTTTAAAAGAGATGTGATAGAAAAACAATTGAGTAATGTGTCCAAAGGTAAGTGTAAGTGTAGAAAATACAAAAAAGCATTAGACAGTGGAAAAATTATCAATTTTGCAGTTCCAGAGCAGATTAGGCGTAATAGACAAATTTCCATAGTGAAAGAATTTAATGAATTGGAAGAAAGACTAATATCACTAATATTACCATTTTTACAAATATGAGAACTTTGAAAGAGTTTTAGAAAACCACAAATATTAGCATTGACTAGTGGACTAATAAATGTACTTGTTGACACATCTCAAATTCAAATTACATTTTCTTGTGACAAAAATGAATCTATTAAAGTTTTTTGGAAATTAAAAGATGTTTAATGTTTAAAAACATATTTGTTGTTGGGTGTATACGTGTTCATAAAGCCATCAAGGCATTGAGATGACTGTGTAAAATCCTCTTTGACCAAAACAAGGATGCATATGCATGTGAGAAAGATACAAGTAATGATGATAGGGTGAATGCATGAAGATGGGTTACACTTTTGGGCCAAATGTGGCAATGAAATTTCAAAATTTTACTCTGTTATCAAATTGAAGCCTTCAAAATTCATATAACTGTTGTGAATTTTGATTCGAAGTAAAAACATAATTTGTGGAGAATTATGATGTTTTACTAATGATATTTTTTACAAAAAAAAAATTAGGTCATATAATCTGTCAATTTTACGTTAAATGAAATACATATCCTTGTAATTATTTGCACATATTAACATGTATGCGTGTGTTCAGGTAGCATAACTTGGTCTAAAATATGTAATTTTATATATATATATATATATATATATATATATATATATATATGAGCATGATCTACAAAGAGGGAAATAAGGTATGCATATTAAAACTTTATTTTTATAAGCAAACTTCTATTTTTTATTATTTTTTGAATTTGGTGAATTAATATTTCAATTGAATTTTTCAAACACGTGTTCACATCTAATTTTTTCATACTATTTAAATAATTAAAAAAAAAAGACTACATTTTTTGAAGAAAACTCATAAGTGAAGAACCTCGTATTTTTTGAAATTTTTTTGTTTTGTATATTTTATGCTATTTATTTTTTATTCAGCCACTTTGAAACTCGCTAACAAAATTTCAAGCATTATGTTTAAAATAAATTACATGAAAAATATCATATTCATTCAAAAATTTCAAACTCGTATGCCATTGGATAAAGGATTCCCTCACAAATCCAACATGATAAACTCCACCACATAAGATTTTTTTTTCCTTAATTCCGCCAAGGTACAAAATGGTGTTGCCGAGAAATTTGCAGAAGGGGTGCTAAATCTAATTTTTTAAGGACCTTGGAAGGTTGATTAAGAACTTAAACACTCAATTGAGTGCTTGAAATATATATTTCAAATATTTCAATTGAGTTTTGAAGAAAACCTCGATCAATCCATTTACATAGTTAATTAGTGGCTCAATTGAGATACATGCTTGATGTAGCTATAGGGCTCGATCGAGCTACAAGTTTGATTGAGATATAGGGCTTGATCAAGCTTATAGCTTAATCGCCCCCTTGCAAACATGAGTTACCCACATACTTGACCACCAACTATATCAATGGAATTTATGGTAAAGATATAGACTTAGGAGTTCAATTGAGAAAATAAATCGATTGAGATGCTGCTGTCACCCAAAAAAAAGAAACATTACAAATTCAAAATATGCATGCATAGAAAAAAAAACAAAAATTTATTCATAGGAAAATAACAAAATGTGGAAATTACACAAGGATTCACAAAAAACATGGGAAATTGGAAATCGTGATCTTGAAAAGAAGAGAGAGTGTAAAGGAAAAAAGAAGTGCAAGAAAAAATATAAATAAAGGATGAGAAAAATACGACAAACATTAAGATACCAACGAGATTATGGAATTCAACAAATTCATGCAAATACAGGTAATTCAAGTTGTCTAACTTCTCATATTACCTGCTCCACATTAGCTTGAATTAGGAAATACGATTCAAAACAAGAAAAAAATAGAGACTGAAACAATAGAACTAAGATAAAATAAGCATTGAAAGTAATACCATGTAGTTAAAAATTGAGATGTATCAACAACTAAAGAAATATCACTTGGTGTGATTAATGTTTCATTGGAATTTTCTGAGACCACTTGAATTCATACAAATTATGAACCAAATTCAGATTGTAATGGTTTGGGATAACCCACAAAAACTAAGGATGTGATTTAACTAAAGAAAAACATTACGTTTCCATATTTTATTTACAATTACAATTCATGGCTCAATATTTACAATATGGATTAGAAAAAAGGGTTATCACATAGGTGCTCCAAAATCTATAAACATTAGATAGATTGAAGATTAATATCTTTGTAGGAGTTAAAAGAGAGAAAAGGTGTCAAGATCTAGAAGGAGAAAGAGTATCCCTCCTCTCAATGTGCGTGTTGGGAAGACATTATTTGTTAAACAAATAGTCCAACATTAAATATTTTTGACATACATCATCATATATAACATTTAATGGTTCCTTGAATCGTAAATGATGATCCCTACCTTTGAAAACCTCACAAGTTTATTCTTTTAATCCTCATATGAAGGTTATGAGAATGTTTTCAAGAGAGCATGTTTTTTTAAAGACATAGAAAGTGTAGTGTAATTTCATTCTTGCAAAAAAAAGAGTGTATTATTTCATATCACTACAATGATCCACGAAAGACTCATGTGATTAATCAATATTAAATTCATATATTATAAATGCAAAGAAATAAATTAGAATGCATGTATTGATGATATGACAAATGTTTACAATACTAATATTATTAGACAGTGGCAATCTAATGTTGATTTTTATCAAGTTGTTTCTCAACAGGTAATCATGAAATATTTTTCAAAGTACGCTTCAAAATTAGAAAAGAGGAACCTTATAAAAATTTGTCAAGATTTGATGAAAATAATTGAAAACATAAAAGACATTGGATATACTTCTTTGCACACGCATAAAAATGGTTATGTGTAGAAACATATAGTTTTTAAAATCCCCTTAACCCTCCTTGTTCCCTCCTTTATTGTTGTGCTAAAATTTCCATGTACATTCTCTCAAAACAAACACTTAGATAACTTGTGCCCCTCTTCACCACAAATGATAACAATGTACATCCATTGTTGATAAGACCTTGAAGCATCTTCATGGTTCTATAAATCCACTAAATCCACTAAAACCCCTATCTCTTGATTTCTTTTTGTTTCCTTATGAACAATTTCATTAGTATTCTCATACTTCTCATCCCACATTTCTTCCACTCTTTGTTTAGAATTGTGAAATTCTCTGTAGCTATGATAAGTTCTTCCTTTAAGAAAGTTATTCTTACTAATTTTAGTTACATGTTTTAAAACACTAAATGATATATGGTGCTTCTAATGAAGAAAATAATTTCCAACTAAGTTGATCTTGTATAGTAGGCTTTCAAATATTAACTTACTTAAAAACTAGTTGAATATGTTCCTTGTTGTATGGAGTGTGTATTTATGTATTTTATTGATGTTTTAGTCACAAATTATCTTCTATATAATTGAATTTGTATAAATTTACAGATATAGATTTTTTTCTCTCTCATGAAATCAACTTGGCCCTTCTATTTGGTTCTCACTAGCTTGATTTTTCAAGAATATCCCATTCGCTCAAATTCAAAATATCCTCCATGTCATTAAGTCAGTAACAATTCCCTCAATATGTATTTTGAATTCCTATATAAGAATAAATTTTAATTTCTATTAGTCTTTAGTTCAATAGCCTTGCAAATTATTATACAATATATTCTTTATCCACTTTGCTAGATCTTCATCCTCTTCTCATTTTTGACCCACTCTCTTTTCCTTATTTAGTAAACTCTCTAATTCTTCTAATTTTATTCCCAACACCTATTCTTTGTTAATCACTTAAAATCTATTTCCTTCTCTTCTCACAATCCATTTTACTTGGCATTGTATTTTAATTGAAATGTCAAATAAATGAGATATAGGAACACAAATATAATACCATCCTTGTTATAGTAGGCATCACTTTTAGTTTTGGATTTATATAGTCTTTTGAAAAAATAAAAAATTGTTTCTAAGAAGAAATAATTTTGAAAAAGGTAAATTGTTTCACTTGGTAAATGTGACTTGTTGTGAAACCAAACAAAGCTTCAAAACTAGATTCAACAGTAAAAATTTTGGGTTATATATAACAATAGATCACCTTTATCACACACCGTTCAACCCTACGCCCAAATGGTTAATATTTTTCATTTATTAAACATGTGTTGAGGGTAGAGTGAATAGAGATTATTGTTTGTGGGACTAGATTACTTAGGAAATAGGTATATTGACTTTGCATTACAAATTTCATATACCTTCAAATAGTTTGCAAATTTCTTTTCCTTTACATGGGGGTTCCTCTATTGGGTGTTCTCAGTTGTGGCATCCCTTGAAGTTAAATCATGATTTATGCATAAGAAAAAAATTTGAGCTATTTCAATGGCTTGGTGTGAGGAAATTTACTGATTTATATGCTTAATCTATAATAGTTTCATGTGACTCCGATTTGTTCTAGGCATCAACATGTATAATTCAAGAGTAAATATTAACAAAATGCATATTAATTTAGGTAAGTACGTACACACATTTGAATGATTCTTTTGGAATATTTGATTAAATCAAGCTACATAATTCAATTTAGTTGGTAATGGCAATATAATGTTTCCCAAAGAACTAATTTTCAATCTTCCTAAATGCTCACATAAAATAATTTGGAAAAGTAAGTGACCAATTATCCACACATTTTATTTTGTAAGGAACAAACATCACATAGTGTAATTAGAGGAATTGTATTAAAGGATCACCACATATCCACATACTTGCAATTCAAACACTATGTATGTGCACTATTCACCTTGCACACACCATAACTACTAACCAATTTTCTTTATTAACCATTAAAATTAGGGTAATTTCCTATATTTTACTTTGAAATGTTTCACACAAACATAGCTTAAAACTAGGAGGAAAGTAAGTGACCATAATCCATATATATTTTTTACTTACAAATTTGGTCATTCCAATTCACACCACACCTATCTTAACTAGGAGGAAATTAAGTGGTCCTAAATCCACAAATATGTTTTACCTGTTTTTTCTAACCAAATTTTTTATTTCATTCATTTATTTTTGGTACAAGGACATGGTGTTACTAAAGAAAGAAATTAGGCCTTTCCTTCGTTGCATCCTTTTGGAGAACCTGTGGTGGAATTTGAACCCTTTCTCAAAGCACTAAAGCTTCCATCTCCCTATATCCTCACATAGTATAATTAGGAAATAAGTAAGTGGCCCATAATCCACACATCATTTATTTTTGTGAAAGGAACAAGCGTAACATAGTGAAACTAGAATAATTGTAAAGGATCACCGCATATCCACATTAATTCATACTTTGTATGCTCACAATTTCACTTGCACATAAATTCACCCCACACACTAAGCTCACTTAAACTTTATATAAAGGGTATCCTCTTTCTAGAAGCTTTGTACTTAGCTTCTTTGAGCTTATATTTTGTTTCACACCTTAAGTGAAGAAAATCCTCTCTAAAAAAAACCTTAACTTGAACAAACTAAATTCCCCATAGGGGCCACAAGATAATTTATAGTTCAGGTTAGGACCACGGGGGATAGGCAACACATAAGTTGTTTTGGTTGTTTTTCATATTGAAACATATAAAGTTGTATTTTAGGGAGCTTAAAGTCCCTCATCATCCATTGAAAAATATGGTACATGGAAAGAAACCTATGAAGGGGGTAAGGATTAAGTGGAAGATTATCATGAAACCACATGTTGTCTCCCGACACATGGTAGGTGTTCTAGGTCCAAAACTGAAAATTAGAATCTGAGTTTCATATATTCCCACTGGATGTAGGTAACACAGTGGAAAAATCTTAGGGAATATTTCCATATAGGTTGAGGTGTGGGAGCACTTAGACCTGAGGTGATCTTGGTCGGGTTACTGGAAGTAATTCCAACTCTTTTGGGTTGTAGCCCTAGTACACCCCACTATAACCCTCTCCATACCTTGGTTGGTTTTTGGTTATTGGAAGTGTCTCTAGTGAAATTCATGATGTGGTCTAGTTACTGCTAGAGCGAAAGGATGATAGGCATTTTTAATAGTTTTTCTCATATGCAAAACCTCACAATTTTTTTTTATATTATTATTATTGTTTTACACATAAGAATTAAAGGGAAATTTTACCATTTATTTTTCACTTTGTCTTATGTATGTCATTCATTTGGTTTTCCTAAAGAAAATCCCCCTCACCATATTTTCACACAAAATTATTAGGGAATAATGGGGGACCCAAGGATTATTAATCACTCTAGGTGCCTACAAGATCTCCCACCATTTCCAAGAGGAGTGCTTGGTCTCTCACCATTATGGTGCAAAAGACAAGACCAAACCACCTTATTTGGCACATCCATTCTTGAAGTCACCTTATTGGGATCTAACTCCTCCCAAGGCACCCCCACCATCAGACCTCAAGTAAATACAAACATTACCCCATAGGGTGCTCCAACCAACCCCACCTCCCAGGGTACCCCAACCAATACTACCTCGCAGGGTACACCAATAGCAATACCAACACCAACACACAAGGTCATTACATCATGGATAACACCAACAAGATACCATTTTTCACTTCTTTAAATATCCATATTTCACGAAACTCAGAAATGATCCCATTTCCCATAATCATTAATTCCCCCCCATTCCAACCAAGTTGCCATATTATATCCCTAAATTCAAAGGAAAACAGGGGGAATACCCTGCTAATCATATCATGGCCTTCCACCTATCGTGATTTATTAAATAAAAATGTTTCAACTATTAACTAATTATGATTCACTTGAATTACAAGTATATTTTGTATTCCACTATGTATGGATCAAAATTGATCATCCACATGAGGAACAAGATGTTCCCTATCAAGATGATCAATCACATGATGAACACGAGGTGCCCTATTAAGTTGATTAACCACTAGAGGAACAAGATCTGCCCTATCAAGATAATAAACCATGAGAGGACAAGAAGTGCCCTATCAAGTTGATAAACCATTAGAGGAACAAGATGTTCCCTATCAAGTTGATCAATCACTAGAAGAACATGTTGTGCCCTCTCAAGTTGCTAAGATAACATGGAGCTACAGTGGTTTGGAAAGGGGTGGAAGATTTGCATAAAATTTGGATGTAAGCACAATCGAGGATCTTGGGGAGCCTATCTCTGCTCACACAATTAAGGAGTATGTCAATAACACGATTCAAAAATATTTTGAGAAACATTTAATTATTGCACAATCTCAAATAATGCATGGGTTGGTCAAACATAAGAAACTAAAACATGAAACAAATATTTTTGGTATCCAAGATGCTAAAAATAGGAAGACACATATGAGTGTCACTAAAAATATATCAAAGGCATTCTCTATGTTTGGAAAATCAAGAATCCCAAATTTTCAAACTTCTCGTAGGGAAATTATAAATGCTATTATTACAGAAAGTACATCAATACAACAAAAGTTGGAAACAATGTCAAAACTGCTCCATGTATCGAGAAAAAAGTTGCACACACATACCAAATTCAGGGTTTGAGTAAATGAAGATGATGAATTTTCTTGTTGGGCTCTTATCACCAAGAAACCCTACCAAGACAGGATTACAACATGAATCATAACACTTGTGGTAGAGTTTTGGGAGATCCATTATGGTGCTATTCCAGATAGAAAGCATGTCATGCGACATCACATAGCTAAAGGTGAGTATGTATATCACACTAAGAACATTGTGGAAATGAAAAAAGTTGTATTGTTTGAGGAATTTCATGAAATAAATGATCATTTGAATATATCCATAAGGATGCTTCAGAAATTGAAACCATGGATAATTAGGCCTAATAAAATCCGTGACAAGTGTTTTTGTCGATGTCATGTTGAATTCCAACTTCATTATGACACTTTCTACGAATTTTTCAAGAAATTTTTGACGGTGCTAGATCTTCTAACATTTAGGGGATCTCCCTGATATGAAGTCCCAACTAGACCTCACACCGTTTGGAGTAGGAGTCCCAACAATGGGGTGTTAAATGATATGCCTTGGATTGCAAAACACATAGAGTGGTGTACAATGTATTTGGTTAAAATAAGTGTGTGACCCTTTGGAAAGTCAATATGATGCATGCGTGGTTCTAACAACAAAGGGGGAAGGAAGTGTGCCACTTGGAAGCTTTTAATAGTATGCAACTTGAAAAAAACACACGAGCTAAAGAGACATCACACAAACTAACAAGAAGAATAGTCAAAAAGTTAAAGGTGATGAATCAAAACATGAGCGCACATTTAATAAGATTCATACAAATGAAAACGAAATAGATCATAAAAATATGCATAAGTTAAACAACATACATCGAAAAAATAACCAGAATAGTCTAACTATATTTACAATATATGCATGAAGACATGCTGACTTTGATTTTATATTATAAGTGAAAGATCCATTCATACATACAACATGACGAACCACTTGCCCCAATAGTGGAACATGAAGTCAACAACACCTTCTCCTCCCAAAGAATTATACTCCCTCTATGCTACAAAGAAGCCAAGGTTGACTCAAAACTCCCAATCCTTTTATAAGCCTAGCCTAGCCAAAATCTTGGCTCCAAAAAGCACCTTACAATAGTTATGAGGATGTATTTATAACCAAAGGGGGGAAACTCCTGGCATGCCCCTTGGTGATTTTTGGAATCCCCTCATGAATCCTCACATTACCTATGACTCTTCACATTCCATCATTGACACATGGAATTTCACTTATATAATAATTAAAAATAATATTCATTTTCCACTTGTACCCATATGAGACAAAATAGGTTAGAGACAGCTTGACATCCTAACAAGGAAAAAGACTATGATGTTAGATATTAGACTTTTGTGTTCCATATTGTGAGTAATAATTTCTTTCAGATTAATTACATTATTCATATTTGGTTTGCGTTTCAAACCAACTTGTCTTAAGGATGAACCACATTAGTTGGTTTGAAACATCGACAAAATATGAATAATTTGATTAATTCGAAAGAAATTATTACTCAAAACACTATGATTCTAGAGTTTGGGTGAACTCAAGCTAGGAAACCTCAGTGTGATGTCTCTCGGTCAAATACTCATGCCAAGCTTGATATTTTTCAATGATCTCCCCAAACCGCGAGATAGTGTTAGGCTGGAAGAAGACTCTTGCGTCCATAGCATTTAGGTACAATGTCTTGGAGCCGGTCTGAACCTCTTTCTCAATCAGGAACACCACCATTCAAATATGAAAAGGACCACCAATGTAGTTCTGCACATTATGTCTATTTAGCTCCAAGTTCTCCTTTGTGGTGATCTTCTTCTAATATTCCAAGTACTCATCAATCTCCTGTTGCACTTGGTGCTTGCTCTTAGCTTTGGTGAGTGGAACAACTGATAAGATATTGTGGGTTCTCACCATGAAGTCCAAACTATTTTACAACTGTGCATATGCAACCTAAATGTTTGTGATGAATGTGGTGAGCTGCTTGTTGTTCTGGATCAGTATCTGAACCTTTTCTTTCTCTAGATTTGCCTACAAATTCATCATCTTTACCAACGTGAGTGGCGCCACCTTGTACCGCATTGTCCAATATTGCACATGAGTGATGGAAGCTTGCATAATCTTAAGGATAGTGAAAAAATATATGCAATGTAGTTTCAAGCTATGCAATTGGAAAACTTCCTTATGCATGGTCATGAGCTCCTCATATAAGTCCCACATAGTGTCTCCAGGTGTGGATACTTCAACAAGTATCACCACTCTCATTTATTATAGGTAGGACTGTGTGGAAGCTGAACTCTGCGCTGCTGTGTAGAGCTATTCAATTTCTTTTCGGGAAGCTTGTAGGTTTTGTACCAACTATATTTTCTCGATCGTTAAGTACTAAGTGTTTGATTTTTCAGAACATGTAAAGGCCAAGTTGGCTTCAATAATAGTGTTTGGATTTCTACTGGTGTCTACCAAAATCACCCTTTCTATAATGAATAAAGGAGACACATGATCATCTGGGAAGTGTTTTATTTTCATTTGTACAATATTCTTATGTAGTTCACTAAATGATAGATTGTACGCATCCATCACCGGATCGTCATCAAGGGGAACTACCCCCCCTTCCTCATTTGGGGCTTCTGCGGCTAAAGGTGGTGGAGTTTGAATGGTGGCCTGAGGTGCACTAGGCATTAGGTCCACATCTTCGTCTTTCAGCTCCGGTTCCACTTCCATGTCCATGAAATCAATCAACTATTAAAGCTCCTTAGAAAACTCATGTTCCTGCATTTGTCTGCTCTCTCCTTCTACTGCTGGTTGGTCTTATACTAACTCTTTAACCTATATCAATGTTTTCTCTTCAACCGTATCACCTTTAATTTATTTCTCTTATGACATCTATCTCTCCTCTTGTTCTATTCTTCTAATCTCTCGTTCTTCCTTCAACTCTTGTTCTACTTTCTTCATTCTCCATTTTTCTTCCAGAAAGCTTTGTTTCTCTCTCATACTCTACTCTACTCTTTATAGCCTCAACTTCCTCTTTGCTTTGATTTCCAAAGATGTTTGCTGAATGATAGGATTTTCTTGCATCTTCCAGCTTGTTCCTCTTCTGCATTGTCAACAAACTTCCCTTTCCCTTATCCTGTATCCGACTATTGTCTTCTACTGTTGTTTCTTTTGGAACTATTTCCGCTCTAATTTTGTATGTAAGTCCTTTGTGAACTCATCTTTGATTTGCTACCATGTCAGTTTTGATCCCTTCTCTACAAACAATGGAGTGTCCGCATAAACTAGAAAGTTAACAAGAAATTGTTCAATTGCTTCCCTAATACTTCTTTTAGTAGTTTCTTTTGAGGAAAATCTCTTGGATGCCATTGTGACAGTGAATTCTAGAGAGGTGCTCAACAACTACTGTACCTGTGGGACAGAAAATATACTCATGGAAAGAAACATCAGTTTTAAGAAAAATCACCTTCAAGGTAGGTTCAAGTAGCAAACTAGGCATATGATGGAGGGGATTGCACAATTGTCACTGTAAAGAGCGACTGGATTCCTGTGGGAAATACACATTGTTTAGTCCTAATATTCAAGGTTGGAGCTTGAGGTCTGAAACTGCGCAATGCATAGTTCAGCTTGGGTAGTGAGCTAGGAGAGACTGTGCATTACACAGTCTCAGTGGATAGGGATGTAGGATGAACCATGGAAATTCGAAATGCATATTTGGGAAATCTTGTACTTCGAAATGCATAGTTACATAGCCCTAGCTCTCATCTTGAGACTTCAAATTATGTAGTTCCTAGCTGGGAAAAGTGAAATTAGGCCAAGGAAATAGAAGATCTTCCCAAGGGAAGTGTTAAGATGATAAGATCTAAGAGATAATGATGGCTTGAGTGTAGATTCAACTAAGTGTAAGCGAAAAAAGAAAAATCAAGTGCAAAAACCAAGTAAATGAGAAGAAAATCAAATCGGTGAGGAGAGTTGCCACAACGACGACCATTGGTGCAAAAGTGAAGAAACCGATGCGACACTTTTGAAAGTAAAATAATAACTTGAAACAAAACTTCTACAAGCTAAAGAAAGTTAAACATCTAGCATACATGGAAAGAAACAATAAAAACAACACTCATGTAAGCTAAATGACAAAAGGCGATATAAAAAGTGACTAAAGGAAATAAATGCAAAACTCACCCGAAAAAGCGACGACAATCATACCGAAGGTTCCTTGATCTCGTTAGGAATGATAGAGCTCCAATATCGAGTGTGAGAATGAGATATAGGGGTGTCGATTAAATATATTTGGGAAATTAGGGTTTATGACGCGCATGCCACAAATCAAGGGAAAAGTGACACATGGCGACAATTTCCAAAAATAGCAAGTGTGTTTCCTTCAGGCTGCTAAAGATAGATCCCTAGATTTTAGGGATGATTTTTAATTTTTTAGATTTTATTATTTTTTTTGGCAAAAAATTCCATGCACCTCACCTGGAAGGATTGTACAGTTCTTGGGAACTAACAATTCTCGATTCAGTGCACTGCGCAGTTTCTGAGGTTAGTGCTGGGATGCTTGCCATGAATGCATAGTTCTTGAGCTCAAGGCTGGACTTCCAGTCATGACTGCAGAATTTTGATCAACAAGGACATGATTGGCTTCAAGGATTGTGTAGTTTTTGGAGGTAAGCCCATAATTGTTGTGCAAGACTTAGATAGGAGGTTAGCTTGTGACTTAGAAAAATTGCAAAGTGGAAAATAAAATGAAAATAAAATAAAATTGAAAGATAAACATTAGTCAAAGAATGGTACTTGATAGAAGTGCAAGGTAAGCTCCGGTGAAGGGAAGTTAGGCTCCAAAATCTAAGCAATGGAAAAATTTTGGAGGGTGTTTGTAGCTGCTGCAAAATTTTCGACACACTGGTAGAACTCGAGATCTCAGAATGAATCTTGTCTTTGTGCAAAATCGAGTCTCACCCTTTCGGAAGTATCGTTCAATTCGTTGATTATCACAACTCCCTAAATTAGTCTAAGATGAATACATATCCCCTTCCATCCTCTTCATCGGTGAAACAATAACCAAGCCAAGTCACACTAAGTTGTTTTGATTGGGGACGAGGAGTATTTAAATGAAAAGGTAAAAGAAAAATTTCTGAATATTTATTTTCATCTCTGGTTTTGCTCTGATGCTAGCAGGCCTAGATAGTACCTCACGAAGTCACTTCAGAAAAAGAAACATTGCTCCACTGCTAGTGAGCCTAGACAGTAACCGGGTGGAGTTGCTTTCTTCACCTCTTTACGCAAGATTCCTTTCTCTTCTTTCGCCCTTCATTTCATTTTTTATTTTTCAAAGAACTGTGAATAGGAACTTATTTATTTCACGGGGCAGAAGAGGGATATTGAGAGAAAAATAGGTTGTTCCGTTGGAGAAGTATGTTTATGTTCACCTCTAACATACTTGTCAAGGTTTTCCTCCCCTCCTTACTCTACTAGACTAGAGTGACAAGGATTAACCGAATATATAACAACCAATTAGAGTAGGAAGAACCAGTTAAAATCCAAACATTGTGATTTCACCATGACTCTCTCAAATAAGGAACATATTTTCCATATGAGTATCATAAAAAAAAACAGAACAACAAGATTCACACAAAGAGATGTAATAGCCAAAAAACCAAGTGTTGATAGAAGAAGAAATTTCCTCTTGGATTTCACCATTCTTGCTTCAGAATCCAAGCATGGTCTCATGCGAAAACTAACCAAAGACTAAAGACAAACAAAAAAAGGAAAGAAGCAAGGATTTAAGAAAATGAGTGAAAGAAAATCAAAACGAACAAAAATGAAAAGAAAATACTACTCCTACTCCTAACCTAAGCATAAAATAAGTCAATTAATGTAAAATGATATTTCTAATGTAGCCACCAGCACATTGGTAGGCTTGTGTAGGTGAGGGAATATATGTCGGGAAAGATATACATGCATATCAACATACAAGAAAGATAAGACATTGCAAACCAAAACGTTCCAAGTTTGAATGCACATGCAAAAAAGAAATGGTGAAAAGCACATGACGACCATTCTGTAGACACATCACGAGTCAAAGACTTGCAAACATGAAATTTCAAACCGTGAGAGCAAGCAAGCATAAAGAAAGAAATAAATTTTCTTTTGGCCATAGTTCTGACCAAGTACGAATCCTCCAACGATTGAGCGATAGGATCGTGAAAAACAGATGGAGGATGTGAAAATTGTAAATCAAAAGGATTTTCAACATGTACAGGAGAGTGATGAGGATCTTCAAAATATTCGACACGCTTCTGATCAGAGGTGGAACTGACCTCAAAGCTATGAGAAACTGACATAACCATCAAATTGGGTTGAAGTGCCTCGAAATATTGAGGAAGATCCAACTCATCGAAAGATAGATCATCAAAGACCAGTGGCTTGGAAAAATCAATAATAGGAAATCAGAATCGTGACGAGTTGAAACAATGAAAAGGTGACGACAACCATGATCAAAAATTTCAAGATAAAAAATGGAGGTATCCTGATGATCTGATGGATCATATAAATGGGGATATGGAAAACAAGAAATTTCTCCCTCTACATTTCCAGTATGATGAGATGTTGGGAAGGTCAGTGATAAAATATTCATGCTCTCCGCATTTAGATGAAAAAATGGAATTCCACGAATTCTGTGAATGATTGGAAGTATTAAAAATGTTGAAAACTGAAGTTTCTCATGATTAAAAAAAAATGAAAGAATCACGGAGAGTGCCAAGATAATGCAAAAGAGATGCAGGAGGAAGAGGGTCATCCTTCATCACAGATTCTTGTTCAATAACAGGCTCCACCACATACTCATCGCAAATGAAATCACAGTTTGGATACACAAAATCAACTCCATCCAACACCCAATCCTCATAAACACCAAAGGAATAATTTGGAACAATACAACACACAAAATCAAAATTTGGAGGATCAGAGGGACCAAAGGGTGGAGGATGAGGAGAAAAATCTTCAACACACTCATTGGGCTTTCAGTCCAAAACTGAGCAAGGATCTTGAGAATTTGGGGTGGGAAGGTATTTTGGTTCTGGAACAAGTATCTTGCAAATCTTTCACATCACATCCTATGGTAGTAAAGCTGCTAGATGAAAACTATACGAGAGGTTGCTTGGAACAACACCTATTCCAACCGCAAATTTATAATCTTTACGTGTGAGGTTTCTTGATTTAAGAGATCATAACTCGTGTAAATTAAGTGAAATCTCAACAAGATTTAGAAATATTCTGGTTAATTAATCCCAATCAACTTCATCTTGTGGATATTAAAAACAAATATGAAAGAAATGATTAAGAAAATGGTGTAGAGATTCATCAGGTGATTTTAGAAATTCTAAAATTCTATCATAGAGACATTTATAATCAAATTCATCAAAAGCATGAAACAATTTTGTGACAAGTTGTTTGAAAGAGTGGATAGAGGCATCAATCAATGTGTAACACCATTTCCCTACACACCCTTCGACGTGAGAAATAACAACCAACAACCAACATCCTCAAGTGGGATGTTGCGTTCTATGCAAAATTGAAGAAAACAATATGTATGCTCAATGATGGTTTTTTCACCTTCACCATTAAGTTTAATATGAAAAAAGTCATTGATGATATACGCGACACTTTAAAATTGAGTTTTCTAGAAAAACATGCCAAGTGTATGATTTGGGAAGAATTCATAAAAATACGTGCAAAAATTTAAAACAGACTTCAAGGGCTCAGCTTGTCATCTGGCCCTCCTTGCGCCAGAAATGTTGATGGTGCTGGATTTGCCAACATTTAGGGGATCTCCCCGATATGAATTTCCAACTATAACTTGTACCGTTTGGAGTAGGAGTCCCAACAATGGGGTGTTTAATGATATGCCTTGGATTGGAAAACACATAGAGTGGTGTATGGTGTCTTTGGTTATAGAAAGTGTGTGACCCTATGGAAAGTCAATATGGTTCATGAGAGGTTCTAAGAGTAAAGGGGGAAGGAAGTGTGCCCCTTGGAAACCTGTAATAGTATGCGACTTGAAAGGAACACATGAGCTAAAGAGACATCCCACAAACTAACAAGCAGAATAGTCCACAAGTTAAAGGTGATGGATTAAAACATGAGCATGCATTCAATAAGATTCGTACAAATGAAAAAAAAATAGTTCATAAGAATATGCATAATTTAAACAACATACATCACAAACATAACCAAAATAGTCCAACGACACTTACAATATATGCATGAAGACATGCCAACTTTGATTTTATATTATAAGTGAAAGTTCCATTCATACATACAACATGATGAACCAATTTCCCCAATACTAGAACATGAATTTAATAACACCTTCTCCTCCAAAAGAATTATACTCCCTCTACATTATGGAGAAGCCAAGGCTGACACAAAACTCCCAAGCCTTTTCTAAGCCTAAGCCTAGCCAAAATATTGGCTCCCAAAATCCCCTTACAAGAGTTATGAGGAGGTATTTATAACCAAAGGGGGGTGACTCTTGGCATGCCCCCTTAGTGACTCTTGGAATCCCATCATGGATCCTCACATTACCTATGAATCTTCACATTCCATCATGGACACATGGAATTTCACTTATATAATAATTATAAATAATATTCATTTTCCACTCGTACCCATATGACACTGTTATGAAACCAACTCACAAAATATAAGAAAATATATATCAACGCCTTAGAAATCAGCCTCTTCGAGGGGGAAACCTCCTTTACATTACATAAATGAAAAATTCATGTATGAACCAAATGAAAAAACCTCCTTTCTACATATAGGAGTCCACGGGGCCACAATATAATCCTAGCCAACGTAACAATAATAATATAATGACACAATGATAACAATATGGGGACTACAGGGGTACAACAATAACAATAAGGAGGCTACACTAACAACAATAAGGGACTACACTAACAACAATAAGGGACTACACTAGTAATATAGGGCCCTAACATGCCCCTGTCCTTCAAAAAAATGTTGTCCTCAACACTTGAGTAGTTCTGGATACTTTTGTATAAAATTCTCATCCTCCCATATGGAATCTTCAGTGGGTAAGTTCTTCCACTTGATGAGATACTCTGAAATTGATCGATTTCGTAGCTATTGAGTTCTTGTTTCCTTGAATGCTTCAGGTTCCAATATGATTTTTCCTTCCTGATCAAGTTCTGGAAATATTGTTTGAATAAGAAGTTTGTCACCTATAACCTTCTTTAAGCATGAAACATGGACAACTGGGTGCACTTGGGAAGATGCCAAAAGCTCCAATTTGTATGCCATAGTACCAATCTTTTGAAAAACCTTGTAAGGAACATAGTAATTTTGTGATAATTTATTATAATTCTTAGCTTTCTTGAGGGACATTTGTTTGTATGGTTGTAGCCATAAAAAAATCTAGTCACCTACATCAAAACTTCTCTTGCTGCGATGTTGATCTGCCTTTTGTTTCATTCAATTTTGTGCCAAATTTAGGTTATCCTTTAAGGGTTGGAGAACTTGTTGTTGATGCTCGATGTGATCTTCCACTGCTTGAACCTTAGAATTTTCTCTTAAATATGATGTGATGGATGGTGGATGATATCCATCAAGTGCCATAAATGGGGTCATTTTTGCTGTAGTGTGAAAGGAAGTGTTATACCACCATTCAACCAGAGGTAACCAATTGACCTATTGTGTTTGTTTATCAGATAAAAAGCAACGAAGATATCCTTCCAAATTTTTTTTCACTATCTCAGTTTTCCCGTTGGATTGAGGATGATAATATGGGCTATGAGGTAGTTGAGTACCCAAACAAGAAAATAATTCCGTCGAAATTTCCAATGAAAATGGGATCTCTATCGCTTACAATAATATTTGGGTTTCCATGTAGCTTTTGAATTGTTTTCATAAATGCAGTAGAAAATTTACTTGCTTTAAATGGATGAGATTATGCACAAAAGTGTGCATACTTGGTAAGCCTATCCACTACCACCATGATGACACTCTTTCCTTCGGACTTAGGTAAATCTATGATAAAGTCCATTGAAACCTCCTCCCAACGTTGATTTGGAATGGATAAAGGTTGTAGTCATTAGGGGAATTTTGAGGTATAAAATGGGCCTCCTAAGGAAATGATAAAATAATAGTGGAAATAATAAAATAAGATTTGATGACATCATCAAATTTTAGAGGGAAAAAAGAAAAAACTACTTTTTCAACTTCTAGTTTCAACTTATCTCCCAAAGTTTTTACTCAAATTTCGAGCGGGAGTACTCATTGGATGAAAAATTTAATTTCTTATCCAAGGATTACCCATGTTGCATACTTTTGATGGACCCTGCTACACGAAAAATGAGAAATACATGAAAAATGTGATTGCAATCACGTTTTTTCATGTATTTCTCATTTTTTGCGTAGTAGGGTCCATTGAAAGTATGCAACATGTGTACTCCTTGGATGAGGAATTAAATTTTTCATCCAACGAGTACTCCCACTCTAAATTTGAGTAAAACATTTGGGAGATAAGTTGAAAATACGAGTTGAAAAAAGTATTTTTATTATTTTATTATTTTTTAATTATTTTACCCTTTTTCCTAAAAAATGGTGAATCATCCCCCATGGTTGACATCATCATCTTGAATCCTATTGGTTCTTATAAAGTTTATTTTGGTTGTACATTTTTCTTAGGAGGCCCATTTTAGACCTCAAAATTCCCCTAATGAGACCCGAGGTCTTAATTGTCTCAAATTTATTTTTATAGAAAGCCAAACATACCGCCACAAACTTTTGAATATCATGTTTAATGTCATCCCAAAAAAAAATTTCTTCACCCCGTGATAAGTTTTTAAAAATCCTGAGTGTCCTCCTAAGGGAGACGTGTGCAATTATAAGAGAATATTTTAGTTTAGTTTGGAATTATTACAAACATATAAGCGATCTTTGTACCATAAGGAATCACTTTTACAACTAAATGTATCAGACGTACTCGGATCTTGTTGCAAATTTTGAATGAGTGTCCATACTTCTTCGTCATTTTCCATTCCTCCCTTGCTTCGGTAATCCAATCTGGTTGGATAAAATAAATGGCACAAAGCGATGCTTCCACATCCTCATCCTTTCTTAACAGTGCATTTGCAACAACATTTAGCTTCCATTTTTTGTAGATGATGTCAAAGTCATAACCCAACATCTTTGTGACCCATTTTTGCTGCTCTTTGAAGATAGTATTTGTTCCAAAAAGTATTTAGGACTATCATGATTAGTTTTTACCTTGAAGTGTCTTTCCATTAGGTAAGGTCGACATTTCTTTAGTGCATGTAGTAATACCAACATTTGCTTCTCAAAAATATATTTTTGTAAATACTTTCCTTTGATTAGACAGATTTCAAAAGCAAAGGATCTTCCTTCTTGCATTAAAACAAAACCAATTCCATTTCCTGAGGCATCACATTCCAAAATATTTTTTTTTATGAAGCCTGGCATAGCTAAGAAAGATGCTTGGCACATTTCCTCTTTAAGATGTTCAAAGGCCTTAGTTGCTTCAGGAATCCATGAAAATTCACCTTTATTCAATAATGTTGTTAGAGGTGCTGATATTTTCCCATAATTCTTAACAAAATTGCGATAATACCTTGTTAACCTGAGAAATCCTCACAACCGCTTTATGATTGTGGTGACTTTCCATTCCTTAATGGCTTTAATTTGGTTAGGGTCTACCTTAACAACCTCCTGAGATACAATATGACCCAAATAATCCACCTCTTGTACTCCAAAGAAACATTTGGAGGTTTTTGCATATAATTGTTTGTCCTCCAATAGTTTGAGCACCCTGTCAACATCTTGAACATGATCCTTCCAAGGCCTGCTGTAGATTAGTATATCACCCAAAAATACTAACACAAATTTTCTAAGGAAGGGTTCGAAAATGGAATTCATCAACCCTTGAAATGTACAAGGTGCATTGGTAAGGAAAAAAGGCATTACCAAAAATTCATAACAACCCTCATGAGTTCGAAATTCTGTTTTCAGAATGCCTTCAATATTCATTCTAATTTGATGATATCCTGAACGAAGATCCAATTTGGTGAAATAAATCACTCCATGTAATTCATCAATCACAGGAATGAAAAATTTATCTTTAATAGTGAGCTTATTGAGCTCCCTATAATCTGGAAACATGCACCATGATCCATCCTTCTTGTGCACCAATACTACTGGAGCATTGAAAGAAATTTTACTGGGTTGAATTATACTAGCCTCTAGCATTTCTGCAATCATACGTTCAATTTCGCTCTTTTATACATAAGGATATCTATAAGGCATGATGGTTGGAGGAACACTTCCCGGAATCAAATGAATAGAATGATCATGATCATGAATAGGTGGGAGTCCTTTGGGAGTTTCAAACACCTTGGAATGATTGTCCAAGACTTTTTGGAGATCTAGAGAAATAGATGATTTTGATTTTGGAAATTCTATTGAGCATAATTGTGCAATGATGCCTCATTGTTCTTTCTCCAGAAGCTTTGTCATGAAATTAGAGATTATTATATTTCCTGGATTTCCTATGATACCTCGTAATTCAACTTCCTTTCCTTTCGAAACAAATTTCAAGAAAATTTCTTGAAAATTAAAAGATACCATTCCCAAAGATTGTAACCATTGTAATCCTAGTACAACATCAGCACCACCAATTGGAATTGAAAGAATTGGAATATTCAATACATAATCCCCCATGGTTAGCTTGATATTATGGAACTTTCGAGAGAAATTTATAGTTCCTCCATTTGCCACCATCACTTGACACTCTGGCACTAGGTATAGGAAGCAATTCAATTCCTTGGCTACCTTACAATAAATAAAATTATGGGTACTACCCGAATCAATAAACACTATTACATTTTTCTTCTTGATATGTCCTTCTATCTTGAGAGTTTGAGGAGTGGTAATTCCTGCCAATTCATTACAAGACGTGGTTGGATTCATTTCTTCTTCCTCTAGGGTTGGTTCTTGGTGTATATCCTCTTCTTTTTAAGTTTCTTGTTCCTTTTCTTCCTCCTCTTCAGAATCTATGTAAAATAATTTCTTCTCAACACACTTATGACCTTTAGTGTATTTGCTATCACAAATATATCAAAGCCCTTTTGATATTTTTTCTTCCAATTTTTGTGGTGTCAACCTTGTAGGTTGTGGAAGACTAGGAGTAGCAAAAATTCCATATTTATAGTTGTGAGTGGTAGGCTTCCTTGTCACCATAATTTTTCTATCAATTTTCGTTGCCAACCTGAATGCCCTCTATAATGTATCAGGTTCCCAAAGGTGAAACTAATGTTGGATGTTATCCTTTAGAGTCCCTATGAAGACATCAATGCTATGTTTATCTGGAATATTATTTACCCTTATATTCGATTTTTCGAAGTCCTCAATGTGCTCCATCATTGAACTCTTTTGTTTGAGATTTATCAATTGGCTAAAGAAGGTGTTGATATTTGTATCCTCATAATGTGCTATCATTTCCTCCGTAAAAATTGACCAAGTGACCAGTGGTTTACAAATCCATCGATACCATATAAACTTATTTTTTTCTAAATATAAATTGCAATTAATACCTTTTGTGTGTTTTGCGTATTATGGAGCTCAAAGTATTGCTCCATTTGTAGTATCCAAGTTATCGGATCATTGCCATCAAAATTACTTATATCTATCTTTGGAATATGGTGGGTCTTAAATACAACATTAGAGTCTATGAAATCATGATTAACATTTATTTTTTTCTCATCATGATTTTCCTCTACTACCTTTTCACCATTAGGAAGATTTTCTTTTAGCAAATTTTTCAAACCTTCCATGTCTTTCTTCAAATATTCTATACCATCAATATTAGCTTCCATTCCATCCATATTAGCTTCCATGCCATCAATATTAGCTTCCATGAAATTTTTCAAATCATCCATCTTAGCTTCCACGCCTTTATTCAAACCATCCATCTTAGCTTCCATGCCTTTCTTAAAACCATCCATGTTTCCTTCTATACCATCCATATTAGCTTCCACGCCATCCATATTAGCGTCCATGCGATTATTCAAACTGTCCATCTTAGCTTCCACACCTTTCTTCAAACCATCCATCTTAGCTTCCACGCCTTTCTTCAAACCATCCATATTAGCTTCCATTTCATTTTTCGTTGCCCTTTGCAAGATCGAAATTTGCTGCACTTGTTCTTGTAATTTTGATATATCATGTTGCAATTATTCCTCTTCATGAGTCATAGTAGAGCCTTCTAAGGGCTTAATGGGTGTTGAATTATTTTTATGGGGAATTCTATAACCAAATACCGATATCTATGCTTCAATATGCGCTTGGAATCACTTCAAACTTATTTTCTAAACTATACTTATGCGATTTTAAAAACAAATACATACATTTTTCTTGCTTTTGAGGAGCTCGATATTGAAACTGATGCATCTCTGTAATTTTGGGTCCCCAAGATTCTATCTTCGATCCTTTAGTAGCCCTCTGAATTGTCTTTTCAATGCCACAGGTCAGACCTGATTTGGATTCTTCAAGACAAAGTTATGCCCGATCTCCCACAATGACCTAATTATGGAATGGTTCAGTAGAGAAAAATTGTACGATAAGCCACGTGTCACTGTTTGCTCCTTCGGCTCTGAAAATGATACACAAGAAACTACAGTCCATGTTATTTCATCCACTTTTTACATAATTCTAATCCAATGCTCAGAAAGAGAGTTATGATGATTTTTCCAAGGTCACATCTTTGAGATGCAATTCGGGAGCTTGTAAAAACCTTGAGTTCCAGATATCATATCTGCGAAATTATTGCGAACCAAGATCTGGAATTTTCACAAAAATTTCTTGAATATGTCTTGGAAAATGGGTTTTTTTGTATCTTTTGAACCTTCATAGAAACAATGTTATAGAAAAAATTCCATGATGACTTGTTTGAAGAGAAAAACCCTAGAATAAAAAGATATAATACAAACTGTTATGAAACTAGCTCACAAAATAGAAGAAATATAGATCAACGCCTTAGAAATCCATCTCTTCGAGGGGGGAAACTCCTTTAAATTACATAAATGAACAATTCTTGGATGACCCAAATGACAAAATCTCCTTTCTATATATAAGAGTCCATGGGGCCACAATATAATCCTAGCCGACCTAACAATAATAATGTTAGGGCACAATACTAACAATATGGGGACTACAAGGGTACAAAAATAATAGTAAGGGGGCTACACTAACAACAATAAGGGACTACACTAGTAATATAGGGCCCTAAAATAGAAAAAATATGGTAGAAACAACTTGATAGCCTAACAAGGAAAGACACTATGATGCTGGAGTTTGGGTGAAATCAAGCTAGGAAACCTCAACTTGATATCTCTTGGTCACATACTCATGCCAAGCTTGGTATTGTGCGATGATCTCCCCAAACCATGAAATAGTGTCAGGCTGGAAGCATACTCTTTCCTCCATAGAATTCTGGTACAATGTCTTGGAGCCAGTTTGAACCCGTTTCTAAATAAAAAACAACATCGTTCGAATCTAAACAGGGCCACCATTGTAGTTATGAATATTCTGTATGTTCAGCTCCAAGTCCTCCTTAGTTATAATATCCTTCAACTAATCCAAGTACTCATCAATCTCTCGTCACACTTGGTTCTTGCCCTTATCTTGGGTGAGTGGCCTGACTGATGGGATCTTGTGGGTTCAAACCATGAATTCTAAACTGTTGTCCAGATGTGCATATGCAGCCTGAATTATTGTGATGAATATGGTGAGCTGCTCATTGTACTAGATCAGTATCCAAAATTTTTATTTCTCTAGCTCTTCCTAAGGCTTCATCATCTTTACTAATGTGAGTGGTGTCGCCTTGTACCATGTTTTCCAATCATGCACATGAGTGATGGTAGCTTGCACATTCTTACAGATAGTGACAAACTCTATGCACTATAGTTGCAAGCCGTGTAATCAGGAAACTGCCTTCTGCATGGTCATGAGATCTTCATATAAGTCCTGCATAATGTCTATAGGTGTGTATACTTCAACAAGTATTTCGGCTCTCATTTCTTCCAGGTAGGACTATTTGGAAGCTGCACTCTGCGCTACTGTGTAGAGCTATTCAATTTCTTGTCGGGAAGCTTGTATATTTTGTACCAACTATTTTTTCTCGACCGTCAAGTCCTGAGTGTTTGATTTCACAAAACCTGCAAGGCCAAGTTGGATTTGACAATAGTGTTTGGATTCCTACTGGTGTCCACCAAAATCACACTTTTTCTCATGAATGTAGGAGACCCATGATCATTCGGGAAGTGCATTCTTCGCGCTTGTACAATATTCTTGTGTAATTCACCAAATGACATATTGTACACATCCATCACCAGATCAGTATCAAGGGGAACTACCTCCCCTTCCTCGCTTGGGGATTTATTTGTGACTGAAGATGGTGGAGTTTGAATGGTGGCCTGAGTTGTGCTAGGAAATAGTTCCACATCTTCGTCTTGCGGCTTCGGTCCCACTTACATGTACGTGACTGCAATATATTGTTCAAGCTCCTTAGAAAGCTCCCGTTCTTGCATCTTTCTGGTCGCTCCTTTTGTTGCTGGTTGATCCTGTACTGAATCTTCAACTTGCATGGGTGCCATCTATTTTGTTGTAGCACCTTTCATTTCTTCCTCTTTTTGCTTATATATATCCTCTTGTTCTCTTCTTCTAATCTCCCATTCTTCCTTCAAATCTTGTTATACTTTTTGCATTCTCCATTCTGCTTCCTGCAAGCTATGTTTCTCTCTCATCCTTTGCTTTTCTCTTTGTAGCCTATGTTTCCTCTTTTCTTTGATTGCCAAATATTTTTTCTGAATGATATGATATGCTTGTATATTCCAGCTTTTTCCCTCTTCTGCACTATCAACAACCTTCATCTTTCCCTTATCCTATATCTGGTTGCTGTCTTCTGCTGATGTTTCTTCTGGAATTGCTGCCACTCTAAGTCTGCCTGAAAGTCCTTTGTGAACTCATATTTGATCTGCTGCCATGTAATTTTTGATCCCTTCTCTACAAAAAATGAGTTTCCGCTTAAACTGGAAAGTTAATCAAAACTTGTTCAACTGATTCCCCTATACCACTTTGGTAGTTTATTTTGAGGAAACTTTCTTGGATTCCATTGTGTTAATTTTGGAAAACTAGGTCCAAAATCCATGTTGCACTGCTCATATGATGATGGTAATATTTTTTTTGGATTCCTCTTTTGGAGAGATGCAAGATTGATCTAAAGATCATCTTGATCGGATGAGAAAAACATTGATTTTGAATTTATTTTCCATATGTGCAAGGTTGACCAAATTTATTCCACATGCCTAAGAGATGTGTCACACACCCTCATTGATGTATATAAATTGGAGATACTTGGAGGTAATTTTATCATCATCTCATCATTCATTCTCTCATTGTGATCTGATTGGTTCGATAGCCTTTGGAGGCATTTTTCCCTCACATGTGTGGAGCGATGTTGCTGTTTTCTACGCTGATATGTTTAGGGCTTTCTTTTTTTGTGCTGATCTGTTTAGAGATTTTCTGCTGCAGCGTTCACCAGTGTTGACTGTGGTCAACCCTTGGTCATTTGACCTCAATATTCTTCATAAATTCTGATTTTAAGAGGCCGTAGAGTTGGGCACTAAAATCGAGGAATTCCGGGTTGTTTGATAGAAGCCCTAGTTTGTTGTGTTGAATTTTCTGAAGCTGCTTGCATTGAATTTTCTACACTGTCCCTAGTTTGACTTGCGTTGACTTGTGATGAGCTGTCTTTGAGGGATATGGGTGTGACACATGAAAGTGCTGGCTGACCGAGAAATAATTTGTTGGTTGAAGCATCCTGCTGACTGCTATAATGCCACAATATCTCATATCTTTGTTGGACAAAAGGAATTGTAAATATGATCTATGTTTGGCTTGTCTTTGTTGGACATTGGGTTCAATGCTCCCTGTGTGTTTCGCGACATGGACTAACCGCCTCTCGTGGATCCTAACTCTGGCGATTGTAGCGGAGACTAAAGCCTGCGGGTTTTGGTATAAGGACAATTATGATTCCAACAAGTGGTATCAGAGCCACAGGTCTTGAGTTCGAAACTCACCTGGTTCGTGTTGGGGGGGAGATTGTTGGACATTGGGTTCAATGCTCCTCGTGTGTTTCGTGACATGGACTAACCACCTCTTGTGGATCCTAACTCTGGAAATTGTAGCGGAGAATAATGCCTGTGGGTTTTGGTCTAATGGAAATCATGATTCCAACAGTCTTGTATTGATCTATTATTGTGTTCTATCAATATTTTACTTTCAAGTTTATGTGATTGCTATTTTGTATTGAGCCTAAGAAAGATTGAAGTAAAAGTGCATCAAGCATAGAACACCATGGTTATCTAAATTTAACAAGGTATCATAGCTGAGGTGAAGACAAAGTCCAAGAGTCCAAGCTGGTGTTAGAAGCTATCTCTGAAGGAAGAAATCCTATCAAGGAAAAATGGCCTCCTCAACCTACAAGGGTTTCAAGATTGATGATAAATTGACTGATAAGTCTGATTATCATGCATGGAAGATGTCCTTGGATTTGGTGCTAAAAGATCAAGATGTCATGGAATATGTATAGGGGAATATTCAAGAGCCTCCATGAAATGTAGCTGCTGCCACGAAGACGAAATATAGAAAAGGGGAAATCAAATCAAAGATGATTATCCGGTGTTCTATTCATACGCACTTGGTTGCTTACATTTTTGAGTTGAAGACATCTAAGGAGATGTATGATAAGCTGTTGAGCATGTTGAGGGCTAGCAATTCTAATCAAATCCTCTTTTTCAAGAATCAATTGAAGAATATCAAGAAGGGCAAGAATGAATCTATTCAATCCTATTTTATGAGGCTCACTGAAATCAAGAACAACCTCCTAGCTATTGGGGAGGCAATATATGATCAAGAGATGGTTCTTATTGCACTTGGAGGTCTACCCCGTGATTGGCATGTATTCAATACCACTATTCTCAATAATAATGTGATTCCTGATTTTGATGAAATATTGACAAGATGCACTCAAGAGGAAACAAGAATGATGGAGTATGCCTCTAAAGGTAATGGAAGTGATCCTACTGCCTTTGCCACTCATGAAAAGAAGAAGAACCATGGTGGTCCGAGAAATCAAAACCATGGTAGAGCGGGGCCCAACGGAAGGAAGGGAAGATGTTACACTTACTGGTCACTATGCAAGAGATTGCCTTAATATAAGGGACTCTCCTAGGGATGATGACGACAACAAATCGAGAAGGAATGGCAAGAACAATAGGTTCCAAGGAAAAAGAAAAGCTCCCTTTGATCGTAATGGGAAACCTTTCAAGAGGTCAAGAAATTCCAGGTATGACGAGTCTAATGTTTTTGATAATAGGAGAAATGATTTTATTCTTGTATTTTCCCTCTCTGCTGCATCTCCAACCGACACCCTGGATGTATGGTTAATTGATAATGGTGCTTCAAGGCACCTCATTGGTTATAAAGAAGCCCTTTCTAATTTGGTTGAGAAGGATACTAATCTGAAAATTATCCTTGGAGATAATTTCACCTATCCCGTGAAAGGGATAGGGACTGTGACCCTCCATTTATCTCAAGGTCAAGCCATCCGATTACAAGATGTGTGCATGTAGCTGATTTGAATAAGAACCTTGTGTTCATTTTTTAATTGAAGACAAAGGGTTCAAGGTGGCATTCGTTGATGGAAAGGTACTTATTTGGAAGAATAACTTCTAGGAAGCTCTTTCTATTGGTTTTAGAGTTGATACTGTAGAAATTATATAACTTCTGTGTTATATGTCCAAGATTCTCCTGATCTCACACTATTTTAACTTCATGAAAAATACAAAATCTATTCCACCATTGATCATTTGTGGAAATTAAATCAAGATTGCAATGCACACATGAAACAATAAAAATTCACACATATTAACACAGTTGTTTAATGGGAAAGCCTGAAGCTGAAAACCAAAACTATCTGTATATAATATATGTCATAGAGATCATGTAACAATCCTCATACAAAGCTGATCATATCAAGCTCTCAGTACAATACAATCGCTACACACTAATCAAGCCCGATCTTGTAAATCCATGCACCGATCTTTGCCACCTAATAACTTTGCCTCTACTCACGAATATATTGAGAATGGCTCTGCAGATGGGTTCAATTTCTCTAATTTGCTCATGCAATCCTCATTGGCATCTCTACTGAGTGTTGGATGCAATCAATGCATCACTATAGTCACAACTGATAGTCACACTTTCCCTTTCACCTATCTCTCCACTGGTCTCCACTGAAACTGTCCATGCACTGTAGTTAACTAATGTATTCTTCAGTTGATTAATGAGTTAATATTTAGTGAATTAATTATTAATTAATTCACACCACTCTCACTAGTGTATCAATCAGTTAGACTAGATACAGCTAGCTCAGCGAGTGGCAGGTTAAACTAAATACAACTCCATGACTACTTCTCCAACTCCACCAAGCCACTTGCTTGAGTTTCTACTTTGAATCCTCATGCATGCTCTAGGAAGCCTGAGGAATAGTAATTCATACATTAGTTGTTGTGCACATAAGACTTTGGTGATATCCAGAGAATAATATAATGTTTAGAGTTCAAATATTATTAAGAGCTAATAATATTCGACATATCTATTTTTAGACTGGAAATCTAAAAATAGACTCCGCCCAATATGTCTAAAAATAGAAGTCCATCTATTTTTCCAACTTGACCAACCATCCACAAATAGCATCCTGCAACTCATAGAATATGATCGACATGTCTAAAAATAGACATAGTCTAAAAGTAGACTTTGCGCCAAAATAGCCTGTGGGCCCACTTAGTGAAGGCGACTCTTTTCACTAAGCTCATCATCTTGTTGAATCTCAACAGATACACTCTACCAGGTTGGAGGAATTCCATTGGGGGCTATGACATATGATACAACTCTTCAAATAGATTTATGTCACCAGAGGTTTGCACACCTTCATTACAAACCCCTTCCCGAAGCAAGGAAGGTGGTGACAGTGATGCTCGAATTGAGAGATGATCATGAAGGTATATGTCAGGTTGTGCCGAACGGAAGCATACAAGGGTACCATTCCCCTCAAGTGTCACAAAGACAACTGATATCCTGCAGTTAATACATTCTGACTTATCTAGTATGCTGCCTGTGACATCCTTGGGAGGATGTTCCTATTACATGAATTTTATAGATGACTTCTCCCACGAGACCTGGATATATTTTTTTTAAGAAGAAGGATGAAGCATTCAAATGGTTCCATACCTTCAAGGCCTTGGTGAAAAATAAAACCGAGAAGAAAATCAAAGTTTTGAGGACCGATAATGGGACCGAGTATGAGTCAAATGAGTTTAATGTATTTTGTAGAGAAGATGGCATTAAGAGGGAGACCACAACTGCTTACACTCCTGAGAAAAATGGTGTTGCTGAAAGAAAGAACATGACCATTATGGAAGCTGCTCATGCCATGATGTATGACCAAGGTCTTCCGAAGTTTCTATGGGGAGAAGCTACAAACACTACTGTGTATGTTCAAAACAAATGCCCGCATTCCACTCTGGACTCCAAAACTCCCAAAGAAGTCTTCTCTGGTAAGAAGCCCGATTTTTCTCATTTTAGAGTTTTCGGTTGTCCTATTTACTTTCATGTATCGAAAGAAAAGAGAAGAAAGCTGGATTATTCTGGAAAGAAGGGAATGTTTGTGGGCTACAGTGAAAATTTGAAGGCATATAGAATATATTTACTGGTTAAAGAGAAGTGGAGATATGCCACAATGTCACCTTCGATGAAGATGCTGCCCTCAAGAAAGTAAGAAATATTCCTAGCTCCAAGGAAGACAAAGAAGATGAGGAAGCAGGGAAGTTGGAAGAGTCAAAGGATGACTTGATGACCGATGTTAAAGGATCTATGGATCACATTGATCCACCTCCTTCAAATAAGATAATACCCTCATGGCTTAGGGATAATCTCGAATATTCCAAGAGACAAATTGCCCCAAGAGGGACATTTTGTGAAAGAAAGAAGTCGAAGAAATACCAAGGGTATCTAGCAGCCATGAGTACGATAGTAAAATATGAGCCTGGAACATTTGAAGAAGCTGTAAAGCATCAGGTTTGGAAGGATTTTATGCACGAAGAATATGAGTCCATTATGAAGAATGATCTCTGGGAAGTGGTCCCAAGACTGGAGGACAAATTTGTTTTCACCTCGAAATGACTCTATAAGATCAAGCATGGATCTGATGGAATTGTTGAAAAATACAAGGTAAGATTCGTTGCTCGAGGCTTCTCTAAAAAATAAGGCATATATTATGATGATATATTTACACCTGTGGCCTGCTATATAACCATCCGATCTATTATTTCCCTTGTTGCTAAGCAAGGATCGAGTCTACATCGAATGGATGTGAAGACCACTTTTCTGCATGGATCTATAAAGGAAGAGGTGTATGCGGAGCAACCTCTGGGGTTTGAAGTCTGAGATAGAGACACCATGTATGTAGGTTTAAGAAAGCCCTTTATGGGTTTAAGCAAGCCCCGAGGGTTTAGTACGAGAGGATAGATAGCTACATGATGAAGCTGGGCTTCACTTGAGGTAATGCTAATCTGAACCTTTATTTTAAGGTTTATAGAGAAAGGCCTCTCATTTTGGTTCTCTATGTGAACGATCTCTTCCTGATAGGTGCTAACCCTATCATTCATCAATTTAAGAGGGAGAACCTCATCACATTCATTGGATTGGTGCCAAGAATATATTGAGATATATTCAGGGCACAATCAACCATGGGCTGAGATACACTATCGAGAGTTTGAGACTCTATGGATATACTGATGCCGATTGCGATGGCAGTGTGGTGGATTATAAGAGCACATATAGATGTTGCTTCACCTTGGGTTCTCCTTCGATATCTTGGATGAGAAGGAAATAGAAGTTGGTGACTTTAAGCACCGCTGAGGCTGAATACATTGCAGCGAGTATGGCCTATTGTGAAGTTGTTTGGTTGTGAAAGCTCTTCAATGATCTATTCAGGCATGTGGTAGATACCACCATTATCCTTTTTTATAACCAGAGTGGGATTCTTCTTTCTGATAATCCCATGTTCCACGATCGATCCAAGCATATTAATATCAGGTACCACTTTATTCAAGATATGGTAAAACGAGGCATCGTAAGGCTCGATCATATAGGAACTGATGAGCAAGTCGCGGATATTCTCATGAAACCCTTGGGAAGGTTAAGTTACTAACCTTCCGTGAGAAGCTTGTAATCGTGGAAAGAACCTATTCTAAGGGTACTGATTGAGTTGGACTATGAGCTCTGAGAGCTCCAGGGGGCTTGGGGATAAATTCTTGGAGCTATAAGCACTCACAGGGCTAGGCTTGCCGAACCTTGTGGTGCTTCTGCCCCACCATTAGGATATTGAGTTGGTTCACCTCTCTCTGATATGTGCCTTGCATGTATCATGTCCATGGAGTTTCAGACTCATGGGAATTACCTCTCATTCGGCCAATGAGGTGGGAAATGTGGATAGATACTATAGCTAGACTGATGGATGCATCATATATTGCCTTACTCTTTATGTCTAGGATGGAACATGTCCAACACCTTGATCTGGGATCAAGTATGATGAGTTTTATCCTTTAAACTGACTTTGGGTCAATAAAATAACCTCAGGTTAGTATGAGACTCTTTTGAGTTCGAGAGAGGTTTTTACCTCTAAGCTGACTTTGGGTCAGCTGTGTGTGATGTATTTTTGACTCACCTTTTGTTCTGAAATAACGATCCAACAAAGAAATTCATTATGAAATGATGCATGATGTTTGGTTTGGTTCATGATGGATGGCACTTGTGGACAGATGGAGTTCTCCTTAGTTGAGAGGGAGTGTTAATTTTGGGAAACTGGGTCCAAAATCCATGTTTCAATGCTCATATGATGATGGTAATATTCTTTTTGGATTCCTCTTTCAGAGAGGTGCAAGATTGATCTAAATATCATCTTGATCGGATGAGCAGAACATTGATTTTTAATTTATTTTCCACATGTGGAAGGTCGGCCAGATTTATCCAACATGCCTAAGAGATGTGCCACACACCCTTATTGATGAATATAAATTGGAGAGACTTTGAGGTCGTTTTCTTATCATCTCATCACTTATTCTCTCATTGTGATTTGATTGGTTCGATAGCCTTTGGAGGCCTTTTTACCTCACACGTGTGGGGCAAAGCTGCTGTTTTTTGCGCTGATCTATTTAGGGCTTTTCTGCTGCAACATTCACCAGTGTTGACCATGGTCAACCCTTGGTAATTTGACCTCAATATTTTTCATAAATTATAATTTTAGGAGGCTTTACAACTGGGCACTAAAATCGAGGAATTCCGGGTTGTTTGACCAAAGCCCTAGTTTGTTGCGTTGACTTTTCTAAAGCTGCCCGCGTTGAATTTTCTACGTTGTCCTTGGTTTGACTTACGTTGAATTGTGATGAGCTGTCTTTGAGGGCTGTGGGTGTGACACATGAAAGTGTTGGCTGACTGAGAAATACTTTGCTGGTTAAAGCATCCGCTGACCGTCGTAATGCCACAATATCTCATATCTTTGCTGGACAAAAGGAATTGTAAATCTTATCTATATTTGGCTTGTCTTCTATTGATCTATTATTGTGTTATATCAAAATTTTACTTTCAATTTTATGTGATTGCTATTTTTTATTGGGCCTAAGAAATATTGAAGTAAAAGTGCATCAAGCATAGAACACCATGGTTATCTAAATTTAACACATTGTGACAGTGACTGCTGGAGTGGTGCTCAACAATTGATGTACCTATGGGACAAAAACGATACCTAGGGAAAGAAAACATCAGCTTTAAGAAAAATAACCTTCAAGGTAGGTTCAAGTAGCACACCGGGCATCTGATGGTGGCGATTGTGCAATTTTCACTGGAAAGAGGGGTTGGATGCTTGTGGGAAATGTGAAATATGTAGTCCCAATAGTCAAGGTTGGAGCTTAAGGTCTGAAACTGCGCAATGCACAGTTCATCCTAGGCAGTGAGATGGAAGAGAATACGCAGTGCGCAGTTTTAGTGGCCAGGGATGGAGGATGAGCCTTGGCACTGCACAATGTGTGGTGCTCAACTGGGCAAAGTGAAATAAGGCCAAGGAAATAGCAGATCCGCCAAATGGAAGTGTGAAGACAAGAATATATGAGAGATAATGATGGATTTAGTGCATATTCGACTAAGTGTAAATGAAACAAGAAAAATCAAGTGCAGAAACCAAGTGGATGTGAAGAAAATTGAATCAGTGATGAGATACACTACAACGGTGACCATTGGTGTAAAAATGAAGAAACCAATGAGACACTTGTGAAAGGAAAATGATAACTTGAAATAACACTTCTAAAAGCTAAATAAAGTTAAAATTCCAACATGCAAGAAAAGAAATAAGCAAAACAACTTGCATGCAAGGCAAACAAAAAAAAGCGACTAAAGGAAATAAATGCAAAACTCACCCAGAAAAGTGATGATAATAGTACCGAAGTTTCCTTCATCTCCTCAGGAATGCTAGAGCTCTAAGATCGAGTGTGAAAATGAGATCTAGGAGCATCGATTAAATATATTTTGGAAATTAGGGTTTATGAAGCAGATGCCACAAATCAAGGGAAAACTAACACATGTTGACAATTTCCAAAAATAAAAAGTGTATTTCCTTCGGGCCGCTATAAATAAATCCCTATATTTTAGGGAAGCTTTTTCACATTTTAGTTTTTCTGATTTTTTTGGGAAAAGTTTCCATGCACCTCATTGGGAAGGATTGCGTAGTTATGTGGAACTAGCATCTCCCGACTTAGTGCACTACGCAATTTATGAGCTCAATGAGTGATTACACAATTTCCGAGATTAGTGTTGTGCTGCATGTCATGACTGCACAATTCTAATCAACAAGGACAAGGACAAGATTGGCTTCAAGGATTGCACAGTTTCTGGAGGCAAGCCCAAAACTACCGTGCAAGACTTAGAAAAGAGGTTAGCTTGTGACTTAGAAAAATGGCTAAGTGGAAAATAAAATGAAGACAATAAAATCAAAATATAAACATGATTCAACGTATAGATACTCGATAGCAGTGCAAGGTAAGCTCCTGTGAAGGGAAGTTAGGCTCCAAAATCTAAGAAATGTAAAATTTTTGGAGGGTGGATGTAGGCACTACAACAAAAATTTCACAGAAACCCTCCTCATCCTACAGTGTGTGATTTGATTTCATAAATATTGTGCAGAAGGGATCCAGAAGAGTTGTTTTAAAATAAAATATGTATAGGTGTGAGAAGATGCACTGAATGTGGTGATTTGGCATCGTTTTATAGGGTTTTTCTTATTGATCCCAACTAGTATGGGATGTCATATATCATAATCACATGGAAGAGATATGAGTAAACCATGGGGAAGTAAACCATATTCTTCAACTCTGGTGCCTAGGAGGATAAACTATTTTGAGGATGAGATTCCTATTTAATAATTCATGGGGGTGTTTTAAAACTAGATTTATAAATATGTCAAACACTTGCACATGTATAGGTGGAAATCTTTTGAATTGAATAACTATCACAAAGTATTCCATCCAGGAAAAATATTATAAGTGGTATACTTTGAAAATAATTGCAAATTTTTTCCTTAGGCAGATATCGAGAGTGAATAGTATCACTCAGACCAATTGTCGATATTCGTACATGTTTTGTACATATATTCACAATTGAATGTTGATGGTAGGGATAACACTACTGAGTCATGTGATGTGATTAAGGAGTATCACTTCTACATCAATGATGATCATGAGCATGAAAAATTATCCATTTAACATTGCTTTGACCTGATTTATAAATCATTAAAAAAATGACATATCATTCAGAAAGCATTAGATGTGGTTAGATGGTTGTGTAGGGAAATTCAAGTCAACACATAATTTTTATTGGTTGAGTTGGCTACACAAGAAGACAAAAATTTAACATAATTAGAGTTATTTTGAAACATGACATGGAAAGGGTGAGCATGATGGTGTAGGTTCTTGTGTGAATCAACAAATTAACATGTATCAAATGAGTCATGATGCAAATCGACTCAAATCTTCACTAGAGGTGGTCAACTAGTGCAGATCCCATTTAGGGCATGAAGGTCACATATCTATTAGGTCTATGCATAGGTTCTTCTATAATGTTGAAATTGGAAATGTGAATATAGATACATTCCTTGGTATTGTAATACTATATAAGGAACAAGAGAATTATGCTCAGTGCATAGTAAAGACATAAGGGAAATATTTTCCAGCAAGACAAGAAAAATCACATGTTTTTGTGAGCTTTGCATTGGTTATGATGGATGTAGACTTAATCAATGTGAAAAAAAAAATTACATGAAAGGATGGAAATATGTCCCTCTTAATCCAAATCGGCCTCATCCAATTCTGACGTGGCAAGAGATGCACGATGAAGAGGCCATCATTTCACTTGATTCATGATAGAGTCTTTGATGTTCTAAGGGAAGGTATGTGGTGTTTTTCATTAACGATTTCATAAAAAAATTGAAATCTTCCACATAGCCAATACATATTTTGTTTTTTGGTTGTAGGTGATATTTGTTTTGTCACTTCTTCTTCAGGAAATGAAGAGAACGTGGCCTACTATTTGATGCGATGCACATAGGTGAAAATTAGGTTGGTGCGACCTTATGGAGATGGAAAATTCACATACCAAATTTATGACATGGTTGTGATGGGTAATTTTTTGAAAAGGTTAAAAAAATCCGGTCACATCATTTATAGAGATTTTATGCTTGAATATATATATATATATATATATATATATATATATATATATATATATATATATATATATATATATATATATATCTTAGATATAATTTTTGGGATTCAACTACGTTAAGTAAGTCATTCAACTATGACCATTTCCATGAGAGGTAGTCGAAATTGACTAATTTATCATGATTTTTGAATAGTCCACTTAAAAATCATTGCATCGGGTGATTCTCATAGGGGTGAAGAAGTGGGATTGAAACTAGTGAAATGAATCACATAGCATCAATCATCACTTCCGGGGCTTGCACCCGGTAACCACGAGTTTCTGAGAGGTCACCCATCCCAGAACTCCTCTGGCTCAAGCGCGATTAACTGTGGAATATTCCCCACAATCAAGCCCGCTTAGCTTACTACCCCAATTACAAAATATTATCAAGTATTGTGCCTCATGAAAAATTCAAGTAGAGATCCCTTTACTCTTTGTATTTTAAGTATGAGGGGTTTCCGCAGTGCATTATATTAGATATTATTTTTGGGATTCAACTGTGTTAAGTAAGTCATTCATCTATGACCATTTCCATGAGAGGTAGTCGTAATTGAATATTTTCTCATGATTTTTTAATAGTCCACTTAACACTCATTGCATCGAGTGATGCTCACAGGGGTGAAGAAGTGGGTGATATTCCCACTTTAGCACACAGCTAAATGGAATATTAAATTTGGCTGTTTACACATAGGAGGTAAATAAATGGGTAAGGAGGCCCATACATTTCAGAAGAATGAATAAAATCCCTCATAATATGAAAAGGGATATTAAGAAGAGCTAGATTTCATACACTCAAGTATGAAAGGGGACATTTGCATGAGGACAAGGTCAAGTTTGACCAATTCAATAGCGCTGGGATAAGAGGTGGAGACCACTTGGAGAGACAACGCAGTGTGAATAGGAGGAATTTTTCTTGGTGGAGGAAAACCTAAGGAGTGGGACCCATGGGGTCTCACTTGTTTAAAAGGAGGGAAAGGCAGCCATTGTTACTCATGTTGTGAATTATTGATTTTATGGTCTATTTAGACTCTTGTGCAGTCTCCTGCTGTTTATCAGAGTTGAAGTGTTGTTTAGCACAAAGATCTCCTATTTAGGAATCCTTATCCTTCCAAGAGAGGCCTCTTGAAGGATCCTGTACTTCATTCTCCACATTCAGGCTCAAGGCCAAGCCACCTCCTTCAGCTACAATGTTATTTCTACTCAAGTATAAGGTTGTGTTGTAGGTTGTTGCAGTGGAGGTCCCACAAAACCATTTCCAGAGCTGTTTTTCAGAGGAGGGAGCTTCCATTCCTTTGGAAGGTTAGCGAGGAAGTTTTCAGAGCTTATTTTAGATCTTGGCATTGGGCCAACTCATTCCCTTGAACCTACAACACAGTATCCCTCAGAGACTACATTATTTCCAGTGATCGTTTGCAGTAGGGGTTTTTCAGATTGTTTGGAGGGTGAGATCTTCGGTTATAGGATCAGCCTTTCACTTGAGAGATCCATTGGAGGAGGTTTATTCATTTGATGCAACATCTTTATCCTTCTCCTTCCATTCCTAGTTCTTGAGTTGCAGCTGCTACCCTGCAACTCCGACATTTCTGTAGTTTTTCATATTTCAGCCAATCCTTCCAGGATTGACTTGAAATAGTATTCGGGAGCTTAGATCTTCTCTCCCATCATTTTATCAGCCATATGTATGCATATATATGTTTTTATGTATTTCCTATAGCAGTACTCTATCTATGAGTGCGCAGTTTTGATCCATAGACACTCTGCTATGTAGCAACATTTCATCTTTTGGCATATGTATTCATGGGAGGCTCATTTGCCTTGCTTGTTTGAGTTATGCACACTTCTATTGTACTCATTCGCTGCTGATATGTATAATAAAATGGCTCTATGTTTTCCATACATTTTGGTATGATTTTTTTCACTGCTATTTCCAGTTTGTGTTTACATATTGTTGGATCTCCAATTTAGGAATACTATAACATATTCCTAACATTGTAGATTTTCCCTATTTTGGGATATTACAGTGGTGTCAAAGTATATTTCTGGAACAACCTGTGGATCTCAGCCACTATGCTATTCAGAAGACAAGGAGAAGAAGAGATGAAGAAAAAGTAAACTCCATTCTTTGGAGGAAGAAAGGAGGAGAAACTTCCAAAGTTTCTGTCTCAAACTTTGCAGAGCATTCATGTAGATCTCAAGAAGATGAGGGAGGAGATGTGTAAAGAATCTCCGAGAGAGTTTGAATTTGAATCAAACTCTAGATTTTCTTATGGGGAGTGTGAGCATGCAACCACACCATATGATTCACAGCGCAGTCACATGCCCAGTTTTTCCATGAGAGAGAGAGAAGAAGAAGGAATGCCTAAGAGGGGAACTCTTAGTGGTTTCTTGCATGAGTATGAATCTCAAACTCAGAAGTTTAGAGATCATATCACTTTTCTGGAGTTTTGCAAGATCAAGGTGAGGAGAAGCAAGCAGCATAATGTGGGTAGATTTCTTCTATCTACCTTTGATGGTTCACCTACTTGTTCAACCAGGAATTGGGTGGAGGAGCTAGACACCTTTTTGCAGCAGCATCAAATTTTTGAAGATGAAGCCATCAGAGTAGCAGCACTGCATTTTGGAGGTAAGGCCTATGCATGGTAGATATTTGAGTTCTTTTCTTTAAAGAATGCAAATACTTCTTCCTATGCAAGGTTCATTAAAAATTTGGTGGAAAGATTTGGTAGCAAGAATTCTAAAACACATGTGGAGGAGAAAAACAAATTTAAACAAACAAAATCCTTGCATGTGATGGAAAAAATCATAGACTCAAAAAATCTTCAGAAAACCATAGAAGAGGCTGATATCTTGCATTATAATTTGCTGGAGGCAAGACCTTCATCTTATATTTTGGCACAAGAAGGCAAGGAGATCCCTTTTCCAAAAGAGGATCCAATCATTGGAGGGTTTCCCATTCATGTTGAGGAGGCTAAGGGCAACAATGCTGTCAGATCTGGAGTTGATCTAGCACCTCATGCAGAGGAAGGAGGAGATCTTGCTCCAACTAGAGGGATTCTTGTATCTTTACAAGGAAGTCCCTAGGATCTCATGTGTGGAGATCAAGGCACAAATCATGTTTTACATGTGCCATTGATGATGAGGTGTGGAACTATGGAGTTACAAGGTGGGGATAGGGAGGATGACCAGCATCGTGTGATGAGGAGCACACACCCCTGTCTATTTCATGAGGTTGATGCACCTAAGAGGGAGACTGGATTGCGCAGTGAAAGTAGGGACAAGTCTGTTGATTCATATATGTAGTATACTCTTGATGATGATATCTCATTGCATGGAGACATTTCACCAAGGAGACCACTAGATCAGCAGATGATGAGAGATGCTTCACATTTTGAGGCACCATTCATTGATTTCAAAGGAGTGGAGACCTTGGGAGGTCATTGTACAACACTGAGAGTCTTGGGTAGACTCAAGGAGGAGAGAGGCATTCTCTCAAAATCATCTTTACCCACTCTCATTTCACATTCTGCGCTATGGCAGAAGCAACAGGGGAAGGATAACAACCTTCCAACTTGCATCTTTGGCATGTGAGATGTAAAAGAGGAGGATGACCATATGACAGATGTTTTTCACGAGAGAACATCAGCGCTGTCACTATGGAGGAGAGATCCATATTGGAACTCCCAGCTGTTAGTGGAGTATTCCAAGGATCTTTTCACTTGCATGATATTGGATGACCAGTTGCATGAGGAGGGATATTCAGTTAGAGATGGGGTCATCTACTATCATGGTAGGATCTTATTATCTAGAGCTTCCAAGCTCAAGGGGAAGTTGCTACAAGCAGCTCAGGAGGATTTCCTTTTCAGCCCCACTTATTCTATGAGAGCCTACCACACCATCATGGAGGGGTATTTCTGGGAGGGTTTTGAGGAGGATATATATCAACATATAAGGAGATGCATGGATCATATGGAGATGGAGGAGTTAGCACAACCAACTCTTTTCTCTTTGAGGATGAGAGGAGACTCATCTATGAGCCACTCCATTTGTATGAGCAAAACATATGGTAAGGGTATTGTTGATTTGCATAGTAATTTGTATATATGTATGCATCTCTTAACCATATATGTGCAGGAATTTTCTCAAAGGAGGAATATTCTTCCTTTTAGATTTTGTGGTCTACTTAAGGCCATTATAGATGATCACTCCCTAGGAGGATGTGGGGAGGAAGGTTATTGTTGATTTTCATAGTAATTTGTATATATGTATGCATCTCTTAACCATATATGTGCAGGAATTTGCTCAAAGGAGGAATATTCTTCCTTCTAGATTTTGTGGTCTACTTAAGGCCATTATAGATGATCACTCCCTAGGAGGATGCGGGGAGGATATTTCTTGTGGAGAACATACTCACCTTGCACAATACATCATTCACTTTCTCTAAACACATGAGGATAATGGGGCAGCAAGCAGGTGGTTGAGAAACCACACTCTTTGTCATTCTCTATTGTAGTTGAGGGTCAAGTTGCGCTGGTTGCATATGAGGGACCATTGTCCTTCTCCATTACTTCATATGGTAGCAAGTATGATTCTCATTGTGGTTCCCTTTATTTCTATTGTTATTTCTTTTCTTGGGAGCATACTTGGGGGAGAGGGACATTGGGTTGATGTGTCCTTTGAGGGAGAAATTCCCCACACTTTTTGCACTACATGTTCTAAGGGGAGCATGGGAGATGGTATGGCCACCATAGAAAAACACTTGTTTCCTTATGAGGTAAGACATATGATTGATGTGATGCCATATGATGATTTCCAACTCATCATATATGGGGATATTTGGGCCAGCATGATTCATAAGGTTGGAGAAGAGATCCTTGGAGGTCAAATATTCATCTTGCCACTTGAGGGAAATATTATTGCAGCCCAGGATCAACATATAATCAACACTTATCCTAAGTGGAGAGGAGGAAAGCGTGGGGTAGACTATTTTGTCTACCAAGATCATATTTTCAGCCCACCTACACTACAGGAGCCAAAGGTGGAAGAGGATTTTCAAGAGTTGCCATGTAGGGAGGTAACTCATTTTGTATGGATGATTGCTTGGGGGATGGAGGATCCACATGGGGAAGATGTTCATCAACACATTTCAAACTGCATGCCTTGGCTGGAGACTTTCCAGTTCTATCCTTGCAGTTTCTTGAGAACAAGCAACATTTTGGAGGGGAGGACTGTAATATTCCCACTTTAGCACACAACTAAATGAAATATTAAATTTGGTTGTTTACACATAGGAGGTAAATAAATGGGTAAGGAGGCCCATACATTAAATAATAATGAATAAAATCTCTCATAATATGAAAAGGGATATTCAGAAGAGCTGGATTTCATACCCTCAAGTATGAAAGGGGACATTTGCATGAGGACAAGGTCAAGTTTGACCAAGTCAACAGCGCTGGGATAAGAGGTGGAGACCACTTGGAGAGACAGCGCAGTGTGAATGTGAGGAAGTTTCCTTGATGGAGGAAACCCTAAGGAGTGGGACCCATGGGGAGAGAGTTCTCACTTGTTTAAAAGGAGGGTAAGGCAGCCATTGTTACTCATGTTGTGAATTATTTATTTTATGGTCTGTTCAGACTCTTGTGCAGTCTCCTGCTGTTTAGCAGAGTTGTAGTGCTGTTTAGCACAAGAATATCCTATTTAGGAATCCTTCTCCTTCCAAGAGAGGCCTCTTGAAGGATCCTGTACTTCATTCTCCACATTCAAGCTCAAGGCCAAGCCACCTCCTTCAGCTACAATGTTATTTCTGCTCAAGTATAACGTTGTGTTGTAGGGTGTTGTAGTGGAGGTCCCACAACACCATTTCCAGAGCTGTTTTTCAGAGGAGGGAGCTTCCATCCTTTGAAAGTTTAGTGAGGAAGGTTTCAGAGCTTATTTCAGATCTTGGCATTGGGCCAAATCATTCCCTTGAACCTACAGCACAGTATCCCTCAGAGTCTGCATTATTTCCAGTGATCATTTGCAGCAGGGGTTTTGCAGATTGTTTGGAGGGTGAGATCTTCAGTGATAGGATCAAAATTTCACTTGAGATATCCATTGGAGGAGGTTTATTCATATGATGTAGCATCTTCATCATTCTCCTTCCATTCCCAGTTCTTGAGTTGCACCTGCTACCCTACAACTCCGACATTTCTGCAGTTTTGCATATTTTAGCCAATCTTTCCAGGATTGACTTGAAATAGTATTTGGGAGCTTAGATCTTCTCTCCCATCATTGTATCAGCCATATGTATGCAGATATATGTTGTTATGTATTTCCTGTAGTAGTACTCTATCTATGACTGCGAGTTTTGATCCATAGACACTCTGCTATGTAGCAACATTTCATCTTTTGGCATATGTATTCATGGGAGGCTCATTTTCCTTGCTTGTTTGAGTTATGCACACTTATATTGTACTCATTTGCTGCTGATATGTATAATAAAATGGCTCCACGGTTTCCATACATTTTGGTATGATGTTGTTCATTGCTATTTCTAGTTTGTGTTTACATATTACCGGATCTCCAATTTAGCAATACTATAACATATTCCTAACATTGTAGATTTTCCCTATTTTGGGATATTACATATTGAAACTAGTGAAATGAATCACATAGCAGCAATCATCACTTCCGGGGCTTGCACCCGGTAACCAGGACTTCCCGAGAGGTCACCCATCCTAGAACTCCTTTGGCTCAAGCGCGCTTAACTGTGGAGTTTTCCCCACAATAAAGCCCGCTTAACTTGCTACCCCATTTGAAAAACCTTAACAAGTATTGTGCCTCATGAACCATTCAAGTAGAGGTCCCTTTAATATTTGTATTTTAAGTATGAGGGGTTTTCGTAGTGCATTATATTAGATATCATTTTTGGGATTCAATTGCGTTAAGTAAGTCATTCATCTATGACCATTTCCATGAGAGGTATTCATAACTGACTAATTTATCATGATTTTTGATTAGTCCACTTAACACTCATTACATTGGGTGATGCTCACAGGGGTGAAGAAGTGGGATTGAAACTAGTGAAATGAATAACATAGTGTCAATCATCACTTTCGAGGCTTGCACCCGGTAACCAGGAATTCCTGGGAGGTCACCCATCCCAAAACTCCTCTGGGTCAAGCATACTTAACTGTGGAGTTTTCCCCACAATCAAGCCCGTTTAGCTTGCTGCCCCATTTGGAAAACCTGAGCAAGTATTGTGCCTCATGAACCATTCAAGTAGAGATCCCTTTACTCTTTGTATTTTAAGTATGAGGGGTTTCCGCAGTGCATTATATTAGATATCATTTTTGGGATTAAACTGCAGTGCATTATATTAGATATCATTTTTGGGATTCAACTGCGTTAAGTAAGTCATTCATCTATAATCATTTCCATGAGAGGTAGTCGTAATTGACTAATTTCTTATGATTTTTGAATAGTCCACTTAACACTCATTGCATCGGGTGATGCTCACAGGGGTGAAGAAGTGGGATTGAAACTAGTGAAATGAATCACATAGCATCAATAATCACTTCCGGGGCTTGCACTCGGGAAGTCACCCATCGCAGAACTCCTTTGGCTCAAGCGCACTTAACTGTGGAGTTTTCCCCACAATCAAGCCCACTTAGCTTGCTACCCCATTTGAAAAACCTTAGCAAGTATTGTGACTCATGAACCATTCAAGTAGAGATCCCTTTACTCATTGTATTTTAAGTATGAGGGGTTTCCTCAGTGCATTATATTAGATATCATTTTTGGGATTCAACTGCGTTAAGTAAGTCATTCATCTATGACTATTCAAAAATCATGAGAAATTAGTCAGTTACGACTACCTCCCATAGAAATGGTCATAAATGAATGACTTACTTAACGCAGTTGAATCCCAAAAATGATATCTAATATAATGCACTACGGAAACCCCTTATATATATCTTTCCAATACAATCACGTATTCATAGCAGCTCGAATCTACCTCATAGAAATAAAAACAAAGACGAGTGAACCAAGGAGATGGAGAATGTCAGAATATGACCATGAATGTACTATGGAGACTTTCATTCCTATCACCCATTCATCAAATGAGTAGATGTTGCAAATGGAAATCTCTGAAGCTGAGTCTATAACAGTTGAGTGTAATATAATCTTGTATAAGAGATCAACATATGAGTTTTGTAATTTAGAAATGTGACAATTGAATGATTTCATAATTTTGTAAATTTGAATGTGAATAAAATTCATAGAGAAATGTTTCCCTCTGGTGTAGGATGGATTCATAATGGTGTATATATGTTATATAAGATTTAGCTTCCCTGAGGTGCTTAAGTTTCTAAAGTTTTCCAAATTCAAGGAGGTTTTATTTTTAGGGATAGGATCCTTATCTGAACCCCATATATTTAGAATCAAGAAAGATCTAAAATTTAATTAAAATTTATAACCAATATGGATTTAGATTTAGATTTAATTAGATTTTTTGATATATTTTTTTAAATGTCATTTATAGTATTCATATTGATATTAGAAGAAATTTTGTAGATACACATCATAATGGGTTCTAGAAATTCCATTTCAATATCTAATAACCACATTGATATAATAGTATTTTACTTAAAAAGGAAATTCAACTATCTAGGTTATGAACAACATTGAAACATTTTTATGTTATTAATTGATACCATGAGAAAGTTTGGTAACATGCTTCATATTGGATTGTACAAAGTGAAACACACACACACACACACACACACACACACACACACACACACATATATATATATATATATAAACTCTTGTAGATAACCTCAAAATAAATAAAATCGAATAAAACTTATTTGTTGTTTACAAGACATCTTTTAAAATTGAATGAAACTTATTACAATTATATTTTATGTTTTTTAATTGAACCTTGAGATTAGGAAATGATTTAAATACTTGCAAGAGTTGACCATGCAATGGTATATGGGTGGATCACAAAAATTTCTATATATATCATACATTTATTGCACTAAAATGCACTTTCTACAAGCCAATATGAAGCATATTATTTCCATGCCGAATATTAAATTGATATTTATGATATGTTTTAGTTTATTTTAAGTATCAAAGTGACTCGCATCATGTAGTAATATTGCAAGTATTTTGGTAGTTTACAAGACATATTTTAAAATTGAATAAAACTTATTTTAATCTTATTTTTGTTTTTTAATTGAACCTTGAGATAAGTAATTGGTTGAAATACTTGGATTTCCAAGTAAATTTAGGAAAGTTCATAAAATTAGATAAAATTATCAAAATATACCATTAATTGTTTAAATTAACATACATTGATAGCACTAAAAGATGATTTCTACAAGCTAGTATGAAGTGTATTTGTAATTCTTTCGATGTTCAATATTAAATTGATATACACATGACACATTTTAGTTTATTTTATGTATCAAAGTGACTTGCATGATAGTAATATTGTACTTATTTTATTAGTAAAATTTTATTTCTTGAATGTTCTTAAATGAAGGTCTTAAGATAAGGGATTTATTGGAATATTTGGATAGCCAAGTAAATTTAGGAAAATTCATAAAATTATATAAAATTATAGTAACATATCATTAACTGTTTTTTGGTATATGAAATTCCAATTTACATATGACTTATATCATGTTATGACTAAGCTCTTGTAGATGACATAAAAAGAAATAAAATTTAATGAACTTATTTGAAATGCTTTAGAAATATTTTTAAATTGAATTAAAACTTATTTTAATCCTATAATTTGTTTTTTTTAATTGCGTTTTTTAAATCAAAATTGTTATATTTTTTTAATAAAAGTTATACTATGGATTTTTTTTAAACTAGATAAATAATAAAACAAATCCATAAACTGAAATTTAATGAACATTCATAAACAAGATTAATAAACATCCATAAACTAAAATAATGGATGTATTAATAAATTTTCCATTTGAAAATTAATATATGAAAATTACATTACATAAACATCCGTAAACTAAAATAATAAGCATCCATAAAATTTCCATGTCTGAAAATATACAAAGTCTGTACATATCACATGTAAATGTGGCCTATGAAATGGGCCTGAAAATATACAAACTATCCACTCTAGAATCTATCACTAGAACTCTTATGTGAGTTCCGCTCCACAAAGTAAGTGTCAATAATATGATATTGCAATATAACAAATTCAAATTAATTAGATCATTATTTGTACAAAATAAAAAAATTGTAAATAAATGGTTTTGAACCACATTTAATTACATATGAATATACTTACTCCACTCAAGTCCAAATTAAAGTTAGGTCAGATGGGGGTATGATCAATATGCCTTTGGTGTTCCCTTGTCTGTGGCTCAATGATTTAGGCATACGTTGATGGAACTACATCGCCAATGCCTCCATACCCAACGTCCCACTCATGAATCCAAATAACTACAACATCGACACCACCCTGCATCTGGGACTTTGTATACAATGAAAAATATAAATTATAATTAGTATGCTAATTAATTAGCATACATGTAACTTAAAAAAAAGAAAAAATTGAAATCTTAGGAATACTTTTTTTTACCTCAACTTATGGTCCATGAGACTGTATATAGTGACTCTCCTCCACATGAGTGTCCTAAGGCACTAGAGGTGGAGGTGGAGGTGGAGGTGGAGGAGAATCCATGGAAAGATGCACTGGTGAAGGCCACTCTGGCTGATCAACTTCCCCCTTGGATGACCTCAGATACTCATCCATGTATCCAATTTGTGTATACATGTTATCATGAACTTATTAATATAAATGAAATCTAATACAAATTTATTAATTAATATAAATAATTTATAATTTGATGATAAGAGTCAAAAGTTCCCTATATATGTACCTAGCCTGTGTCATGCTAGTCGTGCATCCTCCAAGTGTCACGTATGGAATCACGATACATACGTGCATCTCAAAAAAGCTAGTCAACAAGTAGACTCTCGAGATATGAATCATCATATAATGGAACTAGTGGGCTAGGAGGAAACCATGGTGGTCTAATAATCTCTCCACACAATGCGTCCTTTGCACTCATAAATTTGGTCTGCATGTTATCTGCAATGGTATGATTGGTCTTAGCACCGAGATGTGACAAGTCCTCTAGGTCCATCGACAATACCATGCTCCGAGAAAATAGTGGAAACAATATCGGAGGTGGTGGAACATGCACAAGGTCCCTTCAAGCCCCATCACGATCATAGCTACGTCCCAAGTCGGACCCATAAAATGCATATCTAGTCTTGGTGTAATCCAACCTCATATGTAGCATGAACTCTGCATATATATGCTTTGCAAATTAAATGGGTACCTAGTCATGGTGGGGGAATTGGCCCCAAGATCCAATGAATTGATCATAAACAAAGGGGTCCATATCAACATTCTTAAAGTATTTGAGTGGAATTGGATGAACATGTCTAGGATGGAGGTCTTGAGGGATGTCAAACAATGCCCATGGACATCAATGTCCTTGGTGGAATTTTTCACCGAATCCCAAGTATTTGGGCCTCTAACCTTTATCCTCCTCATCCTATGTATGGAATTTAGGAGGTGGCTATGTGGGCCTGCCCTGTGGTATGCATCGATCAAACTATTAATATGCTCCAACATTAAAGTCAAACTACACCTATTAGGCGACGTAGCAAGGATTTTAACCATCTCTCGTGTGATCCATGTATGATGGGCCCTAACATCATCTAGTGTAATATTGGTTGTAGTGTTATTCCATGGAGGGATCAACGCTGCATGAAAATCCTCAGCTTTACCCGAGAGAGGGTCTGCAAATCATAAGCATAGTTTAATAACATATATAACAAACCTTTGCATAATAAAATATACATTAAATTAAAACACATCAATTAAAGATTATTTCAAAATTAAAGACAATTTCAACACATAAACACATAAATTTTAAACAAGATTTAAAAATGGACGAGGTGTATCTGAAACAAGTGAAGAAGGTCCAATATCAATAGCATGATAATCAACAAAGATATAAAAATATTTCGCTGACACTCCGATTAGTGTCAGATCCAAGATCTATGAGTGGAATACACACTCTAATTGGTGTACGTGATCTATCACGAGCCCAACCATGTATAGAAGATCCCCAAATACTCTGACAGGTTGTGATTGGGGGGTGTATGGGATATGGATATGCATATTACATATAATACATATAAAATTTAATTTAAGAAAAAAGTGACTAAATTATTACATAAAATACAATTCAACTATTGCATATAATACAATTTAACTATTACATATAATACATATAAACTAATCCAAGAAAAAAATGTTGACATAAAAATAATGTTGATAAGAAAACTAGTTATAAACTCAATGATCCGATCACGAGTCGAGTAGTACTCTAACCATCGTGTACGGTATGAAGATATTTTAATTGACTATGGCTTATACAGGTTTAAATGAGCATGTTATTCCATTGATTATAGTGCATAAACACATAAACATAAATAAATGAACTTAACATATCAAGAAGCACAAACATGTAAGTAAGAGAGAGACAACGAATTGGTAATAGAGTTCACCCCTCCATCTCTCTGGGGCTACATCTATGGATCTGTTTCAATTGGAATGCAAATATTCTATATTCCTTCTTCAAACTAAGTTTTCTTACATCCAAGCTCTATGGCTGAGCATTAGCCAAGCACTATGGATCTCGATGGCTAAGTATTCTCTCATTTCTTCTCTCCCTTTCTCATGTCTTACATAAGGAATATAAATAGTTTTCCCTCACCCACTCTCCAAAAAAGAGCATTAATTACAAGACCCACAATTGTAGGGCCTAATTACAAGGAAGGAAAAACAAGATCTATAAAAGTAGGATCCCCAACTATCTCAGGATCATAATTGGGAAAAGTCTCAAAACCACCAAAATTTTCTTTGTGGTGAGATGTGATCCGAAAGGACCTTCGCACATGAAAAAAGATTTTTGCCATGTTGATTTGAAGTTGGTGACAAAGTATTTAAGGGGGTGAAATTATGCTCATGCATTTAATTATGCATTTTATGAGCCCTTATTACACTTGTGGTGTAGACATAGTACATAGTAGTTGCAGATTCTTGTTGATGCTTTTGGAGGACCAAAAGCTCCTTAGTGGGGAGGATTGATCCAGGTGGCTCCAGAGATACACACAAGACAAAGAGGGCTAATGAAAGATTAAAAATCAAAGTGTTTGTATTTCTCTCAAATCAAGTTAAGGTTAAATATCTTGCTGTCTTGATCACAACGGTGCGAATGGTTCGTCAAACTGAGCTCGTATGCGAAACTTAGGAGCAATCAAAGTTTTGGGTTGACCTGGTGACTTGGTAGGCTTAAAGAAGGCACAATTTCAACCTTTTCTGGCCACTAGATTCTGGCCAGATTCCAGGAAAATTTGTGGCCTCTGTAATTTGACTCCTACGGGAAAAATTAGAAATTTTGAATATGTATTGGTTGTCAATATTTAAACAAAAAAATATTAAAAAAATAGGGTGGTGACCCCCACCGAACCCCATGGCACCACCCAAAAAGCATTGACAACAAAGGTTGAGGGGGTGGGTGGTCAACCCCGCCACCCATACTCCACCATAAGCCATAACATATATATATATATATATATATATATATATATATATATATATATATATATATATATATATATATATATATATATATATATATATATATATATATATATATATATATATATATATATATATATATATATATATATATATATATGTTGTATAACATGTATTAAGTGTCGTTGATTTGTATTATGTTTGAGATCTTTTGGCTGCCATGTTGTCGGGATACTCATTGTCACATGTATGTTTGATTGAGATCCATTTGTTGCCATGTTGGCGGGGTACTCATAATCATTATGCATGAGTTATTGTCATACTGATAAGAGTCCTTTTGTGAGTGAGAATTCCTGTAGCGGAACATCTCATGGATAGATCCAACCACTCCTGTGTGAGGGAATTTTCCTTGTATGATAGAGAAAACACCATCCATGTACATCTTCGCTCCTTACAATACTTAATGCAGTGGCCTACACCATCTTGACACCTAGGCCCGGAGACGTAGTCCCTCCTGGACGAACTTTGTTATCAATGTCTTATGTTGCTCATGCTTGGTATGTTCCTCTTCTTTACAACATGCATATGTTCATTTATGTTCATTAACGCTTTGATAAATTGTAATCCTAACACATGAGCCAAAGTAAAAGGTCTTGGTTAAGGGTATCAAAAATTCACCCAGATCACTCTAGTAGAATAATCTAGCGTGAAGTCCTAAACTTTAGAGTCATTTTTTTGATAAATTATCAACCAAAGTATTGAGTTCCAATTAAACACAATCAAAATAAGTGATCAAATCATACTTTACACTTTTTCCCATTTCTAAATAATGCATTTATTTCATAGAGCATAAATATGTAGATATATATAAAAATTTGAAATAAGAATATTTGCAAAACTAATAAAATTTCATGCCCACCAAATACTCCATAAGACAAGTTCTTATAATGTTTGACTTTGACACATGACATTTAATAGGTGCAATCACATGAAGATAATGTTTTTGGTACAACACATTACATAATGAAATAATATGATCTACCAATTAGGAAAGAGTCAAAATGATTTTATTCACTTTAAATGCACTTCTCATCATTAATTTAATGAATGTATCTATGATGCATTGTTGAAGCTTGAACTTATATATATATATATATATATATATATATATAGCTATGTTACTATAGTTATATGTACTTAACATACCATAACACTAATATGTTATGTGATATGTTATATAAATAGAATACCCCCTAAATGGGGGAAGGGAATGCCAAAAGGAAGATAGAAAATGTGAAAAATATGCAAGGTAAAGTATGTTTAATAGTTACTTTGTAATATTTTAGGGTTTTTTTCTTTCTATAAATTATATAACAGAGTAAAATTCCTTTTTTAAGCACATCACCAAACACTCTTACATATAGAATAATAGACAAGGGAAAAGATTTCATGTATATAATTACAATCACAACATAAAATAATCTAAGATGTGTCCATACATGGTAGGGGTGAAGTTTTCTAATGTAATTATGAGAGTGACAAAGCATGTAAGCGTGCCTCTTCTTTTTTTCGTAGTGAGACATACACAATATCCTTCATCTTTTGGAGAACGATGGCACTATTCACATCTCTTCTAGAGTAATAGTGCGTGACATTGATGTGAAGGTCAAGGCTATGCAATATCCTTCATATTTTCATAGTGTTCAAAGGGTAACAATGGTTCTATTCACATTCCTTCTAGAGTAATAATGTGTGACATTGTTGTGAGGGTCAAGCCTTGACATTCAAAGCTATTTCCTTCATGGCTAAATTGTCCTGAAATAACAAACAATTTGCTTAGAACTATTTAGTTCTTGGATGGTGTGATTAGTGAATAGGCGTAAGTTTTGTAAATAAATAATCATCCATGGAAACATTGTTATGAAACCTCGTCTTTGTTTGAACAATATTATAAAACTAAATTAAAAAAATATGTATAGAATATTTTGACTGTGAAATGAATTATGGCTTTTTGGGTATGTAGTATTGATAAGCTAAGGTATTAGTCCATACTATTGTAACAAATCATATATATATATATATATATATATATATATATATATGTTAAAAATATTCTCATAAAATGAGGGTGAATCTACATAGTAAAATATCTTGTTACATGTATATATATTTTTTAAAATATATTGATTATACATTATTTCCATCAATAATAATAATAACAATAATAATAATTTAAAAATGGATTTATAATCCAATTTATTTTTATTATTTCTTTTAATTTTGGTAGTGTGAGATGTATTATGAATTAAATATTTTGATATCTAGCATGAATTAATGTCTATCAATGTTTATTAATTATTTTTATAAATCTGAAAACATGTTACAATATATTTATCATTTAATTATTTTTAGTAAGTGAAAAATTAAAATATAAATGAGATGGATGTAGACAACCATCCATTTGAATTAAAAAAATATATATCCTATATTTAATTTTTATTATAATTGTTATTTATATAATATTATATGTTGCTAAAATTAAATTAACAACAACCCACTAACAAGGATCTCAAAATTCAAATTCAGTCAATATTTAACAAAATTTAACTGTCGACATTATCATTGCGTAGAGGAAATTAAATAACAATCATAGTCCACGCAATTCCAGAAAAGTATGAACTAATAAGGAGAATTAATTAATCCACTCAAAATCTACCGTTATTCTTGTTGTCTCTGGGTTCTTAATGTAAAACAGAGGCTTTAATATCAAAGGCCTCTTACATTGAAATATCATAGATGGTCGTTCAGGCTTTCAAAACCTATTACAGTTGACACCCACATGAAAGAAACACGACTTAAAATATACACATCAAATCAGACTAGAGAATACCTTCTTCCCAAATCTGTTGCTGGAAATAAAGTACATGTTTCTACTAAAAGTATCCAGAAGCCAAGAATTGAGCATGGAAACCAAAGATCAACTATCTCAGAAGGAAAAAATCAGATGATATCAATTATAGGACATACTAAGTAAAAATTACAGCATTAGGCTACGCAATCAATGGTGGACTTTTCTAGGATGCTGGTGCTGCTGCTACGATCATTCATAAAAGCTTCCTCATTGTTCTGGTTTTTCCGATAGTCTCTACCATAGATTCCGACCATCACCTTTGCCGGGGATTTTTGAATTTCGACCCGTTGAATCGAATGATTTATTGCCTTATCTATTACGACCTAATCTCTGTCCTAACTGCAGGATACTTATTGCCTTTTTTAGATCCGAGCAGATAATCTCTGAAGTTTCTTGCCATCACAGATATGGTCAGACCTAGATTTATTTTGGAACATTATTTCCCTTTATGATAAGATTAGGTCAGCATCCTAGGGATGCCAAAAGAATGTTTTTTGGAGGCGGGATTTTAATTTCATTCCTACGATCCACCTTCTTCGAGGCCTGCTCTGACGTATTCTCTTCTAAAGTCTGCCCATCCTACTGACATATCACGCGGTCTCCGTTCCGTGTTAGCCAGTTTGACATCATACCCATCATTTCTCCAGCTCTTTCTTTCTCACATTCCGCTCTCCAAAGGTTTATCTTTTCTTTGATCTTTCTTTCTTTCCATTTCCTTGCATGGCCAGCTGTGCACTTGTCCTTCTGAGCATGTGCCACCTATCACTCGCATGCGGTGGCGGCTATTGATATCTTTCATTTGATATGGTTTCGATGGCGGGACCTCACCTAGCTGATTACTATCCTTCCCAACAGTCGTATGTGGACGCTTCTTTGCGTGATGACGTCGACGATCATATTATCAAACAAGCTTTCCTTGGCTCTGCTCCGGATGCGCATCGCCAGTTAGGTGGTTTTTCTCATCAGAAGCATCGTGGTCGTCGCAAGAGGTGGAAATCTTGCTACAAACACAACATGGAAATCAAGGAAGTAACGTTGGACTTTGATGATCTTTGCAAGCGGGTGTCGAGCTTGGAGAAGAGGGAGGTTATTGGAAGATGGCTGTTCCTGGAGAATTGCGAAGTTGATACGGCCTCTTGGATTAAAAAGCAATGGAAATCTTTATTAGGATACACCCCAATTGTTAGTATTCTCATTAATGGCTGGTTTAGTGTTCATTTTATGGATGTCAAGGATGTCCATAAGATTACCAGTCGCACCTGGGTTCGGGGACGTAGCTTTTTGCAGCTTATTCCCTGGTATGTTGGCTTTAACCCCGTGCTGGAGGCGCCCCACAATCGTATCATTTGGGTAAAGCTTCCAGGGCTTCCCCTGGAATTCTGGACTATGAAGGCGCTCCAAACGATTGGCAACTCTATTGGCACCACGAAATATATCGACCCAAGCATCATTGGAGCATGCGATAAAAAAATCGCTTGGATTCTGGTTGAATTAGAGTACACAGGTGGTCTTCCTGGTGACATAGACTTGGTATGGGGCAACAGAAAGCACCGCCAGTGCATTGAATTCTGGGGCATCCCCTTCCGGTGTCTTATATGCCATCGAACTGGTCACCTCAGGGAAAACTGCCTTTATAGACTTCGCATGCGCCACGCGGATGATATTACTCAAACCAGGAGACTCGACAAGCAAAAGATCAATGGTTCCGGATCTGCTCTCGACGGTTGTAAGGGTAATTCTTGTTCCCATGTTTCTGATGATGATGTTTTTTACACTGCTTTGGATCAATCCGATGGTATTACCAATGATTTCCGTGTCTTACCTCCTGAGTCCAATCATACTTCTCATATTGAATCTCTGCCATTAGATGGCCCATCTTACCCCGAAGTAAATTTGCCTTCTGCCTCAACCCCTTTTCCCTCAGCGAACTATAAGGATGCAGATGGCCCTGTAGCTCCCACTTTCTCCTACGTCGATGATTTTCTTAAAGGCCTGCCTATTAATTCTACACCTAATGTCCGATCGATGGAGGATCCTCCTCTCTATCCTTCTTCGAATTTTCACGTGGGTGAGTTCTCAGCTCCTCCTCTCAGTTCGACCGGTAGTCCCCATACTATTGTTGATATGCCTCCTGTATCGAATGATACAACTACGGATTCCCCCAGGAATACGTTTGATTCTGATCTTGAGGCTATACTGGCGAACCCTGATGTTGATATTGCGGCCCTCACTGTCTTTGACAGGCCTCCCTTATCGTCTGGTAATATTTCTACATCTGCCAGAAGCACATCAAAAGGGGCTAGCAGACTTTTAAAGGGAAAATTCAAAGCCATTTCTCTTTTTTCTGATTTGGATGATAGTCTCACTGAGATTCCTATTTCCATTAGTGAGGGTCCTCTTGATGAATCCCGGGCACTTAGAGCACGCCACCTGGAGCCTGAGTCTAGATGAATAACATCATATCTATGAACATTCGGGGGTTGGGTGATGCCCCCAAAGCTCATTGCCTCCGTGAGATTCTGATGTCGGGTGATCCTATTATTTTCCTAGCTCAAGAAACCTTATGTGACAGGGACAAAGCTATCAAGTTATTTCTCAGTTTTAAAATTGGATGGAGAGCTGCTGCAGTCGACGCTGTTGGTCATTCGGGTGGTCTTATTGTGGTTTGGAATCCGGCGATGGCCACTTTTAAGGCCTTCAGGTTTTTTGGGGGAATATTGCTGGCCGGTCACCTTAGGGGTTACGAGGATTATGTCTATATTATCAACTTATATGCTCCCTATCGCAACAGGCTGTCTTTTTGGAATTGCATGGCTGATTCGGGTCTTCTTGCGTTGCACAGTATCATATTGATGGGTGATTTTAATTCCACATTGAGACCTGATGAAGTATGGGGCCCAAATGCTAGATTTGATCCTCTTTCTCCATATTTATGTGATTTGCTATATGGATTTAATTTGACTGATATTCGTCCTCTTCCTATGCTGCCAACATGGACAAACAAGCGGTCAAACGACCAGTTCATCGCCAAAAGGCTGGATAGAGCTATGGTCCATATTAGCCTCGTGGAAAGATGGTGTATGCTCCGCTCAGATATTATTATTTCAAATGTTTCTGATCATATGGCCATTCGGCTATCGTGGAAATCTGCTATGGTGGTTCGTGGAAGACCCTTCAAGTTCAATAGGGTCTGGCTGGAAGACGCGAATTTTTCAAAATTGGTTCACAGGATATGGCTACAACATATTGAGGATGACAGCCTAATGGGCTGGGACCGATTCTATCATAAGATCCAATGTATCAAGAATGCCACAAAAGAATGGGAAATCAAGAAAAAGCGTGATCTTAAATTGCAGCTCTCTGAGATTTTTGCAATGATGGCGGACTTATTTTCTTCTTTTGTGACTAAGCCACCAGATGATGATGCACTGAGACATTTACAGGATCTTGGCTTGAGAAAGCGGGAGATATTTCACATTGAAGAAGTTTCTTGGTGGCTGAAAAGTAGGATGTTATGGTTAAAGGAGGGTGACCTCAACACTCGTTATTTCCATAAAGCTGCCAACGCTCGCCGTAATCAGAACGCTATATGGCGCATCAGAAAGGAGGATGGCGATTATGTATACTCTACTGCTGATATCCAGGACGAGGCCTTCTCATATTTCTCAAAGTTTTATTCATGTGACCCAGCTACAGATGTTTCGAATCAAGCTTGGGTGCTCGAACAGTTCCCCAGGTTCTTTGGTGCGGATGACATCTCTGTCCTTGATAAGGTTATCTCTAGGAATGAAGCTCTTAAGGTCCTGAAGTCCTTCTCTCGTGACAAATGCCCGGGGCCCGATGGCTGGCCCTTCGAATTCTTTGTCCATTTTTTGATCTTATGGGAGACGAGATCGTTGATATGCTGGAACTCTTCAGATGCAGAGGATTCATGCCTGCTAATCTGAATTCCTCCTTTATTGCTCTTATTCCCAAAATTTCGGAGCCGCAGACTTTTGCGGACTTCCGGCCTATTGCCTTGTGTAATCTGCTGTATAAGTTGTCATAAAAAATTATTGCAAACCGTATCAAGTCAGTCCTATCATCATGCATATCAAAGGAACAATTTGGATTTTTAAATGGCAGGTCTATTCATGATGCGATTTCTATCGCTCAGGAGGTGGCCCATTCTATGCACTCTGCAAATCAAGAGGCTCTTATTATGAAGGTGGACTTGTTCAAAGCTTATGATTCGGTCGATTGGTCTTTTATCCGGTCTTTGCTGCTCAAGATTGGTTTACCAATTCGGATTATTCGATGGATTATGGCCTGTGTTTCTAATGTCAGATATGCGGTCATTGTAAATGGACTGCCGTCCCGCTTCTTCAAGGCTGGTAGGGGATTGCGTCAGGGGTGCGCTCTCTCTCCCCTTATATTCCTTATTGTCATGGATGGGTTTAGCAGGCTTATGCACTTGGCCGAACAGCGTGGATATATTAAAGGTTTCGCTTTCTCAAACTCTGTCTCAACTACTCATTCCTTATTTGTGGATGACTTATTGCTATTTGGTTATTTACGGCGGAACCATTGGTTTTTTATTCATATAATGTTCTCGCGCTTCAAAAGTGCTACTGGCTTGGGCCTAAATAGCAGTAAGTCTTTCCTTCTTTATGAATATGGAGACATTCAGGAGATTATTTTTATTGCCGATTTCATGGGTGTTTGCATGCGCCATATATCAAATGGGTTCAAATATTTGGGTTTTTATATTAAACCTTGTGGATACAAGAACAGAGATTGGCTTTGGGTCCTTGACAGTTTGCGGGATAGGATTCAACGATGGACTCATCGATGGTTATCGATGGGGGGTAGGTATATTCTAATCCAATCGGTGCTATCTCAGATGATTGTTTTCTGGGCTCATCTTCTTTTTATACCTGCAGGCATTATTTCCAAAATAAATAGCATCATCTCTCACTTTCTTTGGAGTGGCACCAAATTGCAGCGGAAATATCATCTATGCAGCATGGCGGACATTTGCAAGCCCAAAGGGTCGGATGGCTGGGGTATTCTTGACACACAGGTTTTTAATGGCGCTCTGTTAACAAAATCTTTTTGGAGAGCCATTTCATGCCCGGGGTTGTGGAATGACATTATTAAAACCAATTATTTTCAGGGGGATGTTCTACTTTCAATTAGCTGCAACACTCTTATTTTTCCTCGTTTCATATCATGTATTTGGCGCAGCTTCAGGAAAATCATCCCTCTTATTTTCCCGCACCTCAGATGGAATTTTAGGGATGGTAGTCTCATTCCCATTGGTGCCACCACTCTTCTTCAGCTGCCTCCTGAAAGTGGGCCTTCACGGAATCTTATTCATGCTCTTACTATCCGCGGGATTATCTTCTACTCTCAGATAATACATCATTGGTCACATTCAGTTCCCATCTTCAAATCTGCAGTTCAGCTTGGCCTGGAGGGAGCTGTGGTCGATGACTGGAATGGCTTTCGGGATTCACTGCGCCAAGCTGGGTTAAGCTATGCTACAAGGGGTGATATATTAGTATGGAGGGGCCCTATGAGAAATCGATCACTGATTGTCAAAGATGTCTATCAGAACTTTTATAATTCTTCTCATATGATGCAGGGACCAAGTGTATTTCGTTTATTCTGAAAAAGGAAAATCCCAATCAAAATTATTATATTCGGGTGGCTGACATGGAAGGGCCGTGTCCTCACATGGGACAATTTGAGGAAGCGGGGTCATCATGGCCCGGGGCGGTGTGTATTCTGTTTAGCCGCGGATGAATCTATCCCTCATTTGTTCTTTTCGTGCCCCTCTGTTATTAATATATGGAAATTATTCAGCTCTTTCCTTATGGGCCCATTATGGCTCCCAGTGGATTTCTTGACTGCAGCTTCGGAGTGGGATAAGATGCACTGTCAGTACCGATCGCTCCCATTTTTCTTCATTTGGGAGATCTGGTTGGCTAGAAATAGGAACATTTTTGACCAGATTCCGATCCAACCTCATAAGATCTTTCTTGCCATCAAATCTTGGATGGACGTGACTCCCTCTGCCTCACCCGATATTATTGATGGATCCCGGCGTATAAGACCACATGATATTATCTTCCTGCTGTTTATTTTGACGGAGCTGCTGCTGATGGCTCGACTGGCTGCGGGGCGTGGATTAAGATCTCAGGACACGAACGATATCATATTTCTTGGAATGGTGGTCCAGGCTCCAATAATAAAGCTGAAATAATGGCTTTGTGGGAGGAGTTGTTTGTTGCCTTTGATCTTCATATTCTGGTGGCTAACATCTTTGGGGATTCCAAATTGGTGATTGGATGGATTACAAATGAATCTCGTTTGGAAACTCCGCAACTACAAGGATGGGTCGAAAGAACCAGGCAGCTCTGGAATCTTTTGGACTGCCCCCCTATCTCCCATATTTTTCGTGAGAACAATACTAGAGCGGACAAGTTATCCAAGGGGGGGCTAAAGGAGGATTTCGGCCTTATAATAGTCTCCCATTTTCTAAATGGTACTCAGACAGGAGTGACACACATCCATCTTCCTTAAATCCTTTTATTTTAATCTCGGTCTCTGTTTCAATACTTTTTGGTATAAGGATGATCATTTTTTGTGCTAAGATTAAAAGACAGATCATATGTCCATTTTTTGTGCATCATTTTGGGATGGAATCGCTACCAGAAGGATCAACGCCCACTACAAGAACATCAATGCAAGCGAGCGTGATTTTTATACAAGCGAGCATGTTATGTTATTTACATAGCTGTCATTATGCATCTTAACATCTTGTAATGCTGATCGTTTCTCATGCTTCTCCTATTTTACATCACTCGGTCGGCAACAATACCTTTTCTTCTGTTCAAGCGGACATGAATATCTATTACAAGAGAGCGTGTCAAGCGAGCGTGATGATATCTCAAGCGAGCGTGTTATATTTTCTCTATTGCGCAGCTGGCCGTTTATTATGTGTCTCCTAATTATATCATTTCGGTCTGCAATAGTATCATTTTTGCTAGATCTGGAGCATCCGCTTCTAATTTCAATCTATTTCTGATACTCTTGACTCTCTTTTCCCTTTTTGTAATCTCATACGGCAGTAGAATTTTACAGGTGGATTATATTTGTATCCGGGTCGGATCCTGACCCGTTCTTATGGATGCCCTCTCATTTTGCTCTGTTTATTTTCGAACAGATTTCTATTGGGGCTACTGATGGTGGAATTCTCGCTGTGTTCTTAACAGCTCGAGATTTTTTTGAATATGTACTGTTTATATCATTAATATATTCAGCGTTTTTTTCTCTCTGAAAAAAAAAGATAATAATTAAACATGAATACTAGTTCAAAGGTATAATAAATCTCTTCTCCACATTTGCGGGATGGAAAGAGATTTCGAAAAACACCGAAAAATCAAATTTGACGTATAAATCAAACGAAAATAATTTGGATTATTATTTACAAAGGACATGTGGTCTACGAAAAAAATGCGCAGATGAAGCATAAAAAATCTGGACATGCAAATGAATAAGAACTAGACCAAAACCAAAGTCAAGTTTGAAATTGATAACATCCAAAGCATACATATTGGATGTGTGCAGTACAATATGTGCAGTACTATGCACATGACAAAGCAGAGTCAAGTTTAAAGTATTAGCACAATACCTTCTTGAATATAAAAAATTTCTGAAGCATGGCTAGATATATAAGCAACTCAAATTACAAAACCTCTCTATACTTTCTTAATTTACCTTACTGAAAGTGTTTTTCTGTTCAAAAAATATCAGATTACAAAGCCAACTTCACCGACTTGCTCTTGATTGCTTGCGATCTTCATATGTGAATCTGTCTCTCGATAATAAGTTTCGATGTACATAAAAATAACTTTCCATTAAATGCAGGGATAGGTGTAAACATTAGTGTCATTTAAATTCAATTCATTGAACAACCACCAGTTTCAACTGAGAGACAATAACTTCTTAGTGGCGTGTTTGTTAAATGAGGCGAGTAAATATGATCATAAAACCTTGTAGTACAAGAAACTTAGTTATTTCTTTGGGAGTTTCATTTTAATTTCTGTTGCATTCATGTGATATATATTAAAACAAGTTTGCAAGTTCATCTAATTAATATAGAGTAATTAATATGCAAGTGGAGGAATGGATAGGTGAGTTAGACAACTGGCAATCTCCCATTGACTATGGAAAGACGACGAAGGCTTGTAGAAGCGCTCCCTTAAAAAAATTCCTTCATCGTAATTATATATAGATATGTGATGTTATAGTTATAGTTTTAAAAATATATATATTTATGTTATAAATATATAGTTATATAACTACATGGTTACATAATTATACAATTATGTTATGAACTATAGTTATAACTATGTTATATGCTTTGTTATAGTTATATATAGTTATGTTATATGCGTTACAATTTTACATTATATTAAATGTCATATACAGTTATGTTCCTTATTGATGTCATAGGAAATTTAAGAAAAATAGTGAACATTATGGAAGTATTATTTTTTAACTACTTTGAAAAAAAAATCTTCAAAATGAGTTGTTTGAGAACCTTGTTTAATGATGTCACAATAAATAATTGACTTTTCAAATGGTTAACAAAAAAAATCCCAACTTAATGGGAGAAGCATTGAAGGTATAAACTAAGGAAAACTCCTAGTAACTTTGATTTTTAAGATATGGATAAAGGCATGGAGCTAGAGTCAAATATGTGGACATCATGTTTTTTCTAGTAAACACACAAAAACAAAATTCTAGTTAAACAATTTATTTGATTTTTATAAGGAATGACTAATGAAAGTTTAATTTATTTTATAAAAACTACTGATTCATAAGTTTGGGTCATACATACTAGTGACTATTCCAATAATGTTAAACAATGTCTTAGAGGTAAGGTAGTAAATCACTTCAGGAATCAAATTAGTGTGTTAGTTAGAAGGAATATAAACATTAAAAAATAGGAAACCATGCACAAAAACATTAAAATAATAAGAATTTGAAAACATTAATTCAATGAAATTATGCGTTTGTGACCATGGTTATTTGAGATCATCCAAAATATAAGGAAAATAGTGAATAATGTAGAATTAGTAGTTACCTATGTTAACTTGGAAGGTTAGAGATTGGAAAAGGATACCATAAGAAATCTTTCATTTTAAAGTTTTATAAGACATGAAAAAAATTTATAATAATTTCACACAAGATAATCTACCAATCAGGTAAAATATCCAACCTAATCACACAAAATTGAAGGTCTTAATGAAAATATGATCTTAGTGTTTAATTCCAAACACATGGAAAATGTATAAAGGTCTCGTGAAACATGTAAATATCATTGCTCATGTAGTAGTCACATAAAAAGAAAAAACTAAATGGTGGTGAACTATTTAAATTTATTTTTCTAAATAAACAATCAAATATAGTTTTCTTATCCTTGATAATGGTATTAATAATTCCTATCTCTTGTTTTGGGAAAGAAACATCGATATTAATAATGTTTGTCTCTTGCTTTCAGAAAGAAACCTCTTCAATGCATTAATTCCAACTTCAAATAATAAATGCAATTTTTGTAGTTTTATAGATTTCTATATTTTTTTTTGGTTATAGTTCAGGTTGTGGTTTTCTAGATTTCTATTTTTTTTGTGGTTTTTTCATTTCAAATTAATTAATTTATTTTAGCAATAAAAAATAATTCAATTCATGAAAAAATGATAGGAAACCTACCTTGGCTTCGAGATAGTGGTCAGTTTGATATTCTGGGATATTGGAGGGGTTTATGAGTAGCTAGATCGAGCTACTACACCTCCCAAACCCTAGGTTGAGATTCAGAATAGTCATTCGATCTCTCGTTTTCCTCACGTTTTGCACAAAGTGGCTTGCGCAGATTACAGGTGGGATTTTTAATGGGAAATAATAGCTCGATCGAGCCCTATATCTCAATCAAGCCTATTTCTCGATCGAGCTCCCATGTTAACTTAGGTTACACAAGACATAAATCAATGGTTTATTTCTATTTTCTTAAAAAACTTAATTCAACACTTAAATATTTCTCAATCAAGTGCTTAAAATGGCTGCACAAAATGGCTTGCACGAACCACACGCAAGATTTTTAATGGTAAATAACGGCTTGACCAATCCTATTGCTCGATCGAGCTCTTGTGTTAACTCGAGTTACACAAGAGGTCGATCGAGGGTTTTTTTTCTAAGCACTCAAATAACTTAATCAAGAAATTAAACATTGCTTTATCAAACACTTCAAATGGCTCGATCAAGCTCCTTTTTTCCCCTCCCTTTGCCAAAAAGTGTTACCCAACTCCATGCATTGTCTTGATAATGATCATTATGATGAAGAGACAATAACAAAGAAATGTTTACATGGATTTAATGATTCGTATAGTATTTATGATATTCGTAATAATAAAATAAACATTGCTCCAACTGAAGGTTATAAGCCTTTGGGCATATTCAGAGATAGGTATTTGGAAGAGACAAGATTTCCCACATTATTTCATAGGAAAAATGATCAGACAATGTTATGAGAAACTTTACATATCATGATAATCCTTGGTGGGAAGTTTTGCATCAAGACCATGATTTTGCATATCATATAACGAATTTGTTTTACAAAATAGTGTGGATTATCCTCATTCAAGTATTAAGTTGTATTTGGATTCATATAAGAAAAGGATAGTTAAAAAGAAAATAAGTTAATAGATAAATATGTTATTTTAAAAAATGAAAAATTGAAATGCACTATGGCATTGAACATTGGGTATATGGATATTAGATGAATATGGACACCGCCAAAATATTTTTTGCATTTGCACAAGAACTTATATGTAATGATTCGATAGTATGGTCAGCCAAATTTTTTTAATTTCATTTATCAGTTCTAAACATATTTAGGAGCCTCTCGTAAAGGCTTTGCAAAAAATACATTTACAGAAAACAACCGTCAACTGAAAATAAAGTAGAGGAATATGATATTGATACCTTGATCAGAAACCACCATGTTACTTATGTACGATATTATAGAAGTAGAATGAATCCTCTACGCCAGTTAATTTCACATGAGTCCAAGTACTTTGGTAACATCCTTGACTATTTCTTTGTAATAGAATTTCAAAATCGAGGAAAACAACATGAACATGGATTGCTATGGATAAAAAATGGTCCTATATATGGACAAGTACGCACATTGAAATTGAAAGTTTCATTAACAAGTACTTCTGCTATGATTCAAATAAACTACCTGGAAATTTGAAAACTATTCAACATCATCATCATACAAAAAATTTTAGGAAATGAAAATGAATGCATTGCAGGTTCAATTTTATAATTCCACCAATGTGAAAGGTGCAAATACTTGATCCCATGGAATCCAACAATGCAAAAATAAAAGTGAATGCAAGGATGATATTTGATGCACTAGAGAATATGGAACATGATGAAACATATATATTTGATAGCTTTCTTGAAAATTTATGTATAAGAGAATCTAATTATATCCATGTAATTCAATGTACTCTGAAATGAAGAATGATTCTATTGAATGCAGAGCCAATAAAAATATGGAATAATATCTTTGATACACATATTCCATTAATCTAACATGTAAATAATGATGCCTATGTTTTACTTGACTCATATGCCACAATTACTTATTGTAGTTCATATATGACAAAGATAAATAAAACAATGACGTCGATGTTTAAATGTGTAGAAAGTGAATGTCAAAAAACTAATGGTGATATCATATAAAGTTTAAACAATTGCAACATTTGGAAAATATTTATTACAACAAATGTTTGCACAACAAGCTGTGTATACAGTGTTGGCATTTCCACTGAATACTAGTTCAATGAAATGTATATTTATTAACAATTTATGTAATATTCCCGATTAGCTTTTAGGTAGTTGGAATATTGTATGTTTCTTCTATTCATAACTTAGATGAATAAGTGGGGTAAAGAGACCCTTAAATATCTTTAGTAGGAATAAAACCACTTCTAGTATGAATGTGGATGATCCAGATTTATGTAGGAACACAACAGAATAAACATATAACCATAAATACAAACTGCAACGGAATTAACACTTCATTTCATTAATATCAAAGAACTAAAATTTGCTTACAGACAGAATGGAAATAAAACTAGCTAGGGCACTGGTAGCTATCTCTGAGAAGAGATGTGGTGGCTACAGGCCTATGAACTGAGTTACAATGAGGCTCGAGGGCCTATTTACTATTGAGAAACAATGGAGAACCCTAAACATCCCAAAAACCTAACCCTAGGAGATGAAGCGCCAAAACTATGGGCCCCGTTTGGGTAAATTGGTGTTTCAACTTCCCAGGGACGTAACTTTGGCATACTATCTCCGTTTGACGCATATGATACATCATTAGAAAGCTCTATCCGAGGACTACAGCTGTCGGGGCGAATTTTATCAGAAAATTCGTTGGCGCTTTCATACCCAAAAAACGTCGTTTAGGGCCTCAAAACGGCTCCGGAAGTTCAGGACCCAAAAAACTGCTAAAAATAGTAAGTTATGCCAAAACGGAAAAACTGAAAGAGACAATGGTGGGGGCCCAAGTGGAATAGGCGGGTGGCCACCAATATCCACCTGGATCATTCCTCCCCCCTAGGAAGCAATGGTCCCCATTGCGTTAAGTTCCTCCATGAGATGAGGAAATTTCTGCTGAACTTGGTCCCTGGTGAACCACTTCCCTTGGTGCAGGAGTTGGCCAGCTTTGACAACCCGACATAGTTGGATCTTCTGCTGGCGAGTGTTCTTGATTTGCATGTCCATGATGCAATCTGTGGTGGCCTGTTCCATGCAGTCTGGATTTAACTCAGTTGGTGTGAGTTGTTCTGCAATGTCCGAGGTGTCCAGTAGAGGTGGGAAGTAAGGACGAAAGCGATCCACATTGAAGACTGGGTGCAGACCAAGGAATGGTGGAATACTGAGCTCGAATGCATTGTTCCCTACAGCCTTGGTGATGGTGTACGGCCCGTATCGGAGCGGGCGAAGCTTGCGGTGGGGTCCAGTGAGGCGCTCCTTCTGCAAATGTAGCCATACTTTGTCGCCCACTTGGAAGTTGTGTGGCACCCGGTGTTGATCATGGCGCTACTTGTACTTCGCATTGGCTCTGTCCAATATATCATGAACCTGTTGGCGGATGTGTTGAATACGCTCGATGAAGCTACTTGCTTTGTCAACTTCAGACTGGACATGAGCTGAATCGGCCTGAGCAGCTGCAAATGGCATGGCTACGTCAATGGGACATAGTGGCTGGAATCCCAAGCCCACCTGAAAGGGGCTATGGCCAATTGAACTGTGGAGAGACCGGTTATAACTATGTTGTACATAGGGGAGGCTCTCGTCCCATGTGCGTGGATGCTTTGAATTGTACATGCGCAAAATGTGTACAATCATTCTGTTGACGACCTCTGTCTGGCCATCTGTTTGGGGATGGAAAGGTGTGGACTTGGTGAGCTTGGTATCCAACATCGACCAGAGGCTGGACCAAAATGTGCTGAGGAACCTGCTATCCCGATCTGATATGATAGACTGTGGGATCCCAAAGTGCACCCACACTCGTTCAAAGAAGAGTTTAGCAGTGGCTTCTGCTGTGATATTCTTCTTGGAGGCCGCCATAATGGCCATCTTCGAGAATCTGTCGACGACCACAAAAACACAGTCATTTCCCTGCTTAGTAGAAGGCAGGCCCGACATGTAATCCATGGAGATGGATTCCCAAGGTCGATTAGGGGTAGGTAGAGGAGTATATAGGCCTTGCTTCTTGATGGTCGGTTTGGCAATGGCACAAGCAGTGCAGGATCTGATGTGCTTCTCGACATCCTTTCGAAGGTTCGGCCAATAGAAATACTTCTGTAGTATTGCTACTGTTTTCTCGACCCAGAAATGCCCAGCGACTCGACTGTAGTGTGCTTCCCATATCATCTTGGCACGCTCGCTTGAAGGAACACAAAGGTGTCCCAGGTGACATAAAAGTGCATCTTGGAGGTGAAAATTTGGAACTTGCGTACCCCCCAAGAGTGCCTTGTAAGTGTGGCTGAATTCTAGGTCACTCTCATAAAGAAGCAGCCAATCAGAAGTCTCGTGCCCACAAGAGTTGAGCACGGTGGTGAGCGCCACGATCGGTGGTCGGCTGAGGCAGTCTGCAACATTATTGGTGCTACCCTTCTTGTACTTGATGTTCAAATGAAACTGTTGGAGATATGTGGACCACTTCTGATGGCGATCATTCTGCAACTTCCCTTGTGTCTGTATGAACTGCAGGGGCCGGTGGTCTGTGTGGATGATTGTTTCCTTCCCCAAAATGTAATGCTTCCATTGTCGACAGGCTTGCACAATGGAATACATTTCTTTGTCATAGGTGGGATACTTGCGAGCTGTCTCAGACAATGTATCACTGTGATATGCCACTGGATGTCCCTGTTGAGTAAGAACTGCCCCAATAGCATAGTCAGAGGCATCTGTCTCGATCTCAAATGGCTGCTGCAAGTCTGGTAAGGTGAGCACTGGGGCAGAAAAGAGGCGATTTTTTAATTCTTTGAACGCCTTCTGTTGAGGTTCCGACCAAAAGAATTTTGCTCTTGCTCCTCCTTTGGTGACTTGACTCAAGGGCCAAGTGATATGAGAGAATCCCAGCACGAATCTACGGTAGAAATTAGCAAGACCCAGAAAGCTGCGAAGCTCTGTTATAGTAGTCGGGGCTGGCCAATCCCGAATGACTTGGATCTTGGCTGGATCCACATGCACCCCCCTTTCATCAATAATGTATCCGAGATATTGAACCTGGGTCATGCCAAACGTGCACTTCTCCAAATTGGCACACAACTTGTGTTGCCGCAGTGTTTGGAGGACTTGTCGGATGTGATGAAGGTACTCTTCCCAAGTCTTGCTGAAGATCAGAATGTCATCCAAGTACACCACTACGAATGAGTTGGTGAATGGCCGCAAGATGTCGTCCATCATCCTCATGAAGGTTGCGGGAGCATTCGTCAACCCGAAAGGCATGACCGGCCATTCAAAAAGGCCTTCCTTAGCTTTGAAGGCAGTCTTCCACACATCAGAGGGTTCAATTGGTACCTGGTGATACCCAGACTTCAGGTCGATCTTACTGAAATATTTTGCACCTTGGAGTTGGTCCAGAAGGTCATCAATCCGTGGGATTGAGTACCTATTCCGGACAGTGATCTTGTTCGGCGCCCGATAGTCAATAGCGAGTCTCCACGTCCCATCCTTCTTCTGTACCAACACGATCGGGCTCCCACAGGGCGATGAACTTGGTCTGATGTGACCTTTCTGCAACAGCTCCTGAATATGCCTCTTGATTTCATCATTTTCCAGAACAGAGCGTCGATAGATCGGTCCATTGGGTAGTGGCGCACCTGGGGTCAGATCAATCGAGTGCTTGACCTGGCAGTGCAGAGGAACCCCTGTGGGTGAGGTGAAGATGTCCCCGTACTCCTCCATGACCTTATCCATTTGTTGTTGTCGTGCAGAGGGGCCCTGTCTGGAGGTCGTGGCCACAGTCTTCTTCTTGCCCTGGGGGCGGATCATCAGAAAAACGAATTTCCTGGTTTGGGAAATGAGCTTACTACATTGTTTTGCGGTAACCAAAGAGATAGTCGTAGGAGGTGGTACCTCTGGTATCCTGTACAACTTATTTCCCAAAGTAATAATAACAGCACGAGGTCGAGACTCATACACAGCATGACGCTTCCACAAGTATGGTTGTCCTAATAATACATCAGAAACATCAATAGGAGCAATGTCACATAATACCTCATCCGCGAAGGGCTTGATGCTATAGGGAAGGCGGCACTGCTGGCTGACGCGGAGATCTCGTCCTTGGTGAAGCCACCCGATGGTGTATGGATGTGGGTGAGCTGTGGTTGGCAAGCCCAACCGCTTCACGGCGTCTACCAAAATGAGGTTCTTTTGGCTCCCATTGTCAACAATGAACTGTACAGGGGAGCCCTTTACCCACATCTGGGAGTGGAAGAGACGTTCCTCCTCCTCTGGATCTTCCGGTTCCTCCTTCTGGACCTTTGTAGTGGCAACGGTGGCGTTGGGCTCTGCATCAATAATCTGTTTCCCTTTTTCATTCCCCTTTTCAGGTTCTGATTCGGAGTCAGAGCATGCATCTGACTCAGAAGCCCTCATCTCGGCCACTAGCGACTGCTTGGCCCGACACTCACTTGTGTTGTGAGTGGAGCTCTTATGGAACTCACACCACTTTCCCGTGTCCTTCTTTGGCTTTGCGGTGTTTTTCTTTTCTTGTGGCTTTGATGAGTTGTCTTTAGCTACCATGCCTTGGCTCGGTCCTTTGTTCTGCGGTTTGGAAGCACCTTTCCCTTGCTTTTGATTCGCAGATCCAAAGTCTCGCTTCTTCTGCTTGAATTTTTGCTCAATCTTGGCAGCATACCGGTATGCCGTACCAAGCGAGGAGATGTCAAGGAACTCCATTTCCTCCTGAATGTATTTGTGCAGACAGCTGCGATACTTTAGCACCAGATGTTTCTCTGAATCTTTGATACCCAACTTTGTGCGCAGGGTATGGAACAAATTCGTCAGCTCATGCACATCTTGATCCCTTTGTTGTCGCGGCGTGGTCCATTGTATGTACTTGTCCTCATAGCTCCCCACAGGATAGTACTATTCCTTGACGGCGTCTCGGAAAGAATTCCAAGTTGGTACGGCCGAGAACAGAGAGGGTTCTGTCTGGTCCTTGTTCTCACAGTAGGTTTCCCACCAGTCCTTAACATGGGGGGTAGCTTTGAGGAGTGTAAAAATAATCTTCTCCCGGTCTGAAAAGTCATGAACAGAGAAATATCCTTCTAATAGATTCAACCATCTATCTATGGCATCTGCATCTATTTGACCCTCAAATATGGGAATGTCAAAATTTACTTGTACCTTAAAAGGAGTCGCCACTCCAGAGTGGCTACTGGATGCAGATGCGCCGCCGGTGGGCAGTCGTTGAAGGATCTGAACAAAGTTATCCATCATCACGTTCCTTTGTTTTTCAAGGCCTCCTCGAGCAATATTTTGATAGGATCTCCTGCTCCCTCATCTTTCTTTTCGTCCCCCATGGGCGTCCGTCGAGGTTTGCGAGGCTGATCTTGCAAAGTTTCCACCAGATCGAGCCCTAGCTCCTTATACCCCGACCTCGTTGGGGACATGCAAAGAAGGATCGAGAAAAAGCAGACCGCTCTGATACCACTGATCCGGATTTATGCAGGAACGCAACAGAATAAACATATAACCATAAATACATAGATGCAGCGGAAATAACACTTCATTTCATTAATATCAAAGAACTGAAATTTGCTTACAGACAGAATGGAAATAAAACTAGCTAGGGCACTGGTAGCTATCTCTGAGAAGAGATGTGGCGGCTACAGGCCTCTGAACTGCGTTACAATGAGGCTCGAGGGCCTATTTATTATTGAGAAACAAAGGAGAACCCTAAACATCCCAAAAACCTAACCCTAGGAGATGAAGCGCCAAAACTATGGGCCCCGTTTGGGTAAATTGGTGTTTCAACTTCCCAGGGACGTAACTTTGGCATACTATCTCCGTTTGATGCACACGATACATCATTAGAAAGCTCTATCCGAGGACTACAATTGTCGAGATGAATTGGATGATCCAATTCGTTGGTAAAACGATACCCAAAAAACGTCGTTTAGGGCCTCAAAACGGCTCCGGAAGTTCAGGACCCGAAAACTGCTAAAAATAGTAAGTTATGCCGAAACTGAAAAACTGAAAGAGACAATGGTGGGGGCCCAAGTGGAATAGGCGGGTGGCCACCAATATCCACCTGGATCAGTGGATCAGTTTAGCTAGCTGAAATAAAGCAACCTTTGGTGTGAATGGGGTCAATGCATGTAGATTGTGTCAAGGTTGACCTAATCAACAGCGCTGCCATAAGAGAGAGTGGAGCTAGTGGGGAAAACATAGTTTTGGAGGAGTATTTGCATGGAAGTAGCATCATTAATGAGTGGGGCCAAGGGTGAGGAAGCCCACCAAGCATATAAGGAAGGGGATGGAAGCTATGAGGGGCATTCAAAATATTTTTTATGTTTTGTTCTTATGATTCCTTGCATGCTTCAGCTGTTTAGCGGATTTTTCTATACTATTTAGTACAAGGATATTTCCAGGCGAGAATCCCACACTCTTCCTTGCGGGACTTTGAGTGCCCACTCAAGAGAGGTATTTTGAGCTTCATTTCCACCATCCGGCATTGGGCCAAGCAGCTAACTTCAGACACAATATAGTCTCCTTGAGGAATTGTGTTATTTTGCAGGGTGTTGCAGTGGACGGTTGAGAAACCCTGTTTATGAGCTAGTTTCCCAGTGAGGGGAGCAACCCTTCACCCAAAAAACTAGAGAGGAGAAGTTATAGCCATTTTCTTGTCATATCAGCCATATTCTAGCAGTGCTCCAATGATACAACATTATTTAGCCATACAGTTACAGTCTGCACTTTTTACATCTTTTGTATTTCAAGAAACGCTTTCTGGGTTGTCTTGGGATTGTGCTTGCGAGACTAGTTCTCCATTTTCATCACCCTTTGAGCATCATATCAATAGATCTACTTGTTTCCATTTTCCAGCTATAGTAACCCTTAGTGGGACTACATTGTCATGTATTCCAACATTTTTTTATAGCGGCAACATTTATGGTTTTAGTGTATTTGGGCATTGGAGGCTTGTTTGCCTAGTTTGAGTGATTTGTTCCTCAAAATATTGTACATTTTTGCTGTTGTGATACATAATATAATGGATCTATGATTTTCTCATGTGTTTGTATTGATATTTTTTGTCCATTCCAGTTTTATGTTCAATATTGCTGCTTTTTCTAATTTGGAATATTACAGTCGTATCATAACATAATCTTCACTCAGCTTGTGGGGAAATACATCTATAGCAACGGAGGAAAGGGAGATCCCAAAACTTCTTCTTCTGACCATGCTGAACATTGCTAAAGATATCAAGGAGATGAGATTAGAAAGGTAGAAGGAATCCCCTAGAGGGTTTCACCATGGAGAAAGTTATGACACTTCACATCTATGGTGTGAGCAATCAACAGTACAATCTTCTTCACAACGCTCCACCATGCCCACACTCCTATTAGCTGGAAATGAGGTGGGAGGGCCACAAAGAGAAGAAACCCTTGGTGATTATTTCTTATAATATGAATCTCAATCTCAGAGGTTCAAGGGGCACCTGAACTTCCAAGAGTTTTGTCGGATCAAGGATGGTAGAAGACCCCACAATCACCCTAAAATTGGAGGGTACATGCAGAACCAAGATCTACAACGTACTATGGGCAGGCTCTATTTTCCTTCTTATGATGGGTCACACAAGTGCACAGCCAAGGCTTGGGTAGAGAAGTTGGATACTTATTTTCAACTGAACATAGTTTCAGAGATGGAGGCCATCAAGATAGCAACGCTACACCTAGAAGCTGAAGCACATGAGTGGTGGTTTCATGGCCTATCTACACTAGGGCATGCTAGTGTCACTGCTTATGTAGAATTCACCTGGAGATTGGTGGAGAGATTTGACCCCAGGAACCCAAAAGCAAATTTTGTTGAGCTAACCAAGCTCAATCAAATAGGAGATCCAAAGACTTACATCTCTGAATTTATAAAGCTCTCAGTCATGGTATCTGGCCTGTCTGTGGCTAGGAGGGTGTGGATGTTTATTGATGGGTTGGTAGAACCATTGCATGGGTTGGTGAAATTCACTAGAATAACTACGCTCCAAGAGGCTATGGATAGAGCTAGAGATCTACAACATGCTTTTCCCAAAGAAAAATCCCCTTTTTCAGTAGAAGTTCTTCTCTCAAGCAAAGGGTAAAGATGTGAAGTTTCGTCCCTCAAAGGAGAATCATGATAAGAGATCTCTTGATCATGATGACGAGGGAGATCTAAGAAGGAGAAAACTTTGATTCACTTGCCAAGATCCATGGGTACCAGGACACTGATGTGTTGCAGGAAAGGCACATTGTATTGAGGTATTCTCTAATGAGGAAAAGGAGGAAGCAGAAGACTTGATGAAGGATACCAGTGCTGTAGCATCAGGAGAGGTTGCACCGCCAGCAGGAGGTGTGGAGGGATCATTTTCTCTAACTGGAGGGACTCTTGTATATTTGTGGGGAGTTCCCAAGTATCTAATATTGAGAGTTAGAGGCAATATTCAGGGGCAGAGAGTATTGATGTTGATAGAAAATAGAGCTACCCATAACTTTATTGATACTTAGTTAGTGCAAAGAAGGGGCATCCACATGGAAGATTTTGAGGGCTTCTCAATTTTGGTTCCAGGAGCTAGAACCATGCAGTGTGCCAAATATGTTCCGCCATTAACTATCACTATGGGAACCTATACATTGACAGACCACTTCTTTGTGGTTGATATTTTAGACACCAATGTGATATTGCGTGTTCAGTGGTTGATCACCTTGGGGAAGGTTACCACAGATTAGGAAACCTTGGAGATGGAATGGACAAAGAAGGGGAGTATTAAGCACCAGAAGATCAAAGGCATATACACCTATCCACCCCATATTGTCTCAGCACACAGGAAGGAGGATGATTTTCGTAGAGGGGAGATAGAATGGATAGTAGAAATGCGTATGTCAAAGGCAGGGGAAAGGGTGCATCGGTACACTCAAATGTACAGTCTACTCTAGACCGCTATTCTACAGTATTTGGAGATATTCCACCAGGGAGGCCACCTGAACAAGGATTTGAGCACACTATTGAGTTGGAGCAGGGGATCCAAGAAGTGATCACCACACCCTATAGGCATCCAAAAGCCTACAGGGATGAGATTGAAAAGCCATTTAGGAGCTCTTGGATTTAGGACATATCCGACCTAGCACCAATCCTTTTTCTTCTTCAGTAGTTCTGGTGAAGAATAAGGATGGCACATTGAGGATGTGCATTGAATATAGGGCCTTGAAAAAGAAGACAATGAAGAACCATTATCCAATCCCTAGGATCGATGAGTTTATGGATGAGCTAAGGGGATCTAAGTACTTTTCAAAGATTGATTTGAGGTCAGGGTACCATCAAATCAGAGTGAGGGACCAAGATATCCCTAAGATTGCATTTAGATGGCACTATGGCCATTTTGAGTTCTTGGTGATGCCCTTTGGGCTAACCAATGCTCCGACAACTGTCTAGTCTTGCATGAACCACATTTTTTGTGGTCACTTGAGGAAGTTTTTATTGGTCTTATTTCATGACATTCTTATTTATAGCCGCACATGGGAGGAGCATATACAACATATTGAGGCAGTATTACACATTCTTGAGGAGCATCAATTCTATGCTAAGCTCTCCAAGTGTGAGTTTGGACTCACATAGATGCTCTATTTGGGCCACATCATTGGAGTAGATGGAGAGATATTTCATGAAGAGAAGATCCGTGCTATCAAGGATTAGCCCAAGTCAAAGAATGTCACAAAACTTTTGGGGTTTGTAGGTATTTGTACCTACTACCGGAAGTTTGTTAAAGGGATCTCTCAACTAGTAGCACCCCTTACTGATTTGACTAAGAAGGGAGCTTTCAGTTGGACAACCACAACGAAGAGAGCCTTTGATAGGCTCAAGGAGGTGAGTCTTCCCGGTGTTGGTTTTACTGGATTTCACCCAGCCCTTTGTGCTGGAATGTGATGCTTCAGGGGAAGGCATTGGAGCAGTGTTGATGCAAGGGGGGCACCCCATAGATTTTGAGAGTCAGTAGTTGTTGCCACATGAGATATTGTATCCTATATATGATAAGGAGATGTTGGCTATCATGCATGCCTTAGCCAAGTTTTGATAATATTTGGTGGGTAACAGGTTCTGAGTGAAGACTAATCACAATAGTCTTTGGTTCTTTCTTGAGCAGAATCAACTGCAGGAGAGGCAGCAAAAATGGGTGAGAAAGATCCAAGCATATGACTTTGACATTAAATATGTCAAGGGGAAGAGCAATGTAGTGGAAGATGCTCTATCTTGGAGTCTAGCAATGTTGTCTTTGATGAGTATGGATACAAATTGGAAGGCCCAATTTTTAGTGGAGTATTCCAAAGACCGATTTTCATGTGAAATCCTAGATGGTCAGGTGACTGATGAGAGGTATAGAGTGATGGATGAGGTCATCTATTACTAATACCAAATCTTCGTGGCTAGATATTCTAGACTCAAGAAGATTATTTTAGGCATCACATGATTCACCACTTTCTAGACATCAAGGATTCACCAAGACATACCGATCTATTCGAGAGAGTTTCTCATGGAAGGGTATCAAGGAGGATGTGCTCCAACACATCAAGGAGTGCATATTTTTCCAGCAGAACAAAGGAGAACAAAACCATCCTGCAGGATTGTTCCAGCCACTCTCTATTTCGGAAGGAAAATGGGAGAGTATTTCCATGGACTTCATCACTGGTCTACCTACAGTTCAGGGTAAGGATTGTATATTTGTAGTTGTTGATTGACTAACAATGTATTCATTTTTATTTGCTATTTCTGCATGATATATTGCTTCACAGGTGGCCGAGCACTTCTTTATAGATGTCTTTAGACTCCATGGTCTTCCAAAGAACATAGTCAGTGATTGGGATAACTGCTTCATGGGTGGCATTTGGCAGGAGCTTTTTCGGTTAGTGGGTATTGAGTTAACACCGAGTACCAGCTATCACCCACAGACCGATGGACATACAGAGATAGAAACAAGTGGCTGTAAGGTTACTTGCAGAACTATGTTTTAGGGCAACAAAGGGCATGGTTGTGCTAGCTCCATTTGGGGGAGTATTTCTACAACACAACTTTTCATATGTCCATTGGCATGACCCCATTTCGGGGTCTTTATGGGTATGATGCTCTATCATTAGTTGATGTGATTTTTGGGGAAATCAAGGCTCCTAGAGCCAAGGAGTGGATTCAGGAGAGTCAGGATATACTCCAGGCCCTCAAGGACAACATTGCTATAGCACAAAACCAACAGAAGTTATATGCAGACTG